>JARFJB010001075.1:0-40783 GCA_036346205.1 Vesta saturnalis | reverse complement strand
GGTGGCGTGGTGTGCGGGTGCGTTGGGTTGTGTGGTGTGGTGGTGTGTGCGTGGTTTTGGGTGCGTGGTGCTTGTGTGGGCGTGGTGTGTGCGGGGCGTGTGTGCGTGTGGCGTGGCGGTGGTGCGTGGTGGCGGTGCGTGTGCGTGTGCGTGTGGTGGTGTGGGTGTGCTGTGTGCGTGGTGTGTGGTGTGTGCGTGTGGTGTGTGCTGGTGCGGTGTGCGTGTTCGTGTGGCGTGTGTGGTGTGTGTGTGTGTGTGGGTGTGTGTGTGGTGTGTGCGTGTGTGGTGGCGTGTGTGGTTGTGCGTGTGTGCGTGTGTGCGTGTGGGTGTGGTGTGTTGTGGTGGTGTGTGGGTGGTGTGTGCGGTGTGCGTGTGTGGTGTGCGTTGGGCGTGTGGTGGTGTGCGTGTGTGGTGCGTGGGTGTGTGGCGTTGGGGGCGTGTGTGGTGGGGTGCGTGTGTGGTGTGGCGTTGGTGTGTGGGGTGTGCGTGTGGGGTGTGGGTGGTGTGTGGTGGTGTGTGTGCGTTGTGTGCGTGTGTGGTGTGGGCGTGTGGTGGTGGTTTGGTGCGTGTGCGTGTTGGTGTGTGGTTTTGTGTGCGTGGTTGTTTGGGTGCGTGATGCGTGGGTGTGTGCGTGTGGGTGCGTGTGGGCGTGGCGTGCGTGTGCGTGTGGCGTGTGCGTGCGTGTGCGTGTGGTGTGTGGTGTGGTGTTGGTGCGTGTGTGGTGGTGTGGTGGGGGGTTGCGGTGTGCGTGGGGTGTGGTGCGTTTATGTGGGTGTGTGGTGGCGTGTAGTGGCGTGGTGGTGTTGTCGGTGGTGTGCGTGTGTGGGAGTGTGCGTTTGCGTGTGTGGCGTGTTTGCGTGTGATGTTAGGTGTATGCCGTGTGTTATGCCGTGGGTGTGGGTGTGCGTGTGGTGTTGTGGCGTGTGTGCGTGTGGGCGTTGTGCGTGTGTGTGGGGTGTGGCGTGTGCTGGTTGTGCGTGTTGCGTGTGTGCTGTGTGGTGTGTGGTGGTTTGTGTGTCCTGTGGCGTTGTGCGTGTGTGTGGGCGTGTGTGCGGTGTGGGTGCGTGTTTGGGTGTGTTGTGGGTGTTGGGGAGCGCCGTGTGCGTGGGCGTGTGCGTGGTGTGGTGTGGTGTGTGGTGTGCGTTTGTGGCGTGGTGTGTGGCCGTGGTGCGGTGTGTGCGTGTGTGCGGGTGCGTGTGTGGTGTGCGTGTGTGCGTGGTGGCGTGTTTGTGTGCGTGTGTGCGTGGTGCGTTTGGTGGTGGTTGTTGTGCGTGTGTGCGTGTTGTTTGCCGTGGGTGTGCGTGTTTGGGTGGTGTGGCTGTTGTGGGTGTTTGTGCGTTGGTGTGCGTGTGTGGCGTGTGGGGGTGTGTGGTGTGTGCGTGTGTGGTGTTTGGGTGCGTGAGTGCGTGGCCGTGGCGTGTGGTGTGACTGTGGGTGTGCGTTTGAGTGGTGGTGTGCGTGTGTGCGTGTGACGTGTGTGTGCCGGGTGCCTGTGCGTGTGTGCGTGTGTGCGTGTGGTGGGTGTGTGCGTGTGTGGCGTGTGGTTGTGGTTGCGTGTGGTGGTTGTGTCTGTGCGTGTGTGCGTGGCGTGCGTGCGTGTGTGGTGGTGTTTATGTGTGGGAGGTGTGTGGCGGTGTGGCGGCGTGTTGCGTGTGGGTGTGGTGTGGTGTGCGTGTGTGGCGTGTTTGTGCGTTGTGCGTGGGTGCGTGTGGTGTGGCGTGGTGGTGTGGTGTGTGTTTGTGGTGGTTGGTGTGCGTGTTGCGTGGCCGTGTGGTGTTGGTGTGGTGTGGTTGCTGGGTGTGGCGTGTGTGCGTGTGGCGTGTGGCGTGCGTGGTTTGGCGTGTGTGGTGTGTGTGTGTGTGTTTGTGGTGCCTTGTGTGCGGTGTGTGCGTGGTGCGTGTGCGTGTGGTGGGTGAAGTGTGCGTGTGGGTTGCGTGTGGCGGTGTGCGTGTGTGTGTGGTGTTGCCTGTGGGCGTGTTTGCTTTGTGGGCTGTTTGCGTGTGGGCGTGTGCGTGTGTGCGTGTGTGCGGGTGTGGTGGCCGTGTGGGCGGCGTGTGTGGTGTGTGCGTGTGGGGCGTGCGTGTGTGCGTGTGCGTTGTGCGTGTGGTGGTGTGGCGTGTGTGGTGCGTGTTGCGTGGCGTGTGGTGTGGTGTGTGGTTTGCGTGTGTGCGTTGCGTTGCGTGCGTGGCGTGTGCTGTTTGCGTGTGGGCGTGCGTTGGTGTGGGCGTTGTGGGTGTATGGCGTTGCCATGTGCGTGTGTGGGTGTGCGGGTGCGTTTAGCGTGTGTGGGTGTGGTGTGTGCGTGTTTGTGGTGGTGGTGCGTGTGTGCCGTGTGGTTGTGCGTGTGTGGTGCGTCGTGGCGTGTGCGGTGCGTGTGTGGTGTGCTGGTGTGCGTGTGCGTGTGTGCGTGTGTTGCGTGTGGTGTGGTGGTGCGTGTGTGCGTGTGTGCGGCGTGTGGCGTGTGTGCGGTGTGGCGTGTGTGGCTGGCATGTGGCGTGTGTGGTGCGTGTGTGCGTGGGGTGGCGTGTGGTTCGTTTGCGTGGCGTGGCGTGTGTGGGTGTGTGCGTGTTGGCGTGTGTGCGTTGTGCGTGTTCGTGTGCGTGTGTGTGGGTTGGTGGGTGGTGTTTGGTGTTGGTGGTGGTGTGGGTGTTTTGGTGTGTTGGTGGGGTGTGCGTGTGCGTTGAGGTGGCGTGTGGCGTGGCGTGTTTGGTGGTGCGGGGTGTGCCTGTGGTTGCTGTGTGCGTGTGTGCGTGTCGTGTGCTTGTGCGTGTGGTGTGGTGTGTGTGTGGGTGCGTGTGTGGTGTGTGGGTGTTGGTGGCGTTGCGCGTGTGCGTGGGTGTGCGTGGTGCGTTTGGCGGTGGGTGTGTGTGTGCGTGTGGCGTGGTGGTACTTGGCGCGTGTGGGTGTGCGGTGGGTGCGGTGTGGTGTGTGCGTGTGGCGTGTGCGTGTGGCGTTTGGCGTGTGTTGCGTGTGCGTGTGGTGTGTCGTGTGTGAGTGGGCGTGGCGTGGTGCGTGGCGTGTGGTGGTGTGCGTGGCGTGTGTGTGCGGTTTGTGTGCGTGTGGCGTTGTGCGTGTGGCGTGTGTGCGTGTGGCGTGTTTGTATGTGGTGGTGGTGCGTGGTGTGCGGTGGTGCGCGTGGCGTGAGGGTGGTGCGTGTGTGCGTGTGTGCGGGTGGGTGTGCTGGTGCGTGTGCGTTGTGCGTGTTCGTGTTGTGCGGTGTGCGTGTGGTGGGTGCGGTGTGCGTGTGGGTGTGTGCGTGTGTGGGTGTGGTTGTGCGTGTTGCGTGTGTGCGTGGTTCGTGTGTGGTTGTCGTGTGCGTGTGTGGGCGTGTTGTGCGTTATGGTGCGTGTGGCGTGTGCGTGTGGGTGTGTGCGGTTGTGCGGTGTGCGTGGTGTGGTGCTGGGTTTGTGGTGTGCGTGTGTGCGTTGGGTGTGCGTGTAGCGTGTGTGGGGTGTGGTGTGGGTGTGGTGTGGTTGGTGTGCGTGTGGGGTGGTGGTGGGCTTGTGTGGTGTGGTGTGGCGTGGTGCGTGTGCCGTATTGTGGCTGGTGGTGGTGTGAGTGGTGTGGTGTGCGTGGTGTGTGGTGGTGTGGTGTGTGGTGTGGTGTGTGGTGTGTGCGTGTGTGGGTTGTGTGGTTTGTGGGGTATGGTGTGTGGTAGGCGTGGTGCGTGTGGGCGTGTGGCGTGTGTGTGGTTGTGGTGTGTGGTGTGTGGTGTGCTGTGTGCGGGTGTGGTGTGGCGTGTGTGTGTGGTTTATGGGTATGGGTGTGGTTGGTGTGTGTGTGGGTGGTGCGTGTGGGTGTCTGTGTTTGGTGTGTGGTGTGTGCGTGTGTGTTTGTGGTGGGCGTGGGTGTTGTGTGCCTGTGGTGTGTGGCGTTGTGGTGTGGTGTGGTTATGTGCGTGTGTGCGGGTGTGGGGTGCGATGTGTTCGTGTGTGGTGTTGTGGTGTTGAGTGTGCGTGTGCGTGTGTGTGTGTGTGTGGTTGGGTGGTGTTTGGTGTGCGTGTGTATTGGGGTGTGTGCGTTGCGGGCTGTGTGCGTGTGTTGCGTGTGTGGAGCGTGGCGTGTGTGGAGTGCGGTTACGTGTGTGCGTGTGTGTGCGTGTCGTGTGGTGGCGGTGGGTGTGTGCGTGTGGGGTCTGTGGGTTTGGTGTGCGTTTGCGTGTGGGGTGTGCGTGTGTGCGTGAGCGTGTGTCGTGGTGTGGGCTGTGTGCGTGTGGTGTGGCCGTGTGCGTTCTGTACGTGTGTGTGCGTGTGGGGCGTGTGTGGTGTGCGTGTGTGCGGGTGCGTGTGTGCGTGTGGTTGGGTGGTGTGGTGTGTGGCGTGTGGCGTGTGGCGTGTGTTGGTGGGTGTGTGGTGCGTGTGTGCGTGTGCGTGGCCGTGTGCGTGTGTGAGTGTGCGGTTGTGCGTGTGTGCGTGTTTGGGTGTGTGCGTGGTGTTGGTGTGTTGCGTGTGTTTGTGGTGTGGTGGCGTGGTGGTGGTGTGTGTGCGTGGGCGGGTGCGTGTGCGTTTGCGTGTGTGCGTGTGGGTGTGGTGGGTGGGAGTGTGCGGAGTGTGGTCGTGTTTGTGTGCGTGTGTGGCGTTGCGTGTGCGTTTGTGTGGTGTTGTGGGTGTGCGTGTGTGTGTGGGTGTGTTGTGTGTTGTGTGTGCGTGTGGCGTGGGTGTGTGTGCGTGGTGTGTTGCGTGTGGTGGTTGTGTGCTGTGTGCGTTGTGTGTGTGGGTGTGGTGTGCCTGTGTGGTGTGTGGTGGCGTTGTGCGGTGTGTGTGGTGTGCCTGTGTGTGGTGTGGGTGGTGGTGCGTGCGTGGTGTGCTTGTGTGGGTGTGTGGGGTGTGGTGAGTTGCGGTGTGTGGGTGTGCGTGTGGTGTGTGGTTGCGGTGTGTGGTGTGGTGTGTTCGTGTGTGGTGTGTTTGTGTGCGGTGTGCGTGGTGGTGGGTGGTGGGTGTGTGTGGTGTGTGGTGTGGGTGTGGAGGCGTTTGGGTGTGGGTTTGGGTGTGTGGTGCGGTGGTGTGTGCGTGGGTGGGGTGTGGGCGTGTGCGTGTGGGCGTGGTGGGGTGCGTGGTGTGTGGCGTGTGTGGTGTGTGTGTGGGTGTGGTGCGTGTGTGCGGGTGCGTTGCGTGTGTGGGTGTGCGTGTTGGTGTGTGGGTGTGGTGTGTGTGTGTGTGGTGTGTGTGTGGTGTGTGGTGTGTGCGTGGTGCGTGTGTGCGTGGTGCGGTTGTGGTGCGTGTGGTGTGTTGGCGTGTGTGCGGTTGGTGCGTGTTTGGGTGTGGCGTGGTGTATGGCGTTGGTGTGTGGTGTGGTGGGTGGTGGGTGTGTGGGTGTGCGTGTTTGTGGGTGTGTGCGTGTGTGGGGTGGTGTGTTGTTGTGTGAGTGTGGGTGTCGTGTGTGGCGTAGTGGTGCGGTGTGGTGGTGGTGTGCGGTGTGTGGTGTGTGGTGTGTGTGGTGTGTGGGTGTGCGTGTGTGCCGTTCGTGTGTGTGTTGGTGTGGTACGGTGGTGTGGGTGTGCCGAGTGTGCCTTGTGTTGGCGTGTGTGGGTGTGGTGTATTGGTTGGTTGCGTGTGGGTGTGTGTGTGTGGGTGTTGGTGGTTGCGTGCGTGTGTGGTGGTGCGTGTGGTGGTGTGTAGTGCGGTGTGGTGTGTGTGTAGTGTGTGTGTGTGTGGGGTGTGTGTGGTGTGCGTGTGTGCGTGGTGTGGCGTGTCGTTGGGTGTTGGTGCGTTTGGTGGTGTGGTGCGTGGTGTGCGTGTGTGGCTGTGTGTGTGTGGTGGCGTGTGTGCCTTGGTGCGTGTTGGCGTGTGTTGTGTGTGGCGTGCGGTTGGTGTGTGTGGTGTGTGCGTGTGGGTGGTGCGTGTGGTGTGTGGGTGTGTTTGGGTGTGTGGTGTGGTATGGCGTGGGTGCGTGTGTGGTGTGTGTGCGTTTGTGGGGTGTGCGTGTGCGTGGTGTGGTTGGTGTGGCGTGTGGGTGTCTGGCGTGTGCGTTTTGCGTGTGGTTGGGTGTGTGCGTGTGGAGGCGGCGTGTGCGGGTGTGTGCGTGTGGGTGTGTGTGTGGTGCGTGTGTGTGGGGTGGTGCGTGTGTGGGTGTCTGTGGTGTGTGGTTTGCGTTTTGCGTGTGTGGTGTGTGGTGTGTTGGCGTGTGGTGTGTGTGGGTGCGTGTGGGGGTGTGCGTGTGTGCCTGTGTGGTTGGTGCCGTGTGGTGGTGGGTTTGTGTGTGGTGTGTGTGTGTGTGGTGTGTGTGGTGTTGCCGTGTGGTGGCGTGTGTGTGCGGTGTTTGCCTGTGTGCGTGGTGCGGTGTGTGGGTGCGTGTGCGTGTTCGTGGTGCGTGTGTGGGCGTTTTGAGGTGTGCGTGTGGGTGGCGTGTGGTGGGTGTGTGGTGTGCGGGTGCGTGTGGTGTGTGGGTGTGCGTGGTGCGTGTTCCTGCGTGTGTGGTGTGGGCTGTGTGTGGTGGTGTGTGTGGTGTGCGTGTGTGTGGGCGTGTGGTGTTGTGGTGTGCGTGTTGCGTGTGGTGTGCGCGTGGTGTGCGTGTGTGGTGTGTTTGGGGTGTGTGGTGTGGGTGTGTGCGTGGTGCGTGTGTGCGTGTGGTGTGGTGTATGGTGTGTGGGTGTGGCGTGGTGTGCGTGGTGTGTTGGTGTATGGTGTGGTGAGTGTGGTGTGCGTGTGTTTCGTGTGCGTATGCGTGTGTGCGTGTGCGTTTGTGGTGCGTTGTGCGGCGTGTGGTGTGGGTGTGTGGTGTGTGTGTGTGGTGCGTGAGTGTGTGTGTGTGGGTGTGGTTTGGCGTGCGTCATGGCGTGTGCGTGTGGTGTGTTGTGTGGGTGTGGGTGTGTGTGTGTGTGGTTCGTGGTGCGTGTGGTGCGTGTGTTCGTAGTGCGTGTGTGCGTGTGTGTGTTGTGTGTGCGTGCGCGTGTGGTGTGTGTGGTGTGGTATGCGTGTGGTGTGTCGTGTGCGTGTGTGCGTGTGTGTGTGTTGTGCGTGTGTGGTGTGTGCGTGTGTGGTGTTGCGTGTGTGTGTGTGTATGGTGTGTGTGTGTGCGTGTGCGTGTGCGTGTTGTGTGGTACGTGTGTTGGGTGTGTGCGTTTGGTGTGCGTGTGTGGTTCGTGGGTGTGTGTGCTGTGTTGTGTGTGCGTTGTGTGTGTTGTGCGTTCGTGTGTGGTGTGTGCGTGTGCGTGTTATGTCGTGGCGTGTGTGCGTGTGTGATGTGTGTTGGTGTGTGCGTGTAGCTGTTTGTGCGTGGTCGTGTGTGCGTGTGTGGCTGTTGTTTGTGTTGTGGTGTGTGCGTTTGGTGTGCGTGATTGTGTCGTGGTGGTGTGCGTGTGTCTGTGTGGTGTGTGACGTGCGTGCGTTGTGCTGCGGTGTTGGCGTGTTTGCGTGGTAGTGCGTGTGTGCGTGGTGCGTGTTTTTTGCGTGTCTGGTGTGTCGTGTTATGTGTGTGCGTGTGTGCCCGTGTGTGCGTTTGTGGTGTTTGTGCGTGTGTGTATGTGTGTGTGCGTTGCGTGGTTTGCGTTTGGTGATGTGCTTTGGTGTGTGTGTGTGTGCGTGTGTTGGTGTTGTATGTGTGTGTGTGGGTGCGTGTGCGTGTGTGCGTGTGTGCGTTGGTGTGCGTGTGTGCTGTGCGTGTGTTGTTGTGCGTGCGTGCGTGGTGTTTGCGTTTGCGTGTGTCGGTGCGTGTGTATTGTGCTGTTGCGTGTGGTGTGGTGTGTGCGTGTGGTGCGCGTGCGCGTGTGCGTGTGGAGTATGCGTGTGTACGTGTGTGCGTTTGTGTGCGTGTATATTTGGGTGTTGTGTGCGTTGGCGTGCTTGTGGCGTGTGTGGTTTGTGTGTATGTGCGTGTGCTGTGTGCGCGTTATTCATTGAGTTGGTGCGTGTGTGCGTGTGGTGTGTTCGTGTGTGCGTGTGCGTGTTGCGTGTGTGCGTGTGCGTGTGGTGTTGCGTGTCGTTGCGCGTTTGTAAAATTGAATTATTCAGCAGAAGATGTAAAGATGTTACCAAACAATGTTGCATCATTCCTTTCGAAGAAATTGGCTTTGAGTTAGAGGACAAGAGTATACATAGAAATTATAACATCCACTAAAATGATTCGGACACTTCGAATGAGCAAAGTCTAGCATTTGGATGGTCTAAAAACGAGGAGCCGTTACAATTGAGCACTAAAAGCAACAAGTTTTGTTTGTATACCTAAACACGTATTCGATATGGAAGGTTATCGTGTTATCGCCGACGAAACTTAACACAGCTCAAAATACTGATTTTGACTTAACTTAGAAAACCAACCAACCACTATTCAAAGGTACCAATCTGATTTAACTTAATTACAAAATCAGTCTCAATTCAAAAATAGCAGTATGATTTAACATACAGAGTGCAAAAGAAAGCCAATCTCACTTATTGCTACCATTAAGTTTCTTTAACTGCAGCGTTAATGCAGGTAAACCAGTTAGGAAAAACAAGTTTATTAACAAAATTGAAGGAAAATAGCGTTTGAAGATATTATTATTATAAACAACAATACATCATTTATTTAATCACATACTTTATCGGTCTTCTTCTGAACCGTGATTCGTCGCTATCATCATGGTTTTAGACTGTCCTTTCATTTCTTAATCGTTTGTTCTTCTGTGAATCATCATCCATGGATTGAGGTAATTCAGCTCATCCATGTGATCGTTTCCCATCATCTTGAACGGTTATGTTTAATTTATTAACAAGTCAGTAAATCTAATGTCCGTTGTTGGCTCATAAACAGAGGAATACACTATAATAATGGTCACTCGATGATGGTTAAACTTTAAAAAGCGAAACGCGCGAGAAACGAGAATGCTGCAGGCTTTGGGTCTAGTGCGTGGGCGCACTCGTCAATGTTCGGGTAGAACCGGTTATCTTCGGAGAAGTTTGGTCAATTGACCTAATCACATTTTAATATCTTCCCTAGGGGCATGCTTATAAATCTAAACTCTTTTTTTGGCTGAGCTATTTTGTTCTAAGACGGCTGCGAAGGCTGTTTCGGCGATCTACCCCAAACTCCCCGAAGATAACCGGTTCTACGAACATTGACGATGCTACTAAAGACCAAGGCCTGAAGCATTCTCGTTTCTCGCACGTTTGGCTCTTTAAAGTGTAACCGTCACCATGTGAGCATTATTATAATGTATGCTCCTGTTTATGAGCCAACATCAGCGGACATTAAAGATTTTACTGACTTGTTAATAAACTATTACAACATAACCGTTCAAGATGATGATGAAAACGATCACGTGGATGATCTGAGTGTGTCACATTCATGGTGATGGTGATGATTCACAGAAGAGGAAGAAGAGCGATGAGGTAGAGATTTTACTGACTTGTTAAAACACTATTACAACATAACCGTTCAAGATGATGATGGAAACGATCACGTGGATGAGCTGAATGTGTCTCACAACCATGGTGATGTTGATGATTCACTGAAGCGGAAGAAGAGCGGTGAGGTAGAGGAGAATGACGAGTCTCAAAACCATGATGATGATAGCGACGAATCACGGTTCAAGAAGAAGAGGACCGATAAACAATATTAGCACTAGGGCCCCTTATTAGAATACTATTTCCAGCCAGACCCGAAAGCAAGTTGCGAAGCCCTATGTCTGTCTTATAAGTTAGCAATAGGCCTCTTATTAGAAGTTCAAATTTCTCGCAATAAGTAATTAGAATGTAAACACCTAAATACAAATTCAACTTTCCCGACAAGGGACCAGGGACTAAGACCCGAAAACAGGTTGCGAAGTCCTAAGTCTGCCTTATAAGTTAGAATTAGGTCCCCTTATTATTATAATACAGGTTCACATTTCCCCTCATAGACGGCACCGCAAACAAATTCAAATCTTTGGTCGAGGAGCATGGGACTGAGAGTAAGTTGCTAAGCCCTACATCTGTATTATAAGTTAACATTATACCCCTTATTACAATAAAAATTCAAATTTTCAGTCATAACCTGCAGACTTAAATACAAATTCAAATTTACCGCCAATGGGGCCTCGATAACGGGAAAAGCATAGAAAGTAAGTTGCGCAACCCTATACCTGTCTTACAAGTTAGCATTAGGCCCCTTATTATAAAACAAATTCAAATTTTCCGCCAAGGGTCCCGCGACAATTCACTAAGGCCCACGAACAAGTTGCGATCACGACAAGGGGGAAAACCCGAGTACAAGCTGCAGCGCCCTACACCTGTCTTACAATCTTGGTTATGTTCGGGGAGGGTTGAAGTGCGAATCGCAGAAACAGCCTTCGCCGAAAGGCTCGCCTCGCGAAATTTTAGCTATATGAGACATGCAAATTTGTACGATCAAGATACCTTTACCCTAATGGCGGCGCACGGATCAAATTACAACACGTGGATTATGGACACTAGTTTACTGGTGAAACGTATACGAATCAATCCCACCATTCTAATTGCGCGCGCTAAAGCCTTAGAAATAATTGGAGCAAAATACTCTGTTACAAAGACCGAAGTAAAAGTGCTAGTTATACCTGTGGGCATACAGCAAAAATCATCGGATAATGTCTTCCTGGGTCAGTTACCCAAACGATGCACCGTAGGTTTTACCGCAATAAAGCCTTGAGAGAGGTAATGTGTTAAGGTTATTGACTTTCGCATTAACTGTAACCCGTTAGTGCGATTCTTAGCTATATGAAAGCATCACGCCGCTAAATTTTGCCTATATGATTAAATTTGATGTTTGTTAAAGAATTGCTGGACACTTTCCGCAATAAAGTCCTTGCCCTTATCCGTCTGGGTACTTTGTGGTATCTTTCCGCATCTTTGAAAAATAACCGAAAATACGTCGATTATAGAACATGTGGTTTGTTAGCTTCAGAGCTCGTGTCAACGCCATCTTGCTAAATACATCGATAACCGTCAATGTATAATTATACCAGTCATATTTACTTAGATTTCTGATATCGCAAAGACCCCGCCTGTTATTACTCAAAAAAAAATGTTACCCACAATGTACCTGTTTCGAGTAAATTTTACACTACAGATTTATGTATAGTGTACACTACTTGTTTGCCTCACCGCGCTCTAACATCTTCCCTGGGGGCCTGTTTATAAATCTAAGTTCCTTTTTGGGGGTATTTCTGCTAAGGCAGAGCTTAAATGTAAAATAGACTTATGTGATGGTATGCCGCTCCCATTATCGGTAAAACCCGAAAATTCAAAAATAGTACTGTAATAAGCGGTCAGCATGCATGTTTATCATGATTATAATATCTAAAACCGTTTATTTTTGACAGAGGTATGTAAAACAATATAGAGGCGTAATATAGCTTAAAGAAGAGGACACAGGCAATTCGCTGCATACATCACAATATTAAATAACCTATTTGCGCAGATATATATTTGGATTTTGCGTACACGAAGAGTTTGATAGACATTTTATTCTAAGTTAGTTAGTAATTTAATTTAATTATAACAGCTTCGCAATTGCATTGCATCTCTATACGTACTGTGTTTATTATTATTATTTACGTCCAATTGCGAAATCGTACATTCACTTTTGTATAACAAGTTAACTAACTGATTACGCAATACCCATTAACAGTTTTATTATCATTACATACATATATATATATATATATATATATATATATATATATATATATATATATATATATATATATATGTATGTATATATCTGAAAATATGAAATTACGAAGCTGTAGGTTTTTAATGATGCTGAGTTCAAATATAATATTGTCCTGAATGTGCCACTTCCGGTTATACCGAAAGTAGATGTCAACTTTGTTATTTTAAATGAAACCTAATATTTTTTATTTTATTTTCTAATTCTACATCAAATTCTTGATAAAATTTGTGCACAATGTCCTATACCAAACATGAAGTATTTTCGAGATATTTCGATTTTTTTTTAAGTTTTGAAAAATCCTAGTCCACATTGAATAACGGTATCTCCATTAATAACGAAGCTAGTGACGTGAAATTGTAACAAATAAAAAACAAGCGCTTGCCCTTAGCTACATATATCCATCTCATTAATATTTCATACAGGGTGTTTTAAACTTAGCCGCCAACAAGCACAAATTCAATCATTTATAAGTTGCTTACTTTAAATAGAACACCCTATGTTTTATTACATTTTCCGCTGTATTTTTTGAAGCCATTCGTTTGGTATCAGTATTCCCTATACCTAAATCCAACCACTTTTGAGATATTTCATTATCTTGGTTAAAACATAACAACACTTAATTATTTCAACATTAGGAAACGGTAGGCCATGGCTGTCAAAGATTTGATAGAACGTTAATTGTTTATGTTGTTTTGACAGTTTTCTTTACCAGTTTGTATTTCATAGTAAATAATGGCAAATGTAGGATTTACTAATGATGATTTTTTAAATCTTATTATTATTTACGGCGGGTGTAATAGAATTGTTGAACGGACTTGCCGTGTTTTTGCAGAAAGATATCCAAATCGACAAAATGCAACTGGTGATATTGTAAGAAGATTGCTTAAAAACTGCTGTCAGTTTGGTCAATTTAAGACAAAGATTAATAAAAATAAATCACTAGTGGACAGTGACATAAACGAAATTCATGTTTTGGGTTATTTTACGGCCTCTCCAAATGCCTCGATTAGAGATTGTGAGAGAGATCTTACTTTGTCGACGAGAACAATTCATCGCATTTTAAAAAAACACAAATGGAAACCATTTTCATATCATTTGGTGCAAGACTTACAATTAGGCGATCTTCCTCAAAGGGTAGAATTCTGTGGATGGTTTTTAATGAAGACCCAAGAGGATGAAAACTTCATAAAAAAAGTTATATGGTGTGATGAAGCAAAGTTTAGCAAAAATGGATTATTTAATTGACATAATTCCCAATTTTTGGTCTAATGAGAATCCACATGTCAGTAGAGAACGTTATTTCCAAGATAGTTGGAGTTTTAGCATTAAGATTTTATGATGAAAATTTAAATGGTACAAGATATTGCCACATTTTAGAAGAAGCCACACGTGCATACTTTAAGAAATAGAGAGGCGGCTTCAGCTTGGTATCAGCAAGATGGAGCACGTACTCATAACTTTTGGCCTATTGCTCAGCATCTTTACGACGTGTTTGATGATACATGGATTGCTCGCTATCCTGATTTGGCTCCTCTGGATTTTGGTATTTGGGGTTACATTAAAAATCAGGTATTTTCCAAACCTGTTACGACAAAGGAAGATATGATGCAGAGAGTCTTACTTGCTCTTAATTCTCTAAAACACGACCATATTTCCAGAATTACAACGCATAACGTAATGAAAAGGATTTTTAAATGTAGATGGTGCTAATTTTGAACACTTCTTATAAAACTTTATTTGTTTAATATTACATTTAGTTATTTTTGTTTGTAAGTTATCTAATTAAATTAATACAAAATACCTAGTAAACGTTTTTAATGATGTCACCTTAAATAATGGAAATCATGGCCTACCCTTTACTAATGTTGAAATAATTAAGTGTTGTTATGTTTTAACTAAGATAATGAAATATCTCAAAAGTGGTTGGATTTAGGTATAGGAAATACTGATACCAAACGAATGGCTTAAAAAAATACAGCGGAAAATGTAATAAAATACAGGGTGTTCTATTTAAAGTAAGCAACTTACAAATGATTTAAGTTGTGCATGTTGGCGACTAAATTTAAAACACCTTGTACGAGATATCAATGAGATGGATATATGTAGTTAGCGGGCAAGCGCTTGTTGTTTATTTGTTACAATTTCACGTCATTAGCTTCGTTATTAATGGAGATATCGTTATTCAATGTGGACTAGGATTTTTTCAAAATTTAAAAAGAAATCGAAATATCTCAAAAATTCTTCATTTTTGGTATAGGACATTGTGCACAAATTTTATCTAGACTTTCATGTAGAATTCGAAAATAAAATACAAAGTATTAGGTTCCATTTAAAATAACAAAGTTGACGTCTACTTCCGGTATAACTGGAAGTGCCAAATTCAGAACAATATTATATTTGGACTGAGCGTCATCCAAAACCTACAGCATCGTAACAGATTTTTAACATAACTGTATCCGCCATTACTTTTAACCAAAACTTTCGTACACTATATATATATATATATATATATATATATATATATATATATATATATATATATATATATATATATATATATATATATATATATATATATATATATATATATATATATATATAATATATAATTAATAGCGTATTTAAAATCAATTGTATATGTTATCCTTATGTTGATTAGCTTGTTTAAAATCAAAAAATTACGCTGTTATTTATTAGCTTTACAAAATAGACCAAAATACGATCCCCACGTAGTCATATAAAAAAAGCGCTATTGCATCAGCGTAGAAATGATTATTTTTATTTCATCTAATATTTAGACCTTAATGTTTTGTTGCAACAGCAAATCTTTAAAATATCTGTAAACACATTTATTAACGCAATGTCGACGACTGATTGCTACTTTCCATTCATAATGAAGTTGTATAACTGTAAGTAATAATGAATACATATTAAGAATCCCGCGAACAGATTCCCGTCTTACAATACTAGGATCTTATTAGAATACAACCCCCAATTCATAAATAAATTAGATCAAAATCTGCAGATTGGATTAAAAGAAATGTAATAATAATAATTATGCAATCTTCTTTGATAAAAAAACGGGGTCTAATTAATAACAGATTAAATCTTTTTATAGGTGAAAGAAAATGCGATCCCCACGTGGGCATATAAAAAGTGAAAGTTAAAGTGCCCCCAGAGGTGACGTCACAAAATGCAAGATGGCGGCGCAAGTGTCGGTATACCACCTTTAATCATTTATACACACGTCGACATATTTTAGGTTATGTAACCTAGATTTACTATCTACATTCAAAAGTGCAATACTATTCCAAAGAACGATTTATTTATAAAAATTATAATTAATGTTACAATTAGTGCGATTCATAGTAATTCCTGCCCCAGCGACATTCACAGAACTTGACGTGATTTTCGTTATGTTAATAGCGGTATTAATAATCTCTCCAACAGTAAAGGAACTACTCAGTCCAGATGTTTGCAGATGTTTGTGGAATTTCATCGCCATTTTCTGGTATTCGTGATGTGGATGCATGATGTTGATGGTGCTTGTATTCGTGATGTGGATGCACGATGTTGATGGTGCTTGTACCATATGTGCAATACTTGTTTTAACTGCCGGAGAATCTTCGACATGTCCATCAGCTACACAGGGAGATTTCCAACCTACATGTTGTTTCAACTGCAGCATATTACCACCAACTAGCAACTAATAGAGTGGCTGAAGTTAGCAATGACCCGTATAAGATGCAGGGTTTTGCAAATTTAAATATCAGGCATTTTTTTGGCATCTGTGAAGGAGGATGCATTTTTGCTATTCCGAATGTTAAAAATAACCATATCATCTTTTGCATTAACATAGGAAAGAAGCAAATTACAAAGTTCATCTCCTCTACATACACCGGCGACACCAATTACAAGAACTGCCTAGTGATAAAAATTGTGAAAGTTTTTTAAACATTAGTATCGATTGAACTTTAACATACCTTTGTTGCGATATACAAATTATCAGGTGCCTCTACCAGAAATTTTATAATCTCTTCTTGAGTAAACACGAATGCTTTCTTAACCTGATAATGTGCATTTTGACGTTTTAAGAAAGCAAGTAATGTAAAAAATTTTATGTATCCACATTTTTTTTTAATGAAAGAGTAGATTTCAACTTCGAATAATGTGACCATAACGTAGATACCTTTTTATCGCATGCATAAGTTTGAAAATATGGCAGAAGTACATTTTCGGAAATTCTGTAGACGTTGTTACTGGTACACCAACTTTTAAATGTTGTGTACACTTTCATATACAAATCTTTTGATTTTTCAGGTAGCAGGTTCCCTGTCAGTTCTTCTGTAATAGTACGCATTTCAGGTAATGTACAATTTAAATTTTCACTGCTCATTTTTTACTTTACACTTGACTTAAAACGTAGTCAGCTTAAACAAATCACAATTTCAACTTGAATTTCAAAATTTTCATAGCAACTAAACAAAAACCTGTCATTTGTTTCTTGATTTGAAATAAATATTTTAACTGTCATTTATTTACAATTGTTATTGTAAAAATTACTGTAATATTACTAGTAGTAATAAATAGTATAGTATACAGGGCCTTTCACGATGAGCGTTAATTAGACGTTTCTGGCAAACGAGACAACGGATCAACCTGAAAATTTGACAGTATGCATAAATTAATATGATCTATACACCTAAAATATTTTAGATGATGCGGCGTTGCCGCTTCTACTATAAAGTAGCGACCACTTTGATTTTTCAAATAGAACACCCTGTATATAATATATTATGATTTCCTATTACTTTATCAACAACTTCATGCTATTTCCTATTACCTATTTATTACCGTTTAAGAGATATAAATTAATTTCGATTTTTTTTTACAAAACATATACTTTTATAAACGGTGATAATCTTGAACTCTCTGGTACTAAGACGATCAAATTCGAAATGGAGTGGAGTGATACCATGAGGATCTTCTCTTAGAGTCATATTTTTATTTGCCTCATACAGGGTCTTTAAAAAATGCAGATATTTTGTTCACATGAAAAAAGGAGTGGAAGTCAATTTTTTCAAATGGAACACCCTGTATATTTACAAAATTTTGAGCTCTACATCCAATTTTAGATTGACTTTAATCAGATAATGCTATTTCGATTTCGGACCGTTTTCGAGATAAACTGTTTCAAACAGAAACTCACGTGGTTTCCTTGTATTCATCACTTATTTTTGAAATTTAACAGATTCCGTTCGATGTTTCTTCATCAGTCACAGATAATACAATAAATAAATAATTATTAAAATACTCTTCAACCATCAAATGAAACTTTCCTTCAAACAATAGTTTTATTAACGCTGACACACGTACTGAAAATAATTTCATGAATTAGTAAGTTAATTAAATTATCAGTGTATTTCAGAATATGTTCGAACACATCTCGACCTCTACTTAAACAAACATGTAATCTCTTCAAAAAATATTTTCATGTGTAGCGCTTCTGATTAAGCCTGGAGTTAAACTATTGAAAGCAGTCTCGATTTCATATCTTCCATTGTTGTTACTGGGTTGGAGTAAACCATATTTTTAATGAAACCCCGCACAAAATAATCTATTGGATTGCCATCTGGTGTTCTAGGAGGCCAACGAAAAGGTCCATTGTTACCAATCTATTTGTCTTCGAAGATTTCAGTTAAAGCTTCACCTACTGAACGAGAATTATGGGGTGGAGCACCATCCATTTGGTACCATACACGTTCTTTCCTGGCCTATTATTTAAAATCATTTGAATTCCATTTCTCAGTAAATCTTCATATTTTGTTGCATTCAAATTATCATCATACAACTCGACATAAAAAATTGACTCATTCTTTATGGCACAAAATACATTAAATTGCCATCTTTCTTGAAAACCCCTTTGGCGAACGACATGAGGATTCTCTGGCGCCCAATAATGACTGTTGCGTCTATTGAAAATTCCATTTTTTGAAAACTTGGCCTCATCTGTCCATATGATATTGTTAAGGAAATGTTCATCCTCTTGAATCTTGACAAGTAACCATTCAGAGAATTCCACTGTACGAGGCAAATCAGTCTCTTTCAAATGTTGGACACAGTAGAATGTATAGGGATGCCACTTGTGCTTATTAAGAATGCGATAAAATTGTCACGTAGGATATACCTATCTCCCTTTCAGCCTCGTGTAGAGAAGCATTTGGAAATCCCAAAACTGTTATGCCATTGTCATCATCATCCACTTCAGGCTTTCTACGAATGATTTTAGGACGAAAGGTTCCATTCAACCTACAGTTTTGTAGTAGTCGATTTATCACATTATTATTCGGCTTCTGAAGTTGTGGATATCTTTCGTGAAATACTCGGCATGTTCTACTTGCAATTCTATTGCACTCACCATGAATAATTAATAAATTCAAGAAATCTTCATTACTGTAACCTAATCTTGACATTTTTCTATTATAATTAGTATCACAATCAGTCAAAACCACCAACGAAAGTTTGACGTTTCAAAATTGGATCATTTGTTTTTCCAAAGCACACTATTAAAAAATATTAATTTGCAATGTTGTACGGTAAGACACTCAATCCCTCAATGCATACAAATTGTAACTTTTTCTAATCTACATATCAATTTCGAATTGACTGATTTGCCACTGTTGAAAAACTAAATCGAAAATTAATTGTATTACGTAGTATAAAATAGATGTTAAATCTCAAAAATAAGTGAAGAATGCAAGGAGAGCACGTTAGTTTCTGTTTGAAACAGTTTATCTCGAAAACGGTTCGAAATCGAAATAGCATTATCTGGTTAAAGTTAATCTAAAATTGGATGTAGAGCTCAAAAATGTGTAAATATACAGGGTGTTCCATTTGAAAAAATTGACTTCCACTTCTTTTTTCTTGTGAACAAAGTGTCTGCATTTTTTAAAGACCCTGTATGAGGCAAATAAAAAATGTGACCCGAAGTGAAGATCCTCATGGTATCACTCCACTGCATTCCGAATTTCATCGTCTTAGTACCAGAGAGTTTAAGATTATCAGCGTTTATAAAAGTACATGTTTTGTAAAAAAAATCGAAATTAATTTATATCTCTTAAACGGTAATAGATAGGTATAGGGAAAAAAATAGTACATGAAGTTGTTGACAAAGTAATAAAAAATCATAATATGATATTATATACCGGGTGTTCCATTTGAAAAATCAAAGTAGTCGCTTCTTTATAGTAGAAGCGGCTACGCCGCATCATCTAAAATATTTTAGGCGTGTAGATCATATTAATTTATGCATACTGTCAAATATTGTCTGGTTTGCCAGAAACGTCTAATTAACGCTCATCGTGAAAAGCTCTGTATACACCACGGCTAAGGAGATGTCATTATAGCCCACGTGCTTTATATCGCTCGGTACTTATACATTTTATTTATTTATTCCTAAACAAATCTTAACACTTGATGTATCAGTGGGCTGCCACTAGCAAAGATAATCTGCTTTACATGGATTTTTTCGATTTATATATTTTTGAATAATATCGAGTAAAAAACTACTGATTGCTTTTTACTCAAGTATATTCATAAAAACTTCATATTCATAAATAATTTCACAAAATTTGGTTATTCAGGCGCATTCGCTAATAAGGTGGTGCCTGGTTACGAAGAATTAGCCGTAACTCCGTTAATATGTATAATAAAGGTTCGCCAAAAATATAAAGATAGAGAATTAAACTGTCTAAAACTTTTGTTAAAATAATTTTTTCATATCCTTATTTTTAATTAACTTTCAAATGCAATTAAGCACGATTTTTAATTAAAGAAATGATATCAAAGGATTTGAATGGTTGCAATGATCTGATTTTTGATTTCTGTGAAATTATCATTACCACACTTTTTGTAGTACTGGAACAGAGCAATAAAACAAAACAAAAACAAATTCCAAATCCAAGAGTAGGTTCCCGAGATATTTGGTTCCAAAGAAAATGTGAGCTTTAGCTCACATAGGATTATTTGGGATTTTTACACAATCATTCTACCATAGGAAAGCTATCGATTGCCGCTAAGATGCAAATATTCCTAAAAACTTCACTCTCAAAATGGAATTTGACTGGTCTAACTAGTGACCATACTCTGTTAAGCGACAAACTGTGGATTTGCTTTGGCTTATATACCTCTTTATTTTTTGTTCCGTAACCATTAAAGAGTTTTATTGCAATACCATTAGCTTTACGTAACTTTAAAACGTGTAAGTATTATAATGAGAAGCTGCATACATTGCACCTAATAATAAACTCATTGGTAGCTGTCCATAATATTAGGTTAAAAATCAATAGCGCACCAGTGGATGTGCGAAAGCCAAAATATGTTTGCCCGTGCAACGTAGGACGAAGAGAGGTAATAAAAGGAGAAAATTAAAACACTAAAATTAATAAGTTAATTGGAGAAGTTTGCATTGTCACCTCAAATTCTTCTGTCATTATAGTGCGAATAGAGCGAGAACATTTCACTACTATTAAGTTTGAAATATTATCTACATAAATATTTGCTTGATATACAAGACGTTGATTAATTATTAAAAATTTTTAAATAAACCCTCATTATAAGTAGAAAATAAATAAGTACTTCATATTAAACACGCAAATCAAACATTTCCTTTACGATAAAGATAACTTACATGAAAAATTTTGATTTAGATTTTTTAATAAGTGAAAAGGTAATTCGTCATTATACTTTTTCTTATTTTGTCTGAAATTTGTATGTAAGATAACAACGGGTATATTAACGCATTTAGATCTTATATCTCTTATGCAAATTAAACTGAACCCAGAAAAAGTAATTACTCTGCATGCATGCAAAACTATGCACTTTTTTGCTATTTCACTGCTAAATTTTCAGTAACATGTATATTCATCAGCTTTAATTATTCTCTCTAGAAACGAAAAAGTGCCTCTAGGCATCGTTTACCCCATATCTAACCATATATTTAATTATTTGTTTTGCGGTAGCATTTAAAAACTACAGAAAACTAAGCATGCTCAAAACTGTATCTATTTCCCGTGTTAACGATAAGCACACTCGCTTAAAAGATTACTTCATACCCAATTTCCAGTAAAGCGTTTTTAAATTTCTGTATATCTTAGCTTAATTTACTTATTGAATTGTAAATTATGAAGATTAAATGGATTTGTCTGCGCTAGAATGTCTTCATGCGAATGTATTTAATAAATGTGAAATACCGTATTTATACCAACTAAATCTTTCAATTTGAAAAAATAATAAGTCCTCTTTTAGGTTAGGTGTATGCATTTTGCTGAAAATTTGTTTGTCGTTTATGACCCACATAGGTTTAATTTTACTATACACAATACTTATACATGATAAGTTTAATTATATTGAAATTCGTAAAATGAATACTAGGTGGAATTGAATTAAATATGAAATTACTAACTCCCTATTAAGGGTTATTAGCAGAATTTATTAGTACATATCACACTAAGATGTCATATGGTCGTCAATTTAACTCCTAACAGTTGTGCAGATTTGGTGGCACCGTCGCGGTGGCAGTTGTGGGGGTGTGGTGATATGATGGATGTTCAGGTTAGTAAGGGGTCGATATAGCCCTTTATATAAAGTTTGAGGGAGATATTTAAATGTTTTATAGCTACCATGTGGACTATTTGAACATTATAACTTGCTGATAGTATAGAAAGGTGTTTTACTTTTTTATTTACTACCGCCTTTAATTTATTTCATTTACTTAGGGATACCAATAAAAATAACGCATCTTAATTTCTTTAGACTTAAAACTATTTGTTATACCCAAATTTGTGAATTTTTTTACTATTAAATATGCTTCAAGATAAAATAGCATTGTAGCAAAGAATTTACGAAATGAGAATATCTGATCGTTTTTCCATAAACACCTGAATCCAAATTATTAATTCGATCATTGTTTCCATGTTTATCAAACTAGCTAAACTATTTGAGAATTTTTACAAAGAGTTAGCTATTTCTTGTGCTAATAAAATGTAGGCGTAAATGATACGCTACGTAAAGCCCCACATTTTAGAATTCTTAAAAAGGATGCGTTCTGTAAAGCAAAATAAGTCACTATGAAAAATACTGCCTTCCATTAAGTATAATTACTGGTGTGGTGCAATATACAATCATTCAACCAACAAAATGGAAATTAAAAGAAATGAAAGAATACATTTAGGATAACAGAACAACCTCTTTCAATAACATTAATCAATGATAATGCATGTTCCGTGTTAAAAGAAGAAACATTACGAATTTTACCTAACACAGACAGACGCGGACCCGCACGTGGACAAGGATACTGACACGGTCACGGACCACGTTTGAATCGGGCTGTACAAAGGACAGCTTCACAGAGACATGGAGACACTATAACACTGCTTCACATAGTACATCACGGGCACATATACAGACATTCACAAACACAACTAACACATGAAACATAAACAGAAACTAAGAAACATTTGGATATACAGAAACACAGACTCAGAATACATAAGAAAGCAAGAACACATGAAACAAGAAGACACAAGAATACACAGAAACACAGAAACAGAAACGACCGAAACACTGAAACACAGAATATGACAGAAACGACGAACCTACAGAAACAGACCTGAAACATGGAGACACAAACACTGTCACACAGACTCACAGGCACACAGATACACAGACACACAGAAACACACTAACACAGAAACAGAAACAGAAACAGAAACACGGATATACAGAAACACAGACTCACAGGAACACAGAAACACAGAAACACAGAAACACAGAAACACAGAAACACAGAAACACAGAAACAAGAAACACAGAAACACAGAAACACAGAAACACAGAAACAAGAAACAAGAAACACTGAAACATGAGAACACATGATACACAGAAAGCACAGAACACAGAAACACAGAAACACAAAAGACAGAAACAGAAACACAGAATACAACATCAAACACAGAAACAAGAACACAGAACACAGAAACACAGACACACTAGAAACACAGAAACACAGAAACACAGACACAGAAACACAAAACACAGAAACGCAGAAGTACAGTAACACAAAAACACAGAAACACAGAACACAGAAACACAGTAACACAGTAACACAGAAAACAGAAACGAACAGAAACACAGAAACACAGAAAACAGAAACACAGATACACGGAAACACATAAACACAGAAACATGGAAACAATGTAACACAGAAACACAGAAACACAGAAACACAAGAAACACAGAAACACAGAAACACAGAACACAAGACACAAGAACACAGAACAGAAACACAAGAAACACAGAAACACAGAAACACAGAAACACAGAAACACAGAATCACAGAAACACAGAAACACAGAAACACAGAAACACAGAAACACAGAAACAAACAGAAACACAGAAACACAGAAACACAGAAACAACACAGAAACACAGACAGAAACACAGATAAACACAGAACACAGAAACAACAGAAACACAGAAACACAGAAACACAGAAACAAAGAAACACAGAAACACAGAAACACAGAAACACAGAAACACAGAAACACAGAAACACAGAAACACAGAAACACAGAAACACAGAAACACAGAAACACAGAAACACGGAAACACGGAAACGCAGAAACGCAGAAACACAGAAACAGAAATACAGAATCACAGAAACACAGTAACTGAAACACAGAAACACAGAAACACAAAAACCACAGAGACGCAGAAACACTGAAACACAGAAACACAGAAACAGAAAGACAGAAACACAGAAACACAGAAACACAGAAACACAGAAACACAGGAACACATAAACAAAGAAACACTGAAACACAGTAACACAGAAAGGCACAAAAACGAAAACACAGAACACAGAGACACGGAAGAACGGAAACACGAAAACACGGAAACGCGGGAACACGGAAACACGGAAACACGGACACACGGAAACACGGAAACAAGGAAACTCGGAAACACGGAAACATGGAAACACGGAAGCACGGAAACACCACGTAAATACAGAGACATAGAAACATAGAAACAAGGAAGCACAGGAACAGAAACACAGAAAGACATAGACACAGAAACACAAAAATACACATACATAAGTACAGTAACCCAGACACAGAAACGCAGAAACAAAGAAGCACAGAAAGAAATACAGAAACACAGATACACAGAAACACAGAAACACAGAAACGAAGAAACTCAGAAACGCAGAAACGCAGACACGCAGACACGCAGAAACGCAGAAACGCAAAAACGCAGAAAATCAGTATCTAAGAAAAGCAGAAATGCAGATACACAGAAATACAGAAACACAGAAATACAGAAACACGAAAAACAGAAACGCAGAAACACAGGAACTCAGATACACAGAAATACAGAAACAAAGAAGTACAGAAACACAGAAACACAGAAACTCTGAAACACAGAAACACAGAAATACAGAGACACAGAAACACAGAAATTAAGAAACACGGAAAAACAGAAACAGAAATACAGAAACAGATACACAGAAACCCAAATACACAGAAACACAGAAACAATGAAATACAGAAACAGAAACGCAGAAACGCAGACACACAGAAACGTTGAAACGCAGGCAAGCATAGACAGACGCATAGAACACAGAAACACAGTAACAGAAACACAGAAACACAGAAACACAGAAACACAGAAACACAGAAACACAGAAACACAGAAACACAACATAAACAAAGAAACACAAACACAGAAACAGAAAGACACAAAAAAAAACACAGAAACACAGAATCAGAAACAGAAAACAGGAAACACAAACACAGAAACCGAAACACGAAACACAGAAGAACACGAACACGGAAAACACAAATACAGACAGAACACAGAAACAAGAAACACAGAACAGAAACAGAACACAGAAACAGAAACAGAAAACAAAATAACACAGAAACAAACACAGAACACAGAAACAGAAACACAGAAACCAAAACACAGAAACAGAAACAAAGAACAGAAACACAGAAACACAAACACAGAAAACAAGACACAGAAAAGAAATAAGAAACACGGAAAACAGAAACACAGAAACCCAAACACAGAAACACAGAAACAAGAAAACAGAAACAGAAACAACACGCAGAAACAACAGAAAACAGAAAGACAGAGAACAGAACACAGAAACACGGAAACACGAAGACACGGAAACACGAAACCAGAAACACAGAAATGCAAAACACAGAAAACAGAAACAGCAAAACACAGAAACACAGAAACACAGAAACACAGAAACACAGAAACAAAGAACACGAACACAGAAACACAAAACAAAAAACACAGAAACAAGAACAGAACAGAAAGAACACAGAAAACGGACAACACAGAAAAACAGCAGAACAGAACACGAAACACGAAACACGAAACACGGAATACACGGAAACACGAAATGAAGAAACAGAAATACGAAAACATAAAAGCACAGAAACAGAATACAGAAACACAGAAACGAAACACAGAAACAGAAACACAAAACAGAAACAAACACTAAAACGCAGAAATGCAGAGCACAGAAAAACAGAACACAGAAACACGAACAGAAACAGAACACGGAACACAGAACAGAACACAGAAAACAGAGACACAGAAACACAGAAATCAGAAACAGGGAAAACAGAACATAGAAATACAGAAACACAGAAACAGAGAAACAAATACACAGAAACACAGAAACACAGAAAACAGAAACACAGACACACAGAAACACAGAAAGCAGAAACAAGAAACAGAACACAGAAACGTTGAAACGCAGAAAAGCAAGACACAGACCAGAACACAGAAACACAGAAACAGAAACACAGAAACACAGAAATACAGAGACAGGAAACAGAAATTAGAAACACGGAAAACAGAAACAAGAAACCCAAATACACAGAAACACAGAAACAATGAAAACAGAAACAGAAAGCACAACGACAGAAACGACAGAAGCAGAACAAGAAAGAAGCAGAAATAGAACAGACCAGAGTACAGAACACAGAAACACAGAAACAGAAACACAGAAACACAGAAAAGAAACACAGAAATGCAGATACAAAACACAGAAACACAAAACACAGAAACACAGAAACACAGAAACACAGAAACGCAGAAAGTACACAGAAACACAGAAAACAACAGAAACACAGAAACACAAAAATACAGAAACACAGAAACACGAAGACACAGAAACACAGAAACACAGAAACAGAAACACAGAAACACAACAAGAAACACAGAAACACAGAAACACAGAAACACAGAAAACAGAACAGAAACACAGAAACAGGAAGCACAGAAACACAGAAACACAGAAACACAGAAACACAGAAACACAGAAACACAGAAACACAGAAACACAAAAACACGAAACACGAAACACAGAAACAGAAACACAGAACACAGAAAACAGAAACACAGAAACACAGAAACACAGAAACACAGAAACACAGAAACACAGAAACACAGAAACAGAAATACAGAAACAAACACAGAACAGAAACACAGAAACAGAAAAGACACAGAAACACAGAAAACACAGAAACACAGAAACAAAAACAGAAACACAGAAAGAAACACAGAAACACAGAAATACAGAAACACAGAAACACAGAAACACGAAAACAGAAACGCAGAAACACAGAACCAGATACACAGAAACACAGAAACACAAAACAAAGAAACACGAAACACAGAATAAACACAGAAACAGAAACACAGAACACAGGAAACACAGAAACACAGAACAGGAAACACAGAAACACGAAAACAGAAACAACACGAAACACGAAACACAGAAACACAGAAACAAGAAATACAGAAACAGAAACACAGAAACCAGAAACAGAAACAGAAAACAGATAGACACAGAGAACAGAAACACAGAACAGAAACACAGAAACCAGAAACACAGAAACACAGAACACAGAAACACAGAAACACAGAAACACGAAAGAACACAAAACACAGAACACAGAAGACACAGAAAACAGAAACACAGAAACACAGAAACACGAAACACGGAAAACAGAAACACTGAAACACGAAACACAGAAAACACGAAGAAAACACAAATACAAGACAGAAACACAGAAACACAGAAACACAGAAACAGAACAGAAACACAGAAACACAGAGACACAGAAAACAAGAAAGACATGAACACAGAAACATGAAACGCAGAAACACAGAAAACAGAACAAGAAACAGAAACACAGAAGCACAGAAACAAAAACAGAAAACAGAAACACAGAAACACAGAAATACAGAACACAGAAATAGAAATTAAGAAACACGAGAAACAAGAAACACAGAAACCAAATACACAGAAACACAGAAACAAGAAATACAGAAACAGAAAGTCACACGCAGAAACGCAAACAAAGAAACAGAAATGCAGTCTCAGAGGTACAGACACAGAAACACGGAAACACGAAAACAGGAAACACGAGATCCAGAAACACAGAAATGCAGATACACAGAAATACAGAAACACAAAATACACAGAAACACAGAAACACAGAAACACAGAAACACAGAACACAGAATACAGAAACAAGAAACACATAAACAACAGAAACACTGAAACACAGAACACAGAAAGACACAAAAACAGAACACAGAAACACAAAGACATGAAAGCACGGAAACACGGAGACACGAAAACACAGGAACACGGAAACACGGAACTACAGAAACACGGAAACAGAAAACATAAACACAGAAACGCAGAATACAGAACACAGAAAACTGAGCACAGGAGAACAGAAACACAAAACAGAGAAACAGAAACACAGAAACAGGAATGCAGAACACAGAAGAACAGAAACACAGAAAAACAATCAGAAAACAACACGGATACACAGAAGACACAGAACACAGAAAACAGAACACGGAAACACAAACAGAAACAGAAACAGGAAACACGGAGACAGAAACACGAAACGAAAACAAATACAGAAACACAGAAACACAGAAAACAGAAACACAGAACAGAAACACAGAAACACAGAAAACAGAAACAGAAACAAAACTTACAACACAGAAAAGCAAGACACAGACACAGAACACAGAAACAACACAGAACACAGAAACAACAGAAGAGAACACAGAAACACTGAAACACAGAAATACAGAGACACAGAAATAGAAATTAAGAAACACGGAAAAACAGAAACACAGAAACCCAAATACACAGAAACACAGAAACAATGAAATACAGAAACGCAGAAAGTCACACACGCAGAAACGCAGAAGCAAAGAAAAGCAGAAATGCAGTCTCAGAGGTACAGAACACAGAACACGGAAACACGAAACACGGAAACACGGAGATCCAGGAAACACAGAAATGCAGATACACAGAAATACAGAAACACAAAAACACAGAAACACAGAAACACAGAAACACAGAAACACAGAAACACAGATACACAGAAACACAGAAACACATAAACAAAGAAACACTGAAACACAGTAACACAGAAAGACACAAAAACGGAAACACAGAAACACAGAGACATGGAAGCACGGAAACACGAAAACACGGAAACACGGGAACACGGAAACACGGAAATAAGGAAACACGGAAATACGAAAACATAAAAGCACAGAAACGCAGTAATACAGGAACACAGAAATACTGTAGCACAGGAGAACAGAAACACAAAATAGAGAAACAGAACCACTTAAAACGCAGGAATGCAGAGGCACAGAAGAACAGAACACAGAAAAACGGAATCAGGGAAACAACACGGATACATAGAAGCTCAGAAGCACAGAAATACAGAGACACAGAAACACAGAAATTCAGAAACAGGGAAAAACAGTAACATAGAAATACTGAAACACAGAAACAGAGAAACTCAAATACACAGAAACACAGAAACAATGAAATACAGAAACACAGACACACAGAAACACAGAAACGCAGAAACATAGAAACGCAGACACACAGAAACGTTGAAACGCAGAAAAGCATAGACACAGACGCATAGAACACAGAAACACAGTAACACAGAAACACAGAAACACAGAAACACAGAAACACAGAAATACAGAGACACAGAAATAGAAATTAAGAAACACGGAAAAACAGAAACACAGAAACCCAAATACACAGAAACACAGAAACAGTGAAATACAGAAACGCAGAAAGTCACACACGCAGAAACGCAGAAGCAAAGAAAAGCAGAAATGCAGTCTCAGAGGTACAGAACACAGAGACACGGAAACACGAAAACACGGAAACACGGAGATCCAGGAAACACAGAAATGCAGATACACAGAAATACAGAAACACAAATACACAGAAACACAGAAACACAGAAACACAGAAACACAGAAACACAGATACACAGAAACACAGAAACACAGAAACAAAGAAACACTGAAACACAGAACACAGAAAGACACAAAAACGAGACACAGAAACACAGAGACATGGAAGCACGGAAACAGAAAACACGGAAACAAGAACACGGAAACACGGAAATAAGAAACACGGAAATCAGAAAACATAGAAGCACAGAAACGCAGTAATACAGGAACACAGAAATACTGTAGCACAGGAGAACAGAAACACAAAAACAGAGAAACAGAACCACTTAAAACGCAGGAATGCAGAGGCACAGAAGAACAGAACACAGAAAAACGGAATCAGGGAAACAACACGGATACATAGAAGCTCAGAAGCACAGAAATACGTAGACACAGGAACACAGAAATTCAGAAACAAGGAAAAACAGTAACATAGAGATACTGAAACACAGAAACACAGAAACAATGAAATACAGAAACACAGACACACAGAAACACAGAAACGCAGAAACATAGAAACGCAGATACACAGAAACGTTGAAACGCAGAAAAGCATAGACACAGACGGATAGAA
Organism: Vesta saturnalis; assembly: GCA_036346205.1. Classification (NCBI taxonomy): domain Eukaryota; kingdom Metazoa; phylum Arthropoda; class Insecta; order Coleoptera; family Lampyridae; genus Vesta; species Vesta saturnalis. The sequence continues at coordinate 11,226 of JARFJB010001075.1, read as the reverse complement.
CACAGAAACACAGTAACACAGAAACACAGAAAGACAGAAACACAGAAACACAGAAACACGGAAGCACAGAAACACAGAAACACAGCAACACAAAAACAAAGAAAAACAGAAACAAAGAAACACAGAAACACAGATACACAGAAACACAGAAACACAGAAACACAGAAACACAGAAACACAGAAAAACAGAAACACAGAAACATAGAAACACAGAAACACAGAAACATAGAAACACAGAAACACAGCAACACAGAAACACAGAAACGCATAAACTCAAAAACACAAAAACACAGTAACACCGAAACAAAGGAACACAGAACCACAGAAACACGGACACACAGAAACACAGAAACACAGAAACACAGAAACACAGATACACAGAAACACAGAAACACAGTAACACAGAAACACGTAAACACAGAAACACTGAAACACAGTAACTCTGAAACAGAGAAACACGGAACCACAGAAACATAGAAACACAGAAACACGGAAACACTTAAACAAGGAAACACGGAAACAAGGGAACTCGGAAACACAGAAATACGAAAACATAGAAGTACAGAGACGCCGTAGTACAGGAACACAGAAATACGGTAGCACAGAAGCACAGAAACAAAAACAGAGAGACAGAAACACCTGAAACGCAGGAATGCAGTGGCACCGAAGCACAGAACACAGAAAAATGGAAACACGGAAACAACACGGATACACAGAAACCCAGAAACACAGAAATACAGAGACACAGAAACACAGAATTTCAGAAACACGGAAAAACGGAAACACAGAAATACAGAAACACAGAAACACAGAAACCCAAATACACAGAAACACAGAAACAATGAAATACAGAAACACAGACACACGGAAACAGAGAAACGCAGAAACGCAGAAACGCAGACACAGAAACACAGAAACACAGAAACACAAAAACACAGAAACACAGAAACACAGAAACACAGAAACACAGAAACACAGAAACCCAGAAACGCAGAAACACAGAAACACAGAAACACATAAACATAGAAACACTGAAACACAGTAACACAGAAAGACACAAAAACGGAAACACAGAAACTCGAAAACATGGAAACACGGAAACACTGATACACGGAAACACGGAAGCACGTAAACATGGAAGCACGGGAACACTACGTAAATACAGAGAGATAGAAACACAGAAACAAGGAAACACAATAACAGAAAAACAGAAACGCAGAAAGACAGAGACACAGATACACAAAAATACATATACACAGTAATACAGTAACACAGACACAAACAAAGAAGCACAGAAAGAAATACAGAAACACAGAAACGCAGACACGCTCACACGCAGAAACGCAGAAACGCAGAAAATAAGAAAGAAAAGCAGAAATGCAGTCTCAGAGGGACAGAAAACAGAAACACGGAAACACGGAAACACGGAGACACAGAAACACAGAAATGCAGATACACAGAAATACAGAAATACAGAAACACAATAACGCGGAAACACAGAAACTCAGGTACACAGAAACACAGAAACAAAGAAATACAGAAACACATAAACAAGGAAACACTGAAACACAGTAACACAGTAAGACTCAAAAACGGAAACACAGAAACACAGAGGCATGGAAGCACGGAAACACAAAAACACGGAAACACGGGAACACGGAATCACGGAAACACGGAAACACGGAAACACGGAAACACGGAAACATGGAAACACGGAAACATTGAAACACGGAAGCACGGAAACACCACGTAAATACAGAGACATAGAAACTGAGAAACAAGGAATTACAGGAACAGAAACACAGAAAGACATACACTCAGAAACACAAAAATACACATACACAGTAATACAGTAAGACAGACACAGAAACGCAGAAACAAAGAATCACAGCAAGAAATTCAGAAACACAGATACACAGAAACACAGAAACACAGAAACGGAGAAACTCAGAAACGCAGAAACGCAAAAACGCAGAAAATCAGTAACTAAGGAAAGCAGAAACGCAGATACACAGAAATACAGAAACACAGAAATACAGAAACACGGAAACAGAAACGCAGAAACACAGAAGCTCAGATAGACAGAAATACAGAAACAAAGAAGCACAGAAACACAGAAACACAGAAACGCCGAAACGCAGAAACGCAGAAACACAGAAACACAGAAACACAGAATCACAGAAGCACAGAAACACAGAAACACAGAAACACAGAACACAGAAACACAGAAACACAGAAACACAGAAACAGAAACACAGAAACACAGAAACACAGAAACACAAAAACACAGAAGCACAGAAACACAAAACACAGAAACACAGAAACACAGAAATGCAGACAGACAGAAATACAGATACACAGAAACACAGAAACACAGAAACACAGAAACACAGAAACACAGAAACACAGAAACACAGAAACACAGAAACACAGAAACACAAAAACACAGAAGCACAGAAACACAAAAACACAGAAACACAGAAACACAGAAACACAGAAATGCAGACAGACAGAAATACAGATACACAGAAACACAGAAACGCAGAAACACAGAAACTCAGATACACAGAAACACAGAAACAAAGAAACACTGAAACACAGATACACAGAAACACAGACAAACAGCAACATAGAAACGCAGACACGCAGAAACGATGATACGCAGAAATGCATAGGCACAGAAGCACAGAACACAGAAACACAGAAACACAGAATCACAGAAATACATAAAAACAGAAACACTGAAACACAGTAACACAGAAACGCAGTAACACAGAAACACAGAAATACTGTAGCACAAGCACAGAACCATAGAAACAGGGAAACAGAAACACTGAAACAAGGAAAACGGAAAAACCGAAACACTGAAACACAAAAATGCGCAAGCACAGTAACACAGACAAAGAAATACAGAAACACAGATACACAGAAATACAGAAACACAGATACGCAGCAACACAGAAACGCAAAAACCCAGACATGCAGAAACGCAGGAACTCAGAAACACAGAAACGCAGAACAGATCAGAAACAGAAACACAGAAACACAGAAACACAGAAACACAGAAACACAGAAACACAGAAACACAGAAACACAGAAACACAGAAACACAGAAACACAGAACACAGAAACACAGAAACACAGAAATGCAGAAAGACAGAAACTCAGATACACAGAAACACAGAAGCACAGAAACATAGAAACACAGAAACTCAGATACACAGAAACACTGAAACAAAGAAATACAGAAACACAGATACACAGACAAACAGCAACATAGAAACGCAGCCACGCATAAACGCAGAAACGCAGAAACGCAAAAACTCAGACACGCAGAAACGCTGAAACGCAGAAATGGATAGGCACAGAAGCACAGAACACAGCAACTGAGAAACACAGAATCACAGAATCACATAAACACATAAACACATAAACACAGACACACTGACACACAGAAACACAGAAACACAGATACATAGAAACACAGAAACACAGAAAGACAGAAACACTGAGACAGAGAATCCGAAACACTGAAACACGGAAAACGGAAACATGGAAAACGGATGCACGGAAACTCGGAAACACAGGAACAGAAGGACAGAAACACAGAAACGCAGAAACACAGATAAGCTGAAACGCACAAACGCAAAAACGTAGACACGCAGAAAATCAGTCACTCAGAAACACAGAAACGCGGACAAGCAGATACGCAGAAACGCAGAAACACTGAAACACAGAAACTCATAAACACAGAAACACAAAAACACATAAACAGAGCTACTCAGGAACACAGAAACACAAAAACAAAGAAATACAGAAATACAGAATCACAGAAACACAGTAACACGAAAGCACAGAAACACAGAAACTCGGAAACACGGAAACACGGACACAGAAACATATAGACACAGAAACACAGAAACACAGAAACACAGAAACACAGAAACACAGAAACACAGAACACAGAACACAGAAACACAGAAACACAGAAACACAGAAAAAAAAAAAAAAAAAAAAAAAAAAAAAAAAAAAAAAAAAAAAAAAAAAAAAAAAAAAAAAAAAAAAAAAAAAAAAAAAAAAAAAAAAAAAAAAAAAAAAAAAAAAAAAAAAAAAAAAAAAAAAAAAAAAAAAAAAAAAAAAAAAAAAAAAAAAAAAAAAAAAAAAAAAAAAAAAAAAAAAAAAAAAAAAAAAAAAAAAAAAAAAAAAAAAAAAAAAAAAAAAAAAAAAAAAAAAAAAAAAAAAAAAAAAAAAAAAAAAAAAAAAAAAAAAAAAAAAAAAAAAAAAAAAAAAAAAAAAAAAAAAAAAAAAAAAAAAAAAAAAAAAAAAAAAAAGGGGGGGGGGGGGGGGGGGGGGGGGGGGGGGGGGGGGGGGGGGGGGGGGGGGGGGGGGGGGGGGGGGGGGGGGGGGGGGGGGGGGGGAACACAGAAACCAAACAGAACAGAAATACGAAAACAAACACAGAAACCAGAACAGAGAACACGAAACAAGAAACGAAACACAGAAAGAAACACAAAAGCGAACAAACAGACAAGAAAAAGACACGACACAAAAACAAACACGACAACACGAAACGGAAAACACAGACACAGAACACGAACCAGAAACACAGAACAGACAGCAGAACAAGAACGCAGAAACACAGAAAAACCAGAAACACAAAACACAAACAAACAAGAAACACAGAACCAGAAACAAGAACACAGCAAACAGAAACACAAACAGAAAACAGAACACAGAACCAAAACCAGAACAGAACAAACAGAACAGACACAGAAACAGAAACAAGAAACAGAACAGAACAGAAAACAGAACAGAAACAGAAACGCAAAACGCACAGAAACGAGAAACAGAAACACAGAAAAGAACACAGATACGAACACAGAAAACAGAACACAGAAAGGAACACGAAACACAGAAAAGAAACGAAACACAAAACAGAAACGAACACAAACACAGAACACAAACCAAAACACAGAACAAGAAATCAAACAGAACACAGAACAGAACAAGAACACAGAACAAGAAACACAAAAACACAGAAACACAAACACAGAAGACAGAAAACAAAACACAGAAACACAGAAACACAGAAACAAGAACACAGAAATAAACAAACACAGAACAGAAACAGAAACTCAGAACACAGAAACACAGAAAGACAGAAACACAGAAACGCAGAAACACGAAACACAGAAACACGAAACACAGAAAGCACAGAAACACAGAAACACAGAAGCACAGAAACACAGAAACACAGAAAACAAAAGCAAAACAGAATACAGAAACACAGAAACACAGAACAGAAACACAGAAACACAAACAGAAAACTGACAGAAACACAGAAACACGAAACACAGAAACAGTAACACAGAAACACAGAAACACAGAAACCAGAAGACAAACCAGAACACAGAAACATGAACAAGAATACAGAAACACAGAAACACAGAAACACGGAAACACAGAAACACAGAAACACAGAAACTAAGAAACACAGAAACACAGAAACACAGAAACTCAGAACACAGAAACACAGAAACACCGAAACACCGAAACACAGAAGGCACAGCAACACAGAAACACAGAACACAGAAACAGAAACACAGAAACACAGAAACACAGAAACACAGAAACACAGAAACACAGAAACACAGAAACAACAGAAACACAGATAACAGACCAGAAACACAGAAACACAGCAGAAACAGAAACGCAGAAATGAACACAGAACACAGAACACAGAATAAAACACAGAACACAGAAACACAGAAACACAGAAGCAGAGAAACACAGAAATACAGAAACACAGAAACACAGAGACAGATAAACAGTAACACAGAAACACAGAAACACAGAAACACAGAAACACGAAACACAGAAACAGACAGAAACACATAAACAGAAACACAGAAACAACAGAAACACAGAAACCAGAAACACAGAAACAGAAACACAAACCAGAAACAGAAACACAGAAACACAGACAGAAACACAGAAACACAAGAAACACAGAAACACAGAAACACAGAAACACAGAAAATACACAGAAACACAGAAACACAGAAACACAGAACACAGAACAGAAACACAGAAACAGAACATCAGAAACAGAAACACAGACACACAGAAACACAGAAACACAGAAACACAGAACACAGAACATCACAGAAACACAGAAACACAAAAACACAGAAACACAGAAACACAGAAACACAGAAACACAGAAATACAGAAACAAAAAAACAGAAACAGAAACAAAAACACAGAGACAGAAACACAGAAACACAGAATAACAGAATCACAGAAACACAGAAACACAGAAACACAGAAACACAGAACACAGAAACAGAAACACAGAAACACAGAAACACAGAAACACAGAAACACAGAAACACGAAAACACAGAAACACAGAAACACAGAAACAAGAAACAGAAACAGAAACACAGAAACAGAAACAGAAACACGAAACACAGAACAAACACAGAAACACAGAAACACAGAAACACAGAAACACAGAACACAGAAACACAGAAACACAGAAACACAGAAACACAGAAACGCAGAATCGCAGAAACGCAGAAACAAGAACCAGAACACAGAAACACAGAAAGCAGAACACAGAACAGAAATACAGAAACACAGACATAGAAACACAGAACACGAACAAGAAACCAGAACACTGAAACAGAAACGCAGAAACAGCAGAACACAGAAACGCAGACAGACACAGAACGACAGAAACAGAAACACGGAAACACAGAAACACAGGAACACAGAAACACAGAAACACAGAAACACAGAAACACAGAAACACAGAAACACAAAAACACAGAAACACAGAAAAACAGAAATACTGCAACACAGAAATGCAGAAAGACAGAAACTCAGATACACTGAAACACAGAAACAAAGAAATACAGAAACACAGATACACAGCAACATAGAAACGCAGCCACGCATAAACGCAGAAACGCAGTAACGCAGAAACTCAGACACGTAGAAACGCTGAAACGCAGAAATGGATAGGTACAGAAGCATGGAACACATCACCTGAGAAACAGAACCACAGAATCACAGAAACACAGAAACACAGAAACACACAAACACAAAACACAGAAACACAGAAACACAGAAACACAACAACACAGAAACACAGAAACAGAGAAACACATAAACACAGAAATGCAGAAAGACAGAAACTCAGAATCACAGAATCACATAAACACATAAACACATAAACACAGAAACACTGACACAAAGAAACACAGAAACACAGAAACACAGAAATATAGAAACACAGATACACAGAAACACAGAAAGACAGAAACACTGAGACAGAGGATCCGAAACACTGAAACACGCAAAACGAAAGTAAGTAAACTCGGAAACACAAGAACAGAAAGACAGAAACACAGAAACGCAGAAACACAGAAACTCAGATACACAGAAGCAAAGAAATACAGAAACACTGATACACAGAAACACAGAAACACAGAAACACAGACACACAGAAACACAGAAACACCGAAACACAAAAACACAGAAGCACAGAAACACAAAAACACAGAAACACAGAAACACAGAAACACAGAAATGGAGACAGACAGAAATACAGATACACAGAGACACAGAAACGCAGAAACCCAGAAACTCAGATACACTGAAACACAGAAACAAAGAAACACTGAAACACAGATACACAGAAACACAGACAAGCAGCAACATAGAAACGCAGACACGGAGAAACGAGACCAGAAATGCATACACAGAACAGAACACAGAAACACAGAAACACAGATTCACAGAAATACATAAAACAGAAACACTGAAACAGAGAACACAGAAACCAGAACACAGAAACACAGAAATACGACAAGCACAGAACCATAGAACAAGACAGAAACACTGAAACAAGGAAACACGGAAAACAGATACAGAAACACAAAATGCGAAGCACAGAACACATAGACAAAGAAATACAGAAACACAGATACACAGAAATACAGAAACACAGATACGCAGCAACACAGAAACGCAAAAACCCAGACATGCAGAAACGCAGGAACTCAGAAACACAGAAACGCAGACAAGCAGATACGCAGAAACGCAGAAACACAGAAACACAGAAACACAGAAACACAGAAACACAGAAACACAGAAACACAGAAACACAGAAACACAGAAACACAGAAACACAGAACACAGAAACACAGAAACACAGAAATGCAGAAAGACAGAAACTCAGATACACAAAACACAGAAACACAGAAACGCAGAAACACAGAAACTCAGATACACAGAAAAACTGAAACAAAGAAATACAGAAACACAGGTACACAGACAAACAGCAACATAGAAACGCAGCCACGCATAAACGCAGAAACGCAGAAACACAGAAACACAGAAATATAGAAATACAGATACACAGAAACACAGAAAGACAGAAACACTGAGACAGAGGATCCGAAACACGAAACACGAAAGAAAGTACACTGAAACACAAGAACAGAAAGACAGAAACACAGAAACCAGAAACACGAAACAAGATACACAGAAGCAAAGAAATACAGAAACACTGAAACACAGAAACACAGAAACATAGAAACACAGAACACACAGAAACACAGAAACACCGAAACACAAACACAGAACACAGAAACACAAAAACACAGAAACACAGAAACACAGAAACACAGAAATGCAGACAGACAGAAATACAGATACACAGACACAGAAACGCAGAAACACAGAAACTCAGATACACAGAAACACAGAAACAAAGAAAAACAGAAACACAGATACACAGAAACACAGACAAACAGCAACATAGAAACGCAGACACAGAGAAGATACGCAGAAATGCATAGGCACAGAGCACAGAACACAGAAACACAGAAACACAGAAACACAGAATCACAGAAATACATAAAACAGAAACACTGAAACAGAGAACACAGAAACGCAGAACACAGAAACACAGAAAGTACACAAGCACAGAAACATAGAACAGAGACAGAAACACTGAAACGCGGAAAACGGAAAAACACGATACACTGAAACACAAAATGAAGCACAGAACACATAGACAAAGAAATACAGAACACAGATACAGAAATACAGAAACACAGATACAGAACACAGAAACGCAAAGACAGACAGCAGAAACACAGGAACTCAGAAACACAGAAACAGACAACAGATAGCAGAAACACAGAAACACAGAAACACAGAAACACAGAAACACAGAAACACAGAAACACAGAAACACAGAAACACAGAAACACAGAAACACAGAAACACAGAACACAGAAACACGAAACACAGAAATGCAGAAACACAGAAACACAGATACACAGAAACACAGAACACAGAAACACAGAAACACAGAAACTCAGATACACAGAAACACTGAAACAAAGAAATACAGAAACACAGATACACAGACAAACAGCAACATAGAAACGCAGCCACGCATAAACGCAGAAACGCAGAAACGCAAAAACTCAGACACGCAGAAACGCTGAAACGCAGAAATGGATAGGCACAGAAGCACAGAACACAGAACAGAAACACAGAATCACAGAACACAAAACAAAAACATAAACACAGACACGACACACAGAAACATAGAAACACAGAAACACAGAAACACAGAAACACAGAAAGACAGAAACACTGAGACAGAGAAACAGAAACACTGAAACACGGAAAACGGAAACACGGAAAACGGAAACACGGAAACACGGAAACACAGGAACAGAAAGACAGAAACACAGAAACACAGAAACACAGATACGCTGAAACGCACAAACGCAAAAACGTAGACACGCAGAAACTCAGTCACTCAGAAACACAGAAACGCAGACAAGCAGATACGCAGAAACGCAGAAACACAGAAACACAGAAACACAGAAACACAGAAACACAGAAACACAGAAACACAGAAACACAGAAACACAGAAACACAGAAACAGAAACAGAAACACAGAAACAGAAACACAGAAACAGAAACAGAAACAGAAACACAGACACACAGAAACACAAAAACACAGAAACACAGAAACACAGAAACACAAATACACAGAAACACAGAAACACAGAAACACGAGAAACACAGAAACGCAGAACAGCAGAAACAGCAGAACACAGAACAGAAAACAGAACACAGAACACAGAAATACAGAAACACAGAACAAGAAACAGAAACAGAAACACTGAAAACAGAAAGACAGAAACAGAACACAGAAACACAAAGCACAGAAACACAGACACAGAACACAGAAACAGAAACACAGAAACACAGAAACACAGAAACAAAACACAGAAACAAGAAACAGAAAGAAACAGAACAGAAACACAGAAACAAACAGAAACAGAAACAGAAACCAGAAATACAAGAACACAGAAACACAGAAACACAGAACAAAACACAAAACACAGAAACACAGAAACACAGAAACACAGAACAGAAACACGGAAACACAGAAACACAGAAACACAGAAACGCAGTAACACAGAAACAGAAATACGAAACAGAAACAAAAAACAAGGACAGAAGACAAAATACAGAAACACAGATACACAGAAACGAAACAAAACAAAACCAGACATCAGAAACACAGAACACAGAAACACAGAAACCAGAAACACAGAAACACAGAAACAGAAAACAAAACACAGAAACACAGAAGCACAGAACAACAGAAACACAGAAACACATAGACACTGAAACACTGAAACACAGAAACACAAAAACACAGAGACACAGAAACAGAACAGAAACACAGAAACAACAGAAACAGAAACACGAAACACAGAAACACAGAAACACAGAAACACAGAAACACGAAACAACAGAAACAAAGAAACACAGAAACACAGATACACAGAAACAAGAAACACCAGAAAACAGAAACGCAGAACCAGAAACACAGAAAGACAGAAACAGAAATATGGAAACAGAAACACAGAAATACAGAAACAGAAACAGAAAAACAGAAACAGAAACACGAAAACACAGAGACATGGAAACACGGAAACACAGAAAAACAAAATCAGAAGCAGACAAACACAGAAACACAGAAACAGAACAAACACAAAAACACAGAAACAAAAACAGAACAGAAACACAGAATCAGACAGACAGAAATAAAACACAGAAACACAGAAACACAAAACACAGAAACACAGAAACACAGAAACACAAAAACACAAAACACAGAAA
>JARFJB010001074.1:12500-33786 GCA_036346205.1 Vesta saturnalis | reverse complement strand
AATTATAAGCTATCATTACATGGTAGTTTTGTTTATTTGGTGCTGGTCGAGCAACCAATTTTCAAATTTTGGACCATTTCTAATGGAATGACTCTAAAGTTTTAATTAAAATTTAATTTTCTACTGAAATTATTTAACTTACCTTTTGTAACCAATTTCTTATATCCATATTGTCTTTTCTGTGATTTCTGTCTTTTATTCTGTGGTAAAATATTGTTACGGATTTTCCTCTTGTTTCTCAGGCAATAATTTAACACTGATAACTATTCACACCAACTTTATTTAAAACCAATAAAGTTAACAAAACAACACAAATATTCACTTTCTCAACACTTTTAACTATTCCGCTTTTAAATCTCGCGCCTCGCTTTTATTCGCCGTATGCAACTTCGTATCCTGCACTATGTACTTACTGTACTGTCTTTTCGCGCCGGATAGGCAATTTTATATACCCTTTTGAGCCTAGAAATTGCCAGAACATTCGCATCGCCGGTTCCCGTTATTCCTCACTTGTATCTCGATTTTTCTCGAAGAAAACCAGTGGCGTTTCGTTACACTATTAAATAGGACACTGTCGCTAAAAATTACACACCAACTCAATAGTTGTTGCAAAAATATTGTCCTATGTTAGGATTTGCAAGGTTTTGTTTTAACCACTTGATAGTTTTGCACGAACTGCACTCGGCGTGACATTTTTCCGTACACTGAGTCTCGTTCAGGCAACTTTTGTTTTAACTTGTTTTAACTTGTTGGTGCAGGTCTTACGTACGTTATAAGAGTATTTATTTCGGATTCTGATGTAGGATTGTGTATTGAATGTTTCAAAATAAATAAAACTACTTATTGAGTAAATTTATTTTAATTAATTAATAGGATTAAAAATGTAGTTAAATGAAAAAAAAAAGTGACAATTTTTTTTTTTCAAAAATGTCCGACTGTTAAGTGGTTGAATCGAACACTAAAATTGACGTATCCTGAGAGTAAATCGAACACTCGTTTTTCCAATTCTGGTGGGACAATTCTGGTGTGCCCAATGCATTAAATGCATAGATCGAAAACGCTATTAATATATATTTAGCACTATGTCAGTTTTTCAAACAGCTTTGTTTTTGCTGATGAAATATATTTTAGTGACAAAGGACACGCGAATAATTTTATTTATTAGAGCTTATTAATTAATTTTAAAATGTTCATAAAAGCAACCAAACGACCACAACAACAAACAAAATATATAAAACAGATAACAAAAAATATGCAGAACAGAAAATATGTATATTTTAGATTTAATTTTTGTTTATTAAAATTTAAAATTATTTAATTTATTTTTTCTTCCAGGGGGGGGCCCCCCTCCCTTGCTGGCTACGCCCATGCAAAAATTTTAATTACATAATATACTCATCCCCTATAAAACAATGACGGTCAAAATCCAGAAAATATTTTGAAATTCCCAAACTTTAAAAAGCAATTAAACAACGCGGTATGAAAAGTTTCACGTTCAGTTTTCTTCCCATTGTCGGAAATAAGCGAATTTTTTTAGGGAATTCAGTGACCGCCTTACTCCTAGGTAATTTAAACTCCAGTTTTTTATAATTTGAGATGCCTAGAAATTATAAACGAATGACTGAGAAAGCTAAATGGACCACAGATGATCTATCGAAAGCCATTGATGATGTTAAAAATGGAGTAAGCCAGAGGCAAGCTGCCAAAACCACAGCATTCCACTCGCTACTTTCTAAAACCCACAAGACTGAAATAGGAAGTATTCCTAGTAAAGAAAATTCCACAAAGAACAGAAGGTTTTTCCCAATTTAAGACATTTATTATTATGCCGTTAACATTGCATTAGTTTTGAATATACAGATAAGCTACAGATGAATCACATGTTTAACAGGCAAAGTAAGCTAGCTGGAAAACATTGGTTAGAAGGATTTTTAAAAAAGATCTACTTTGATGGGAAACCCCTTTAACCAAAATATTAAATTTAATAAGGATGAGGTGACCCTGTTTTCTAAAAATCTTGAAAAAGTAGTAGTAAAATACACAGAAGATAAACTAGAGAACAGAAAAAATTCACTTTGGGGGGTATTAATGTTATTACGCTAGCGCATCCCAATATTAAAGTTAATGGACCTCCTGTCGCATTATAACTTTTTAAATGGTTTCTTTTTTTGTGTCTGAAGCATTTTAATAATTACAAAAAACCGATGAGAGATGAGCCACTTATATAAATATATAAATGGTTGTATGTATGTAAGTGTGTATGTTCTGGATTTACTTCTAAACCGATGTAAATCAAATTTGTACCTTATGCTCAGGTCCTATTTTTAGTATATGTTTACTTTAATATTACCTAAAGATAAATACCCATGTATCCTTTCAAAATTTAATAGTCAACTATTATTAAAATGTATGTATTTATGTATTTAATTAACAAGCATTGTTTATCCGCTAATTGTAAATAAAAAAATTTTTCACTGTTACTATTAATTGTATTAAATAATATTTAAAATGGTGTATTTATTTAATGCACGCTGATAAAACTCTGTTTCGTCCAATATGAAAGTGACAAATGTAGACAAGGTAACATAAAATGACATAAATAAGGTTCAAATTAAAATTAAATCACTGTTTAAAAGTTTCAGTTCTTGAAGATAAACAGGTATAAAAATAACCATTATCTTGTTCTTATATGTTTCAAATTTCATGCTTTTTTTATAATTAGCCAAATTCTTGTTTTATTTTTTGTAGAGTGTTTAACATGTAGCAAGTTTTTTGTATAATAAACATAATTTTTGTGTTCTGTTAACCTTTTAATGATTCTTCAGTTTCACCAATGTAGACTTACCAAGACTATTTGTAAACACCACATGTTTAAAATTTGGTCAGAAATTTTTTAATTTTAATATGTTTTTAAATTTATATTATCTTTATAATTTTTACAATTTTTTTGTGTTTGCAAGGAAAAAAATGGCAAATTATTTGAATTATATTTATCATTATGTCGTTTGTTTGAAATAACTTTTTAATTTGTTGTTTGTTGAAGCCATTATTTATGAAGACCTTTTCAAGATTGTTTAATTAATGTTATAGTTTATATGACAAATCGACTTGTTTCGTATCGTACTAAACGTTTTGCTATGAGGGATGAATCATTAATATAATGATCTTAAAGTTGGCTTTTACGGATTTTGGCTTCCATTTGGTTTTTTTCAATTAGAACATCAAGGAATGGAAGACAACCATTTTTGTATTTTAAATTTAATGTTTCTATTTATTGTTTAAATGGTTGGAACACCATTAATTCTTTTTAAAAGGCCAGATAAAAAAATGTCAACATATCTAAAATTTTTTTTGGGTCTGTTCTTGAAATATTCCATAAAATAATTTGCAATCGATTGAGAATATGATCTTAATACTCCATCTAACTTTAATTTTTGTTTTTATTGGGCAAAATATACACGTCAGTTTAAAATTATAAAAAGTAGAAAAAAGACTAAACAATTTAACGGAATAATTTACAATCTAATTTAAACACTTTTTTAGTTCAATTTAAAATTATGGTACAATTTTTGATTGATATAAAACATTTTAATTTTATAATACAAAATTGACTCAATATTTTCTTTTTGTCTCGTGTCATAATCATGTTTTATTGTACATTAGAGATATTTTTTGCAACATAACGCTTCCAAAATATAAAACAAAAGTAAGGATTCTCAAATTTACAAATTCATGGCGATACTTTTTCCTTGAATTGAAGATTAGCTAATATCAAACTTTGGTTTAATTTAAATATTCATGCCAATTTGAACTGCAACACTAGAATAGCATAAAAAGTGTACTTTTAAAAAAATAAAGATTTAATTATGTTTTGTGAAGCATTATTTTGTTGTTTTATAAACAGAAAGATGAATTTATTAATTTTTTTTGCAACAATATCACAGTCCCTATCAAAATTTAGACGTGAATCAATGACACAACCTAAAAGAGATATTTCCTTTGTAACTAAGTCAGTTTTACCTTTTTTAATGACAGAGGCATGACGACTGTTTTAGTTGTATTTAGTTTCAACTTATTACTTTTGCACCAACTAGATACAATTCGATTCCTACCAGAGCTTTAGAAAAAGCGATTTCATAATTTGAACTAGTTGAAGTTATAGTTGCATCATCCGCATATAGAATATAAGTAAGTTCCGCTGGCAGTGACGCTGTCATTAACATATACAAGGACAAAATATAGATCCTTGTGGAACACCATTTTTAATGTGTAACTTCTCAGAGAAGACGTTATTCAAGAGGATGCATTGGTACCTATTATTATTAAGTTATATACCGTGGTTAATTTGTGTAGTAATATTTTGTGTGAAATACAGTCAAACGCCTTAGGAAGATCCACGAAAGCAGCTACAACATGATCGCCCTTGTCAAAACTTTCTAATGTACTGCTTACAAACGTAGTTATTGCATCAGACGTTCCGCTTTCTTTTCGAAAACAGTATTGCTGTTTGTAGAAAAAGTTTACAGTAATATTCATTTATACATTATTATTGGTTGATAACACTAGCCATTAAATAAGAAGAATGACGTAGTTAGACAATGTTTAAATAATTTGATCTCGTGATTGAAATGTCGTTCTAATAGTTGTAAGATGTCATTTATTGGTACTCTTGTGAAGTAGAAATCCACGTCAAAGTAATTAGAAAGTAATCTCGGGGTTAACGTTAATTATCCAATCAATTCAATAAAATGTTCTGAATTATTTATAAAGGAATTGCTCGAACCAACTCGAGTATTTAAGTATTTAGATAATGCGTAGGTTGTTGAATTTATTGAGCTTACAATTGGTCGAAGTGGAGCATTTGGTTTGTGCATTTTTGGCAATCCATAAAATCTTGGCATTGTGGTGTTATTTAATATGTTGAATGGTGAAAGTTTCAACTATTACATCAATTGCATGTTTGTTTATTTTGGGCGTAACAACGCGCGCCGGGTACGGCTAGTACTTTATAATCATGGAAGTCACATCACTCTGGAACCTACACATTTTTACGCAATAACAACATAATACTGTTATCTTTGCTGCCCTATTCGTCACTTCGGATGCAACCTCTGGACGGTGTGTTTCACGGTCTTCTTAAGAGGGATTGTAGTAGTGAATGTGACTTTACACATGAGCTTCAACCACAAGAAGACCATTCCCTCGGTGCCAACAAGGTAAACACAAGCTCCAGGTGGATGCAGCAAAAAGAAGTGTGTATGACCCGATTCGTGACGAAATTGTAATTTCACACAACAAAAAACGAAAGCGATGTGGAGCGATAATCTCTGCCAGAATTCATCTGATGGTGATCAGTTAAGTGGAGGCGAAGAACCAAACATCTCGGAGAAAAAGTAGTTTTAATCGAAAAAGAACCGCAGTTGAAAGAGAATGATTCTGTTTTCTCCAAAGATAAATTAGAGAAAAGGTTTGCCGTGCAAGTGACTAACTTAAGCAAAAACGAGACAGTGCTTAAATTCATGAGGGCGCAGCATAATATATTTGTGGAAAAATCTTTTACGTTTGCCAAATTCTTCAAAAAAAAATTGCAATACCTCGACTCACTTTGACAATGTACTTGCGTCACCAGCTTCAGATGTGTTTTTCTCCGAACGAGTTGCTTCTAGCGACTTAAAGCACACCTTTCTTAACTGGAACAGATAGAGAAAAAGATTTATCAAGTCCAAAAATGACATAACCCGTGGCAAAAAAAAGTTAGTGTGATTTTAAGGTCTCGTAATCGTCACTTGTGATGCCCTCTAGGAGATACAACAAGATTTGAATTTTTCATCTCAAGAAACCAAATTTCGTGAAATTAGCTCGAATTAGTCGAAAGATATTAAAGAATATGTGATTTATTTGTTCAACTTTCACACCCGGTTATTATCAACTTTTGGACTCTGGTAAGTTTAGTTAAATCGACTTATTTTGAGGTGTTCTCTGTGTAAAAAGGCGTTGTAAAGACCTTTCAGGGACACCTCATATATATATATATATATATATATAAATTGTTTTCTAATGAACCAACAGAAGTTCAATTTAATAATCATTAATTGTATTTTATTTAAAATTAACTATTAAAGTACATACAGTAAAAGATTAACTCGAGTTGGACTAGAACCCACTAATTAACTATTAAATACAATTAATGATTAGTAGGTAAGATTGGAGACTTTTGGAACACACCACAATTCCAAGGTCTAAGATTACCACAGCTCCAAGGTGAGACAACATGCGTAGGTCACTAACACTAAACACATTCTCAAGGCTATTTGCATACCCTACCTACTCAGATAGCCATCTCACTTTTTCAAGGCTTGCTCATGTAATTTTTTACAATTGTCTGATACCACACTTAGAACAAAATAAAAAAGATAATGATATGTTATTATATTTATTTGTTGTGTGTAAAAATGTAATCAGGTTATTATTCACATATATGATTTTCTCTAGGAATAAAACATTTTGATTTAGTACAAGCGCAAAAGGTCCTTTCTACTTCTGTATCATTACACCTACGCGGACGTGGTGCAAGTAATTGAGCGTACGTGATGTGTGGTGCCCATCAGAGATGTTCCTGTAGCGGAGTGTCAGATGGTCGCCGTTGGTTTATTCTAACTCCACACATGAAGCATTCAATCTTATCGTCTGGAGATATGTAAATGAACCCTGCTGCTACAAAAGATGAAGGTGAGTGAACTCCAGACCATGTTCGATACGTAAGCAAACGTTTATCGAAACAATTATAATACTGAGGATAATAAAAGGTTGGTGGCACGTCTCACTGTGGAACACAGTAAGATACTAACAGGAAATAATTTATTATATACAATATACACATGATAAAAAAACGAATTCTCCAAATAATACATTTCATCGCAGAGTATGCATGAATCATCTTCATATACCTCGTGCAGCATTGCTAAGGGCGCTCTACACGATGAGCACCAGTATTCTTGGTATGACGTGATAAATTGCGACCCATCTATCCATATGTGTATGGTGGTAAATAACTCGGTATTCAATTGGTTGCAATGTTGTATAGCAGCCATAACATGGCCAGCAAGATGATAACGAGTATGAAGGGCAAATGTGTGTGAATAATATCCTAAATTACTTATGAAGGCATGATGGTGGAAGTAGCGAATTCGTTTATCTAGGTTGGCAAACCATTCGGTATTCCACTGCACATCTTCATATGTATTCTTTAGCGCTTTTAATGTCGTAGAAGGCAGTAGTCCCTTTTTTTCAAATTGCACCCAGTTTGGAATTATTCCACATGCGCACCGCACACTTAGATTGAAAAGTGATAATGGTTGGTAGCACTCCCTATCGTCCCAGTTATTTTGTACTGGGCTAGCAGACGTAGTGAGACTGTTAGAAATAACACGATACTATATGTGTAGTTACCCCTACTTTTAAAGAAAGGAATGACCTTGGAAATAGAATATTTATAGGTAACCTTGTGGAATAACATGATTGATGTCGGTATTATGTAACCTTGGAAAAGTGGTAAACGTGAGAAGGGGAGGACATTGGAAGTGTGGGAACCTTGAGGTTGTGAAAACCTTGGGGGTGTGAACCTTGAAATGTGGGGACCGGAAAGCTCAAGGAGACATCCTTCAAGTGACTGTTGAGATCCCGGCAACCTTGCAGAAACGGTGTGAATGAAGGCCTTTAAACGGTAGGATTGCTGAAATAACGTGCTGTGTGGCGGTCAAGGTGAAGCAGGAAACCTCGACGGCAGAAATAGTAGGGAACGTAGGATATAAATGCAGAGGGAGTACATGTGAAACCAGTATCGTATGTAATGGAGAACATATTACGTCAAGCGGTAGAAAAGGCGAAGATTGTGAGTGTTATGAATTCAAGTGGATGTCGTGATATTTTAATTAACAATGTGCAGTATTTTTTAAATAAAAGTAAATCGAAGTATGTTAGTGTCGGTCTGTCACCCCAATTCAATTTTGAACCAGTCGTGAAACTTGGTGGATCTAAGAGTAATGGAGTGGTGTTTGATAAGCAGGAATGGCACATACTTATGGACAATCAAGGGATAATTACAAATTATTTCTACACACCTGAAGGGACATGGCTACCTACAAAGATGGGCTCGAAAA
The DNA here is from genome assembly GCA_036346205.1 of Vesta saturnalis. NCBI lineage: Eukaryota > Metazoa > Arthropoda > Insecta > Coleoptera > Lampyridae > Vesta > Vesta saturnalis. The sequence continues at coordinate 25,627 of JARFJB010001074.1, read as the reverse complement.
CTATATCGTATGAAACTATTAACAAGAAGAAAATTATACGCATCTCGGATTGTGATGAATCAGAAATCTATTTAGGATGGGAGTCGATAGAACAGTTATGAAGACTTCTTAAAATAGTCAGTTACCGATTGGATCTAGCACCTACTATGGAATTTCCTGCATTTTATAATAAAAGAAAATGGATATTGACGTAGAAGTTGCGAAAGCTGTCAAGTAATAAGTGGGGGTAGCGAACATATAGAAAATAGGGATAATAATAAAGGTTTTTTAGTCAATATGTGGATGTGTTATAGTGCAGAGTCGTGGTCGAAACCAGTAGACTATGTTAGAGCAGTGCAAAGACTAATATGTCAATTTTAATCAATAGAATTTGATGCCGAACATGAAAAAGTGTATGGACAGGGCACGTTTAGTGATGACTACTTAGATAATCTAGCTTATAAGTATGGTAGTGGAATACGTTTGTATGAGAAATACTTTCAATCGCATGACGATGGTGTAGAGTGCATTTGTTGTAGTAAGCGATTAATAGAAGACCTTAGAGAAATATTATTGGAACAATTTGTACATGAAATAGAATGTCATTTACCGACGGCAACACGACAAGTGAAGGAGGTCCGCATTAATGAGCTCAAAACGTAGTTCACGATGTAGTGGAATGGGAGCGAAAAGGAGAATGGGAAGAGTTAGCTAGAGACTCTGCACGCTTTATGAACAGAATAGAAGAGTGTAATAAAATAATTTCAGCAGTCCTGGAAAAGCAACTTCGTGATTACGTGGTTGTGAAACGCTTTAGTAGAGTATAGTATTGTATCTATTAATAGAAATAACAAAATTAAAATAAAAAACGAGTTATTTATCACATAATAATGTTACAGTATATATAATTAATCGTGCAGAACGTATTATATAATGTCTTTGTTAGAAATCCATGAATTGTGAGAATTATCAAACCTTAACCATTTAACGAGAGATATATTTCCTTGACGTCGTATTACATGTTCAACTAGGTGAATGTCACGATGTTTAACACTTTGAAGTTCTGGCTCATAGAAACGTCCTTGTATCTCTTCATCTCAACTATCACGTAATGTGTAGGTAATTGGACTGGAACGTTTCACTGCTGATATTCCAAAGACCTCATAATTCCAATTAGGTGTGTAACCCTTGGAGAATATGCTTCTGTATTTGCTAATACGTCATAATCCCGCACCTTAAATTTAGATGTCTTATGGTCAAGAACTTTATGACATTTTAAACGTTTCAAAATAGAGGCAGCATTCTTTTCCGTTACATCTATAGGTTTGTATCCGGTGATTTTACGCTTTCCTCAATTATAATTCACGACAATTTGAGGTAATATTGATAGCCATTTATAGGAACCCTGCATACTGAATGTTTTGCACATTATTGCTTTAAGAGTGCGATTTACACGTTCAACTATGCTACTCTTCAAGTTGGAATAACTACTGTAATATTAATATTAAATTTATTCATTACTTTTTGAAATTCAACATTATAAAAGTCCGTCCCCTTGTCAGTTTGTATATGTGTAGGCGTCCTTTGCAAACTAGACAAAAGTTTATTCATTACATCTGCGACTAGTTTACCATTCTTGCGTTTGATGAGATAAGCCCAGACATATTTAGAAAAAACATTTATTACTACTAAAATGTATCAAAATCCTTTATTTACCCGGGCATAAGGTATCATTTCGACCAAATCAGCTTGAAACAGATCATATAAACCTTTAAGTACCACACAACGCCGCGGAAAATTTCTTCTTTTGGCTTTGCAGTTTTCAACTATCAGCTTACTCATTTTATCCTTCATACCGACTAAGGTACTCTTCAAAGGCCGGTGAGATCCAGCAGCTAACAGTTCTGATTTCAATTGCTGTAAAGTAGTAATCTCCTCTCGTCATCATGTGATATCAGCAACACAGTTCCTCTAAAACTTGTGGAATGGCGTAAGAACAAGAATATGTGGTGCCTTCCAAGTTCCAGATGTTTTAGGCGTATGATGTAAAAAAAAACTTCCTTTTCATGTGAAACAGGCTCAGTTTTTCCGAATTCTGATGTAAAGGGTTCAGCTTTCACAAGAAACGTCTTGTTTAGTAATCAATTGTTTCAATGGTTGTGTTATAGGTTTAAAGTGTGCATCCATTGCATTCTCTGTAGGAGCAGTATCTTCCTTTAAACTAGCATATTTTTGTTGCACACTCTTGGGAGCCCGCAAAATGTCTTGTACTAAGCGCTCCTCCATTACTACTGCATGTTTACTTAACAGGTGCAGTATTTATAATGCAATGTAACAGTCAAATGCCTTACGTAAACGGTCTGCATTAACATCACTCTCTTTATCAATCACAAGGAATCCAAATTTGTCACGCCAGCAACAGAAACACAGGTCCTTAAATCTATCAAATGTCATATCTACATTAACGTGGTCATCATATACACGCTTAAGATTGGTGCTATCTTGTTGAAACAGAACTAGTAAATTCGTATTAACACGTATAAGCTGTTTTGGAATAGAAGAGTACGTTTCGCACAGATAGAAACAATCATTGTTTTGGTGTCTGCCAAAACAGAAATGATCCCTTTATTTCATTCTGTTTTTGCACGATTGAGCTTTTTCGATTATTTATCATACCTGTTTCGAAGACAGTAGTATATGTTTACTGGTAGCGAGGCCCAACTCGTCGGTAAGTATTTATACCGACGTCTTTTATACCAACATAAAATTATATATACTTATAATTCACAACAATAAGAACAAAAATTTGCATTTCTATTTAAAACGTCACTTTTGACTTTTCGTTTATTTACAGAAATTAGATAATTTCATTTGTGGTAAATTTAATACAATGTGCAAAAAGTATGAGCATCACGAACATTAAAGGTTGTACCGTCTAGTAAACATGCCGTCGACCGTAAACGTCCTTATTTCTTGATACTCAATATACTATTATAGCGTGCTACATCATCAAAACTCATTATTGAATTTTTACCTGAATGACTAGGGGATATAACGTCACTGTTATCACTGTATTCGAAATACCCGGTATTTTTTAAAGGTGCAAGTAAATTTCGTAGGTACTGGTATTTGGGAAGATATAAAGATTTGCAGTATACATAAACATTTTCAAAACGTAAACCATTTGGTTGTTCTAATAAGGTAACCATAACATTTGTTTTTCTGCAACCTGATGGACCGATGATTATACCTCGTTTACAACCACCTTTTACTAGACCACTATGTTTTGAGTAGTGATTATTGTTAAAAGTGATATCATTATTTTTTATAGGTAATTCATATGCATTAAATAGTTTAGTAGTGAATTGTCAGTCAGTGTGGTATGAAGTATAGTTCTTGGTGTAATAGCTATAAAAAAGGTTCTGGATTAATTAACACCTTAATAAATAAATAACCCGTGGGGTTGCATATACCTGGGTACAAATATTGTAGTCCGTGTAACCGTTTACGAGAACGATTAGATCCCGGTGACAGAGGTATTAACGAACTGGACGAAGCGTGTAAAGAACACGATATTGCATACTCCTGGTCAAACGATCTATGCCATCGCCACATAGCTGATAAGGCTTTGCAACAAAAAGCTTGGAATAGATTTCGTTCCTCAAACGCTACCTTTGGAGAAAGAGCGGCTGCATTAACCATAGCCGGTATAATAAAAGGAAAAAGAACAATGGGAATGGGAAGCAAATCACGACGTAGGAAGCGTTCTCACAGAAACAGACCAATTTCATCCAACAAAGCAGTCCTAGCACTACGTCGTGTTGGTGGTAAACTTCGGTTATCATTAAAATCTACGGTACAATAAGCCTTAAACGTTTTAAAGCATAAAAAAACCTTGACACCAAAGAGAAGAATATTACCAATACCGAAACGTGGGGATTCATACCTCTTATTCCCCTATTTGCAGCATTAGGAGCTTTAGGTTCTTTGTGTGGTGGTGCAGCCGCCATTGCAAAAGCGGTTACTGACGCAAAAACCGCGTCAAAAACATTAGAAGAAACCAAAGGACACAATCAAACAATGGAAGCAGCTACCTTAGGAAAAGGCTTATATATAAAACCATATAAGCGAGGTTTAGGCCTATATCACGCCTTAAGCAAAGTTGAGCTATCAAAATTTGTTGAGAAATTAAAAATCCTCTACTTTAGAGGGATATACATGCGAGTTAAATTACCTACACGAATCCATACGAATGAATGTGGTATCGTGAATCTGGATGATCAAAATAACCGAGGCACACTGGACGGCTTACATCAAGCGTAATGGGCATATTACATATTTTGATAGCATAGGACATATTAAACCACCATTAGGATTAATTCACTATTTTAAAAGTGATGGCAGCAGAAACACGATTGACTATAACTATACCAAGGTTAAAAACTTCAATATATACAATTGCGGTCATTTAGTCTTACGATGCGTGATCGTAATGTCGTACACATTTACATTTACCGATGCAAGCAGTATTTTGCAAACCAACTTTAACCCACCGATTTATCTTGGTAATGAGTCGGAATATGTAATGGGGTGGACTAGTTTTGAATCTTTTAATACTTTACAGAACGTTACTTCCAAGAATAACCAACTGATATTTGAAGGAACTAGAATTACAATACCACCAGGATCATACGAAATCCCAGATATGAATAAACATATAAATGATACAGTGAAGGGTTCGAAAAAAATTTTAATTTACGGGCGAACAATAACACTATGAAAGCAACATGATATTAACTTTAATTTAGAAAATTCTATAGGACCTATGCTGGGATTTAACAAAAAGTTTACAAAGGTCATGAAATGTATACCTCTGAAAATCCTATTAACATTATCAAGATTAATTCGTTAATTATCGAATGCAATATAACAAGTGGAAGTTTAAAAATGGAGGCATCACATATTATTCATCAATTTTTTCCAATGTACCAGCGGGATACAAATAATTGAATCCCTCTAGATGTCATCTATTTACCTATAAATATATTCACCATTCAACCATAACACTTAAAATAGTAGACAATACGGAGACCTCGTCAATTTTAACGGTCTCTAACACATTTGTAATAATGGCATTGCATTTTATTCAGTGAAATTGATCGAAATGAATGGAATAGTGGTAGATTCCGTGACAAAGGTTGGATTAACTTCTACAATGAAAGTTGGTATCATTGACAAAGGACCTGTCGTCATGAAAAGCAGGTTGGTTTCCTACCTCAAATAGACACGAACAAATGGTTAGGGTATTTTAATGTTTGTGTCCTTTGCGAATGCTAATTGGCTTTGGAAGACTACAATAAAGTGATTTTGAACATCAGAAAGAATTGGTTTTAATTCAGTAACATTGATACGATGCAATAATTTCAACTGTTGCAGATGAAGCACTAAAAGTTAACATAGATAAAATATATTGGAAAGTTCCGCACATCATTCCAGCATTAGCGGAGGAATTTGGTTAACAAGTACATTGATAAAATGTAAACTCCAGTGGTATTTAGAAGTTGGACAACACATATATCCAGCAGTTCCAACAACAGATAATCATACATGGGCAATCAAAACATCGACTAGCATAGAAACACTTAGATAAATTATTATCGGATTTCTAACTGGAAATAAAAATAATGTTTCTCAAGATATGCGCCGATTCGGTAAATGTGCATTAAAGAATATTAGGGTATTCCGTTATCCGTATGACAATTTAAACGTTAATTATGATAATAATTGGTTTGCTACAATGTATGAAATGTTTGCTAAATTCCAAATGTCATATTATCAAAGAGATGGCCAACCATTACTCACAACTAATCAGTTTACGGCAGTCGCACCATTGATAGTGGTAGACTGTTCGAATCAAAAGAGACATTGCACTCTAAAGCAGTAACACTTCGTGTAGAATTCAAAACAGCAGTCAACATACAATACGACAGCATACTGTGTTGTTGATCGCTAGTTACGTATAACGCGTTAACCAAAGCTGTAAGACAGCTGTAATACGATGCCGTCATAGTCGACGTACAATTTAAATTTCAAATTGCAGTTCTTTTATACCGAAAGAACTGCAATTAATGAACACAAGTCGCCCAATACATGTTTAAATCACCGTATCCATGGCATACGTTAGATGCGGAGAGCCACCGTCAAGCTACTTGTAATGCATAATCAACACTGTATAATTAATGGAAGAGCATACCACACCAATTCGAAGAATTCTCATTCGCTCGATTCAACGTATAGATACTATCTACAAGGGCAAGAAAGCGGATTACATCAAAATTGTTACACAACCCGTTATAGAACTTGAGGAAAATCCTACTCTTCTTGCTTTCAACCAGTTTGTTATTATCATTGTAAATCATTATGTCATTGCGCTATGTCTAATAAATACCATCTGTACGATACTTATGTAATGCAGTAAAGCTTGTCACTTTTTAAATAAAAATTGTAAATATATATTTTGTTTATTTTTTAATATATCACACAATATAAGTACATTTGTATATATTTCCTCGATAATGAATTATGGCATGATATATTCTATATTCCACTAAAAGTTGCTACATTAGTAGCCGACCTGGAATGCTGTATTGATATTATGCATATTACCATGTGATTATATATATATATATATATATATATATATATATATATATATATATATGTATGTATATACATACCACCAACGCTACTCTAGCACCAAACGACTGGACTTTTCAAAATCTGTTTGGCGAGAATATGTAAGCCTTCTAGGACTACAATCTAAAATTAGTTTGATTTATACAGGGTGATCTACAAACTTGTTACTTATCAAAGTTATATTATTTTATATGGAATACCCTCCTTTTAATTTTTTTAAATAAGGTGAAAAATAAGGTAGACTTTCATTAGAGTTCCTATACCTAAACCTTACAGTTTCCGAAATATTTAACATTTTTGAAAATGTAGTTGTCAAAATTCAAGTATTTTTCGATTCAGAAAGATGAGACAATCTAATCTAGGTCATCGTAATAAGGATATTTGGAAGTACGTATTCTGTTGTTTATTGTTTCAAATCATAATTTATAAAATACAAAGAATAACGCGTAAAGTTAACAAACTTCAAAGTTAAATATCTTTGTTATTTTAAATACAACGAAGAAATTTTTATCGGAATGGAATAGTCTTTTGACAATAATTCGAACTGTATTAGGGTTCCTTTACCTAACTTCAATACTTTTCAGAAATTAGTGTATTTGTTAATTTTAGAAATTACGCCATTAACTCATGTCGATCAGTTAGAATTATTGATTTACAAAGGTTACAAATGTGTTAAACGGTTTTTGGTTTATTAAGGTTATCAATTATCGGTTGCTGGTCTTGAAAAGACCGTTTTACATTATGACCGAGACCTACTGCTGGATTATCACTACAGTAAATGTTCAAACTGGTGATCGTCTTCTTGAATGCATAGTCTAATTCTTTTTCAAATTTTGTCTGACTTTTCTTAACATATCTAGTAATTGTACGCATTTCTAATTCTCTCTTTCATATTGTCTGAGTAGTAGCTGGAATATTGTAAACAATATTTTTAATATATCCCATAAAAGTAATCCATTGGAGTAAGACAACGATCTTGGTGAATGACATGGTCCGTTCCTTCAATCCATTTATTAACAAATTTCTTAGTTAAATAATTTCTAACTCTACGATCAAAGTGTGCCGGTCATCTAATTGTAGCACATATTCTAATGTTCAACGGAACGTTTTCAGAAGTCAAAGTCTCGCTTTAAAAATCTCAAAATTTTCTACCATTTAAATGACCATTGAAAAGTATGGTCCAATTACCTGATCTCAATAATTCCTGCCCATACGTTTATGCTCAACGATTTTGGCGGTCAACAGTATTAAAACATGCCTATTCTCGGTATCATAATAGTGAAAATTATGTCTATTTACCAAACCGTTGTTGTGAAATGTTGATTCATCAGTAAACAAAACGAAATTTAAAAATCTTGTTGATCCTATTTTTCAATTGCCCACAAACAGAAATCTATTCGTTGTTGAAAGTCATTGCCATACAAATTTTGATGAATTTCTATGTGATAACAGAAATTTGTGTTTTGAGAACTCTTCTCACACTTCCTCTACTTAAATCTGTTTGTCTAGCAATTACTCTAGTACTAGTGTAATTTTCAGCGATAGATCCTAATACTAAAACTCACTATCTTCATTGCCAGTTACCGGTTTACTTTTATTAGGTTTTCGATACAGTGTTACCTGTGGCTCGAAATGTTTGTAAAAGCCTTTCAAAATCTCGTATCAGGATGGTTGCGATCAGGGTACTTTTGATATAAACCCTGGAAGCCAAAGATAATTTTCATGGCATTCTCCTATGGTCAACACCATATCCACTCTTTCTTGCACTGAATATTTCATTGTAATGAAAAATCATCAATAGTTATAAATACTGTCGTATTTTGAAATACGTCAATATCACAGAAATGTTTATAAATCAAATAATTCTAACTGATAGACATGAGTTAATGGCGTAATTTCTAAAAATGTAACAAATACACTAATTTCTCGAAAAGTATTGAAGTAAGGTATAGGAACCTAATACATTTCGAACTATTGTCAAAAGACTATTCCATTCCGATAAAAATTTCTTGGGCGTTGTATTTAAAATAACAAAGAAGAACTTTGAAGTTTGTTAACTTTACGCGTTATTCTTTGTATTTTATAAATTATGATTTGAAACAATAAACAACAGAATACGTACTTAAATATCCTTATTACGATGACCTAGATTGATTGTCTCATCTTTTCTGAATCGACAAATACTTGAACTTTTACAAAAAAAAATTAAAAAATATTCATTTAAAATAATATAACTTTGATAAGTAACAAGTTTGTAGATCACTGTATAAATCAAACTAATTTTAGATTGTAGTTAAAACTTACATATTCCCAAACAGATTTTGAAAAAATTCAGTCGTTTGTCTAGAGACGACGTTGGTGGTAGCCCACCTGTATATATATATATATATATATATATATATATATATATATGTTCTAGCTTCATTATGGAATAATATATACACATCTAAAACTAACAAGTCAGTAAAACTATCAGTTACTATCTGGATTATACAAATTCATTTGCCTAGCAACCTCTAGTAGACCGCTCAAAGAATCGAAGTTCTCCAATTCCGGAATTCGCCAATGCCTCCACGCCAACCGTTTGTCATCCTCGGACCTAAAGACGATTTTGTTTCATATCTCAGTGTATATATCATGCAAAGTTGATCTAAACACGAGCATTTTTCGCAATACTGTTTTATCAGACGCCTCCGCAACAGATTTGTAGTCTACCTCCGTCAGTACTTTTTGAATAACGATTTTCACCTTTCGTTTTCTTTTGATCATCAGCAAGCTTTAGACAGTAAGATTTTGATCCTGCTCCCCTGCATACTCATCTTTCATTCTTCTGACGACAGATGTATTCGTTGTAATACCATGCTGACCGTTTTGATAGTTGGATGTGTCATATTCATCAACATTATTCCGCATATGCGCATACACGTCATCAGGTGTTATCTCGACAATTAAAGAATCTGAGTCTGTATAGAGCAACGTTACATTATTACCGTAATGACTGCGCAAGATGTGTAAAAAATCGATAGACTATAACTTTGGAAAGATCTAAAATACTAAGTTCAACATATACGAGTTTGTCATAAGTAACGACCTGTTTGGACAATTCCACTGCAAATAATTTATCAATAAATTGAATATAATCCTTAAATTGCGGTTTTGCGACGTACCGTGCTAGACCTAAGTGACGTCCGTTATTTTCCCACTGTGTTAATAACTTTATAACTTTTCTTTTGTCGACATTCTCAATTATTTTACCAAATACACCATTGTTCATGCATTTAAAGAAATCCTTTTCGAATTTGTTTTTGGCTTGATTTCGAAGAGTTGTATTAAGTCTATGTACGGTACTAGCCAAGGACTTTGACGAAACCGTAAAACTATGAATATGAGTAACAACTAACCCATGCTGTATACATTGTTTTAAATATCGGTAATGTATAACATAGTTGGTCTTATCACATAAGTTGTGAATTAATTTTTCTCCTTGGAATGTGGTGGACAGATCATTTCACAGTGTATATCAACCTCTAGTACAAACCCGAAATCGTCATCATCATTAATCATTAATAAATTGATTGTAATTTCCTCTACAGTTAACCACATAAATCCATCATGAGGAGATATTGCCGCATACTCCATACGTATAAATTCGCGGCATCTAAATACTGTAAAAAGACTTTAGGATGATTAGGGTCATAATTTGGGACAAACTCGTTGTTAGCAATACTTCTTCGCTTAACACAAGTACTCTCTACACCACGAATACCTTTCTAAAAAAAGTGGTACATATCCATATCAGTCAATAATTCTAACTCTACTTTAGCACATTTCAACATGGCATCCCACGCTAATCCAGGTACTGTAACATACTGCGCTGGTTCTAATCCATACATGTCTACATAGCCGCTTCGAACACGTCAGCCAATAGCAACACGTCTGATTTTAAATATGTATCAACATAATCCAGTGTATTACATTAATCCACTTCATCATAGCTCGTAATGCAGCTCTTCGAATTCTTTAAGTGATTAGACAGGCATAGTATAACTGACAGAGTCTCCTTCACTAGATTTAATTTAACCACATGTATATGCTCAAATATTTCAATGAGACTGCGATGGTATACCATCGTACCGCTGATGAACATCTATCTTCTCAGCATCTTCAGACGATATGGTTGAATGCTTCATGTGTTTCGAATAAATCAATGGCGGTCGTCTGACACTCCGCTGAGCATCTCCGATGGGCACCACACTTACGTGCGCTCATTTACTTGCACCACGTCCACGCAGGTGTAATGATACAGATGTGGAAAGGACCTTTTGCACTGTACTAAATCAAAGTGTTTTATTCTAGAAATCATATATCTGAATAATAAACTGATTACATTTGTACATACAACAAATAAATGTATTAACATATCATTATCTTTGTTCTAATGTGATATCAAACGATTGTAAAAATTACATAACGAGCCTTGAAAAGTGAGATGGCTTGAGTAAGAAGTCAAATAGCGAAATGTGTTTAGTGTTAGTGACATACGCGTATTGTTTCACCTTGGAGCTGTTAATCAATTGTGTGACCAAAGTTGTGTATAAACATGGCCTACTTATTTGACCTTGAGCCGGTCCTTGAAATTGTGGGAATCTTGAAATGTGGACCTTAATTGTGTGTTCTGTCAATCTTACCATGATTATTAAATTGAACTGTTCAGTTCATTAAAACTATTTTTAATAATCTATTAGTGTTCACAGCAACACGGTTGCATTCGAATCCTGTCTTACATTTACAAAAAAATTGACTGTGATCCTTCATTATGTGTATAAAATTATAATACATCGTAACTGAGTACATACAGTTTAAGTTTGATTCGATTGTGACTTGGCTCCTCGATAGCTCAGATGGAAATCTAAAAGTAGCACGTGTTTAAGTCCTACTCAGTTAATCTTTTATGTTTATAAATAGTTAATTTTAAATTAAATACAATTAATATATATACATATATATATATATATATATATATATATATATATATATATATATATATATATATATCTTATATATATATATATATATATAAACAGCACGAACACGAACAACGCAGCAACGCACACAAACACACGCAAACGAAACAAACGCACGCGACAGCGCACACGATTGCGCACGCACGCACGCAGCGCACACGCACGACGCACGCGCACGGCACGCACGCGCACGCACGCGCACGCGCACGCAGGCACGCACAACACACGCACAAACAACACACACGCACACACACACACACACACACACACACACACACACATACATACATCACACACAAACACTACATCACTATTCACAAACACACAAAACACACAACACACACACACACACACACGCACACCCACCAACACCACACACACACACACACACACACACACACACACACACACACACACACACACACACACACACACACACACACACACACACACACACACACACCACTATTCATCTTACTTCTTTACTCCACTCTTACTCTACTCACTCCTACACTCACTCTCCTCTCACTACTCTCTCACTCCTCACTCCCCTCACTCCTCTCACTCACTCCCCTCACTATCTCACATCCTCATCCTCTCCTCCTACTATACCACTCTCCTCACTCTCCCACTCTCACTCACTCTCTCACTCCTCACACTCTCCTCACTCTCACTACCTCCTCTTCATCACACTCTCACTCACCACTCACACTCCTCACTCTCACTACTCTCCTCACCCACTCCTCTCACTCCTCTCCATCCCACTCACTCTCACTCACTCACACACCTCACTCACATCCTCCACTCACCACACTCCCACTCCTTCATCCTCTCACTCCCTCCTCCTCCTCCTCCCTCCTCACTCCTCACTCCACCTCCTCACTCTCCTCCCTCCTCACTCACTCCTCACCTCACTCCCACTCCTCCTCACCTCACCCTCCCTCTACTCACTCCCTCACTCACTCCCTCACTCTCCTCCTCACTCCTCCACTCCACTCTCCTCCTTCCTCACTCTCACTCACTCTCCCACTCTCACTCACTCACCCTCCTTCACTCTCACTCACTCTCACTCCTCCTCCTTCACTCTCCCTCCTCCTCCTCCACTCCTCACTCCTTCACTCCTCCTCCTCCCCCTTCCTCTTTCTCACTCATAACTCCACACTCCCTCTCACTCCTCTCACCTCACTCCTCCACCTCCTCCTCCTCCTCACACTCCTCAAACTCACTCCCACCTCACTCCCACTCTCACTCCTCTCACTCAAAACTCACTCACACTTCACTCATCTCACTCCTACCTCACTCCTCACTCACATCCACTCTCCTCAACTCACTTACTACACTCATTCCTCACTACATACACTCACCACTCTCAACCCCACATCCTTCAATCTACTAATCACTCACAACACTCACATCACTCATCACTCA
>JARFJB010001074.1:0-7500 GCA_036346205.1 Vesta saturnalis | reverse complement strand
GACACCAAACACACAGACACGACACAAACAACCAGACACAGACACACAGACACAAGACACACAGACACACAGACACAGACACACAGACACACAACAAAACACAGACACAAGACACACAGACACACAGACACACAGACACACAGACACACAGACACACAGACACACAGACACAAGACACACAGACACACAGACACACAACAAGACACACAGACACACAACACAACAAAGACACACAGACACACAGACACACAGACACACAACAACACACAGACACAACACAAGACACAGACACACAGACACACAGACACACAGACACACAGACACACAAGACACGAACACACAGACCACACACAGACACACAGACACACAAACACAGACACACAGACAACACAAGACACACAGACACACAGACACACAGACACACAGACACACAGACACACAGACACACAGACACAGACACACAACACACAAGACACACAGACACCAAACACACAGACACACAGACACACAGACACACAGACACACAGACACAACAAGACACACAACAACAACACACAGACACACAGACACACAGACACACAGACACAAACACAGACACACAGACACACAAAGACACCAAGACACACAGACACAACACAAGACACACAGACACACAGCACACAGACACAGACACACAGACACACAGACACACAAACACAACACAAACACACAGACACACAACAACAACACAACACACAGACACACAGACACACAGACACACAAAACAACACACAGACACAAAACACAGACACACAAACACAGACACACAGACACACAGACACACAGACACACGACACAAGACACAAGACACACAGACACACAGACACACAGACCAAACACACAGACACACAGACACAAACACACAGACACACAGACACACAAGAACACAGACACACAGACACAAGACACACAGACACACAACAGAACACACAGACACACAGACACACAGAACACAGACACACAGACACACAACACAAACACACAGACACACAAACACAGAAACACACGCACAGACACCCAACAGACACACAGAACACAGAACACAGACACACAGAACCAACCACGACCACGACCACGACACAAAAAGAAACCAGAAAACACCAGAACCACAACCAGAAAAGAAAAGAAAAAAAGAAAATTCCCCACGCACCAAAACCACAAACCCAAAAACAAAAAAACAACCAAAAAAAACAAAAAAAGGGGAAAAGAAAAATAAAAAGAAAAAAAAACGCAAACATTAAAAAGAAGAAAAAACCAAAAGGGAAAAAAAAAAAAAAAAAAAAAAAAACACAAAAACAAAAAAAAAAAAAAAAAAAAAAAAAAACAGGAGAAAGTTTATTGTATTTGGTTTAAAAAAAAATTATTGTAAAAATTAAATTCAAATAAATGTTGAATTCGTTTTTATGTACACGGTTAATTCTACGGAGAAAATTCCACTCTATCCATTAACCGTAAAATGTTTAAAGGGCAATTTTTCTTCGGTGTTTATTGGTTTAGAATATAATTCTTGTTTCTGCATAAAATTAATCCATTCGTCAAATCCGGTGAGCTGGCCAATTTGAAATTTTTCTTTGTCGATCCATCGATTGAAAATTCTCATTTAAGTGGTTTCTGACATTTGCGTGAAATTGGTTGTATCGTCGGCATGAAAATATTTTACCTGACAGCGAAAGTTCATCAAAAAATTTGGCAAATCACCAAATGTTCTTGTAATTTAAACTATTTAAACGAATTAAGATGTCAGGACCTTGATAAAACTGTCAATAATTCCTGACACTTAATTTTAAATTCACGTTGATAAAAATTCTTGCAAGGTCTTTCGTGAGCTCAAATGTATTCATTACGTAAATTTTCATACTTACAAAGTAAAAGCACTCATCGCTGAATAAAACAAAACTGGATCAATTTTCTATTTTCATTAATAAAAGGACAAAACGCATTTGATTCAATCGTTAGGTAAAATTTTTGTTTATGAAATGGATGTAAATATTTCTTGGTCTGTTTTATCCAAAAAGTTAAACCAATGTGTTTTTGAAAGTGGATCTTCTTCAATTTCTAAAATTTCTTTCAACCTTGTTCTTGTACAATTCCGTCCATAATCAATAGCAGGACAAAACTATTGCTAAGACCCTTTCAACAGCAAATGTTTGGTGGTTTGGAACGCGTCTTTTAAATTTTCTTGGTATACTCTGACCGATTATTTTTTTAAATAAACTAATGTCATATCGGTACGTTTTGGGACGATCGAAAAAATTGAAGAAGGAAAAAAATTAAAATTTATCAACAATTGTTTGACAATATTCTCTTAACAAAAAATAAAATGTTTAGTCGTTGCTATAATGAATTTTAGTACGCAACATTTAAATTTGATTATTCAGAAACGGTTAAGCGACATCTACTTCATATCTTTTTGAAAGCATATCAAGAATAAGAATTTCTGACTAAATTTGACCCAGGTAGAAAAAATTATGGGCTTTAAAGACAAATTTGGTGCCCTCTAAGATACATAAATACTATGATCAAATTGTACAGGTAGACCCATCTTTTAGTGACGTCAAAGCCCTGCCCACTGGAACACCTTCCATTTTGTACACACCCACGTGCGAGGCGTATATGTTGAGGTGGGGTCGGCTTCTTTTCAGGGTCTTCATCCCCAAAAATTGGTCTAATTAGGTTAAATTGCGCGTACATGCAGTGTTCTGGTTAAAGTTAAAACAAGCCTACCTTTTAACCCTTGGTCGTGCCCCGCCTCTCTGGCTTCTGATTGGTCCTTACCCACCCTGCCTGTGCTCTGGTTTGAGGACTAAGTTCTGCATTCTGAATGGTTATGGCGAAATTTGAATTTGTATTCTAATAACCCTAATGCTAACTTGTAAGACACGTGTAGATCTTCAAAAACTTGTTCTCAAGCCTTCGCCCTGTCGCGGCTCCTGGTTGGAAATGGTATGGCCCTAACCTTATAAGACAAGTGCAGAATCTAGCTCTTGGGATTTGACCCTGTCGTGACCCCTTGGTGCAATTATATGTGGTTCTAACCTAATCTTATGAGGCAGGTGTAGGCCTTCGCCCGTCATAAAAATTTGTATTCTAATAAGGTGGCCCTATGCTAACTTTAAGGCAGGACTTGTGTTAGGTCAGCGCCTTGGCCCCTTTGAGTTAAAATTGATTTTCAGCGCCATCTAGTTGTGTATTTTAAACTACCAGTGTTTTCTGTAATAAAGGTAGCTGGACTAATTAGTTTGTTTGTGGCGCCATCTAGTGGTGTATAGACTAATGAACATTTTCTGCAATAGAAGCTGATCATGCATACCTCTTTCTCTCTCTCGTTTATCCGTTTATTTCTCTCTTCTCTCTTTTAGGCTCTTTCTCACACAAAACAAATCAATTAATTAAGCAGATGAATCTCAAATAAATCATGCTCGATCAAATCAATCTCAATCAATTAACCAAAATCAATAAATCATGTCTTACAGTTTGCAGAAACCAGCTTACAGTTCAAAAACTGATTTGGTTTAATTAATTACAGTTTGCGTGCTCAAAATCAGCTACAGTTCAAAATACCAAATTGCCATAACGGAAATAACAGACCAAAGGTTTTAACGGTTTATTATTATATGCGAATCAATAACTACGAAGTTTAAAACCAACAAATACGTACCGTATACTGCTATTAATTAATTAATTTTAAAAAATAGCGTAACACACACCTTTATCTAATTAACTAAATAAATGGGTAGAATAAGAGCTGATGCAGAGTTGGTTGGTTTTATGACAGCCTCCCCTATAATAACACATTAAAATCTTTATTGGCATTTTTGTGAACAATATCAAGTAAAATATATATTAAAAAATAATACGCATACCTTCAGATGTGTTTTTCTTTCAACTGTTCGAATAATAACGGCGTTGGGAACTAAACTACATATTGAAATATTTTATACAGTTCACTAAACCGTTTTGTGTTTTTACTTATGGATAGTTGATATAAAACTGGCTATTGGCTTTCCCATCATTAAATAATTTAGAATGTAAAATATACAAACCTAATTATCTATATCACCTTACTGCAACTCGTATTTACCTTTCCTTTCGCAGACTACTTAAAGCGAACCTATATGAATTTATATACAAAACGATGGTTATTTACAACATACATTTAAAAGATTTCACATATGTGGTATAACTGCTTTTATGGAACGCATTTGTTATTTAACAACTTTATTATGATAGGAAAGTGGCGTCGTGTTAATTAATGTGTTTACAAAATATTTGAAAAATTTGCTGTTGTAAAAACATTAAGGTCCAGTATTAGGTGAAATAATAATTTCTTCATCCGCTTTATCTTGAGCGATTATAGCTTATTGACTAGTAAAACATTTAATACCCTGATGCTGCTTCATAATAATGTATAGTACAGATTGCACAGATATGGGATTATTCTTAAAAATTAGCTAAGTTCCCACGCCAGCTTGAAATACTACATAGGCTTTCAATTCTTCTTCGCCCTGAAGCTGTACTGCATACATCTTTCTTTATCCAACTCCGGATCAGTAGCAGGTTTTATAATACACACAAGACAGCATCTTCAATATAGTGGTGTATACGCCAAAAAATGGCTTGTGACTTCTTCTTTAAGTTAGATTTTGCCTCTATACAGCATACAAGCTCTATCTTAGCTGAATTACCTCTTTAAAAAAGGGTTTTAATCAAATTAAGTATATCGACCTCTTTTAATCGTTAAATTTTTACCGATAAGGGTCTGCCATGCTATCACATATGACGGTTTTACATACAGGTTCTCTCTCGTATGAACTGTCGAAAAGAGCTTTAGATTTTAAACATGCCCCATGAGACGATATTAGAGTGGTTAGGTCAATACCGCGCGCGAGGGCTTGTTCGGCAACCCTTACTCAAACTTCCCCGAAGATAACCGATTCTATCCGAACATTGATGAGTGCGCCAGCGTACAAGACCAAGGCCAGCAGCATTCTCATTTATCGTGCGTTTCGCTGTTTAAAGTGAGCAATATTATAATGTATCCTCCTGTTTATGAGCCAACATCAGCGGACATTAGAGATTTTACTGACTTGTTAATAAACTATTACAACATAACCGTTCAAGATGATGATGGAAACGATGACATGGATGAGCTGAATGTATTTCACATCCAAGGTGATGGTGATGATTCACAGAAGAGGAAGAAGAGCGATGAGGTAGAGGAAGAACGAGTCTCAAAACCATGATGATGATAGCGATGAATCACGGTTCAGAAGAGAAGACCGATAAAGGATGTGATTAAATAATGATGTATTGTGGTTTATAATAATAATAATATATTTTCAAACGCTAAGCTTTCCTTCAATTTTGTTAATAACTTGTTTTTCCTAACGGTGTTTGAACCTGCACTAACAATGCTGCAGTTAATTCGAAAGGTGGTTAGATGGGTAGCTATAATAAGTGTGAGATTGGCTTTCTTTTGCATTCTGTGCGATCAATCATACTCCTATTTTTGAATTGAGAGCTGATTTTGTATGATTAAGTTAAATCAGTTTGGTATTTAATTGATTTGATTAATTTGATTTGATTAATTGATTTGTATGTTGGAGAAGGAGACGAGGGAGAGACGAACACGATCAACCTCTATTACAGAAAACATTTATTAGCCTTTACACTACTATATTGTACCACAAACAACCCTAATTAGTCCTAGAAATATACCGCTAGGTGGCACCGCTTCTATTACAAAAACATTCGCTGGTTTAAAATATACCACTAGATGGTGCTACAAACAAAACCCTGATTAGTCCTAGAAATATAACGCTAGATGGTGTCACCCTCATTACAGAAATATTCATTAGGCCATACACAACTAGATGAAGAGACAAATTCAAATTTCTCAACAAGCGCCACGACAGGAGGCGCAGGCTCTAACACAGTTTCCTATGTTTTGTCTTATAAGTAGCAATAGGTCCCTTATTAGAATACAAGTTCAAATTTCTCGCAATAAGTAATCAGAATGTAAACACTTAAATATAAACCCAAATTCAAATTTCCGCCAAGGCAGGGCTAAGACCCGAAAGTAAGTAAGTTGCGAAGCCCTATGTCAAGTTCTGATTTCCCTTATAGATGGCGTCATAAACAAATTCAAATCTTTGGTCGAGGGCGAGGGCCTGAAAGTAAGTTGTAAGCCCTACATCTGTCTTATAAGTTAGCATTATACCCCTTATTATAATACAGATTCATATTTCCAGCCATAACCTGCAGAGATTTAAATACAAATTAATTTTCCGCCATTGAGGTCTTGACAAGGGACAAAGCCCAGAGCAAGTTGCGCAGCCCTGCACCTGTCTTACAAGTTAGCATTAGGCTCCTTATTATTATAATACAAATTCAAATTTTCCGGCAAGGGTACCACGACAATGCACGAAGGCCTACGAACAAGTTGCGATCACGACAAGAGGCAAAGACCGAGAACAAGTTGCGAGACCCTACACCTGTCTTACAATCACGGTTATGTTCGGGGAGGGTTGGAGTGGGATCGCCGAAACAACCTTCGCCGAAAGCCTCGCGTCGCGAAATGATATATGATATCACAAAGATCTACCGGTCATAACTCAAAATGTTTCCGTAACTACAATCTAATATCTTTCCTAGGGGCATGTTTATAAATCTAAAAGCTCTTTTTCGACAGTTCACCTGAGACAGAACGTGTATGTAAAGCCGTCTTATGTGATAGCATGGTAGGCCCTTATCGGTAAAAATTCAAAGATTAAAAGAGGCCGGTATACTTAATTTGATTATAACCCTTTTTTTTGACAGAGGTAATTCAGCTAAGATAGAGCTTGTATGCCGTATAGAGACAAAATCTAGCTTAAAGAAGAAGACACAAGCCATTTTTCCGGCGTATACGCCACTATATTGAAGATGCTGTCTTGTGTGTATTAGAAAACATGCTACTGATTCGGAGTTGGATAAAGAATGTATGCGGTACAGCTTCAGGGGCGAAGAAGAATTGAAAGCCTATGTAGTATTTCAAGCTGGCGTGGGGAACTTACCTAATTTTTAAGAATAATCCCATATCTGTGTAATACTAATGGTAAAATAAAATATTAGACAATAGCCCTTCCGGTTATTTAAAGTACAATTACTACCGGGTGAACATTATTCTGAAGTAGCATCAGGGTATTAGATGTTTTACTAGTTAATAAGCTATAATAGCTCAAGATGAAGCGGACAAAGAAAATGTTTATTATTTCACCTAATACTGGACCTTAATGTTTTTTACAACAGCAAATTTTTTAAAACATTTTGTAAACACATTAATTAACCCGACGCCACATTCCAATCATAATGAAGTTGTATGACTGTTAATAACAAATGCATTCCATATAGGTGAAATCTTTTAAATGTATGTTGTAAATAACCATCGTTTTGTATATAAATTCATATAGGTTCGCTAAG
>JARFJB010001073.1:0-48479 GCA_036346205.1 Vesta saturnalis | reverse complement strand
TATTTCTTAATTTATGTATGATGATTGCATTATTAATGTGATTCATTTTCCACTTACAGTATCTTTTACTACCGGGTAGCATCGCCGGGGATGCGTGGGGTAAAACCTCCTGCTCCGACATGCCTTCGCAAGGGCACCAACCCCTGAGACGTGTCAACCCCCGAGCCCGGGTAAGGCTGCATCATCTGCGGGAAACAAATTTGGAGTGGCTGCGTGATTTCTGCATTTCGAACCAAGATCGTGTGGCTGAACTTAGCAATCGTGTGGCCCGGCTAACTAAGGAGTTAGCTGAGGCCAGGGACGAGTTGGCATCGGCCGAAAAAACTGGTCGGAATGCAGAACTAGTGTTTCGTGCCTTGGACAATATGGATCCTTAGAGTGTTAAGTGTAGTTTAGTGTAGTTTAATTTTTTTTTTTATTATTTTTTCTAAAGTAGTTTTAATTGTTGTTGTTATTTGTAAAATAAATGTTTAATTCTTTTTTCGGCTTTTTTTTTCTTATAGTGAAATATTCAGATCACCTATAATGTGTAGAGGTTTTGAAAATAAACGTTTTAATTCTTTTTACTTTTTTCCTTAAGGTGAAATATTCACATCACCTATAACTATAAAGTGTAGAAATTATACATCAAAAAAAGTATTGCAATTTTACATGTGGAATTAAACATAAACAGTAAAAAATCATAAGTAGTTGCATAACGATTTTGCACAATTTTTCCAAGTTCAAAATCTCTTTGATGTCACTAAAGTTTTAGTAAGATGAAATTTGTTTTTCGTTACAAGATTATCCATTTATTTCGTTAAATATTATACTTAAATACAGTTTTTAAAAGATTTTGTTATAGGATACAAATTTCCTAATAAAACATCTAACTGGTAACATAATAATAATATTTTAGAACAAAATCTCAAATTTTACATGATTTTTAAAAATGTACATACTTTTCTTAAAACAAGCATTAGAAATTTATATGCGAAAATGCGAACTTATGATTTTATAATATAGTTAAATCAAACTTCATAACACATTATTTATTTATTTTGCACCCTTCTTATCTTTAAACTCTTCATCTTCAGCTTCACCTCGTACATTTCCAACGTTCTCATTACTATATAATATAATTGTTAGACTAGTGTTATTTGTGAATAAATGTTTATTTTTTCTATTTTACTTTATTTCTTATAGTCAAATATTCAGATCACCTATAATGTGTAGAGGTTGTGAAAATAAATGTTTTAATTCTTTTTCCTTAAGGTAAAATATTCACATCAACTATAACACAGTTTTAATAAGATGAAATGTGTGTTGGTTACATGATTATCCATTTATTTCGTTAAAATATTTACATAAATACAGTTTTTAAAAGATTCTTTTATAGGATACAAATTTCCGTAATGAAACATCTAATTGGGTAACTTAATATTTGGAAGAACAAAATCCCAAATTTTACATGATTTTAAAAAAAAATTTACATACTTTTCTTAAAAACAAGCATTAGAAATTTTATATGTGAAAATGCGTACACCCCTAAATCTACCTTCTAAATCTTTAATTTTTCATATCAACACTCCAACCTCTTCTTTCACTCAACAATAATTCATACTTGTTCTTTTTATTTCCATACTGAAGCTGTCTCATTCTTCTATTTATTTCATACACCTCTAAATCTACCTTTAAATCTTTAATTTTTCGTATCAACACCTCCAACCTTTTCTTTCGCTCCACAATAGTTAATACTTGTTCTTTTCTTGCGTTTCCTATCTTGCATACTACCATTTTCATCATTTCTGCTAATACTAAATCACACACACCCAAGGAAGCCTTTTATTATAAATCTACATCCTTCAAAACCGCTAACCTAGGCTTCTTCTTCTTCTTCTTTCCATGAACTTATTCTATTTTTACACTTCTAAGAAATGTTATACGATATCCCTACAGATCAATAATCTTTGACCTTGACCACTCACTTTTAGACTTTCTAAGAATTGTAATATGATGATGAAGATGATATTGCAATTTTATTTTACTTTGACCTTGACCTGCTCCAAAATTTAAATTCCCGCCAAAAGCATGCTTCAAACGTCCTTGAGGCGTGGAGCGCGTTCTGGCATAATGAGAAAACTCACTTGACCTTGAAATAAATCCCATAAGATTTACATGGGTGACCTTGAAGTGGAGTAGCTCCGGCCTTATATTACTACGAACAAACAGAAAGATCAAGAATCGCCAACATGTCTAACGAAATGAATGATAACATATAGATATGGCAAAGGACGAGAACACAATGTAAAACTCAAAGAAAAATACATCGCACTAGCAGAAAATCAATAAGTTAGTGTAGAAATGAAACCCATATATTAATAATGCGAATACAATATAAAAGTTAGAAATGCGACAATTGCGCAACCACGAAAAATTTAATATATATTATATATATATATATATATATATATATATATATATAAATAATTTAAAAATAATTAAAATTTTCCTTTCAAATTTATTTGACAATTGTAAAAATTTACAAAGGAAAAAGGATTAAACGTTGAATTAATTTTACGTTTATTTACACAAGTTTTAAGAAAATTTCTTATTTAAACATGAATACTTGAAATCTAAATAGAAACATATATATAATATATATATATATATATATATATATTATTCGGGATTAATAAAAGTATGAAATACCAAGTTGAATTGAAGTCAATTGGAAAAATTATATAACAATAAATTGATAATATTAGAATATTACAAATAAAATTTTGATCACATTAATATCAGAAACCTTAAAGTACATATGAATTCTGACTATTATCCATATGAAGCAATGTATTTGAACTTCAGTGCTAATCAAATGCCTATCAAATTTTTGAAATTTCGATGTGATTACTATGGTGAAGATGATAAAGATGCATTATTCAACTATTCCGAATTCAAATCATGTCCAGTATTTGTAATCGACTGCTCTAAACAAAATGAATCCTTAAAAAACTCAACAGTGGACATCAAATTGGAAATGGAATCTCTAACACCTTTCGATAATGGAATCGTTGTATGTGGTCTTACTCTCCATGATGCTATTGTGCAGTACAGTTCAAATTATAATTATTATTGTAATATAGTCTAATATATAAATAAAGATGTAATTATTCGTTTAGTTTTATTTCATCCACCAAAGATGAAAGTAGTTGCTCAGAAACAAAAACTCCCAATTGAAAATCATGACTTTGATGAAAAGTCTATTACCTCAAAACATGGTGATTTACTTGCTAATAATATACGTGGTATTATATGCAGCCCCTCCAATTGCGGCAAAACAAACGCAATGATAATTCTGCTTACAGAAAGAAATGGTAAGTCATTGCATCAAAACAAGTACAAAATTTTACAGGAAATCTTACTTCCAATGAAGGGCATATGTTACTTTACCTTCAGCGACAATCAAGATGTGATCGAGCCTAATTGTGCAAAATCAAACTCTATTTTTATCTTCGATGATATCGCTTGTTAAAAGCAAAATAACATATGGTCATTTATTTCTATGAGTAGGCATAATAACATTGTTTCTATTTCGATCAAACTTACAGTAAAATTCCAAACAATTAATTCGTGATAATGCGAATCTAATTATATTATTTGAGCAAGATGAATTAAACTTAAAACATGTGTATGAGGATCATATAAGTCCCACCATAAGTAAGAAATTGTTTCGAGACATGTGGTAGATCCGTTTGCTTTCATGGTCATAAACAAGGATGCTGAAGTTAATAATGGTCGCTATAGGAAAAGATTTTATGAATATATAATACCTTAAACTGCTTTCAGCAGTAGTAACTGATCTGTTTAGGTACTAACAGCTATCTGTTTAGTACAAACAGCTACCTGTTCATGGTAAACGGGTACCTGTTCAGTAAACCCGTTTGGCGAATATATAATAACTTAAACCGCATTCAACGGTTTAATAGTAACTGATCTGTTTAAGTATTAACAGCTATCTGTTTAGGGTAAACAGCTACCTGTTCAAGGTGAACCGATACCTGTTTTGTCACAATGGACAACAAGGAGAGGATATTAAAGAAAAAAATTATTCAGGCTCGTAAAATGATACAGCAGAAGTATAACGGTATTAAGACTGCTCGTATTGATAATGAAAGAACATTCGAAAGTACTTATAAGCCTTTAATAGAACCTCTAACTGAAATAGTAAATAAAATCGATAAAAAAACACCTAAAAAGGAGGAAGTCATTGATGTTAAACCCAAAAAACCACCCGTATTCATATTTCCAAGAAAGCACACTACTATCCCCACTAGTCCGCTAGCTCAAGTTCAACGGACCCAAGGCCTCACTCCATTAGGTGATTCAAGAAAGGGTGCTACTAGTCCACTAGCTCAGCTTCCGTTTTTTCAAAGAAATCCTCCCCCAAGTCTTCCATCTTTCTTAGATACATCCGTCATATATTAAACTGGAAGAATAGTATCGCAGATGATTCCCATAATAAACCCATCTCGAGCAATACAATGAATTGCCGCGTATATATGTTGAACGTATTTTGAAGAATGCTGAATGTGATATTGATCATATGTATGGAGTCCACTATGATACCAAAACTGACAAATGAGCAGTTGGCAATACGCCCATCACAATTAAAGGAGACGATATAATTATTAAAGGTGTCACGTATAAAGGGACTCCAGGATTATATGATCTGCTTATTATGTATGAACCCGATTGAAGTCTAATAAATATAATAACAAATATCAGAAAAGGCTACTCCAATTAAAGTATGCTTGTTGGGTTTATTTTAAATGTATAAGACGCCCAATACATTTTCAAATCGAATAATTTTTTTATTGCCGCTAAGTGAATTACAATTTTAAATTTCTCCCAATAGACGTCGTATAAATTTTATTAAATAGCAATATATATATATATATATATATATATATATATATATATATATATATATATACATGTTTGGTACATCGATGCAAATATTTAAAGGTGATATAATAGGTGATTTTGAGTCGATTTAAGCAAACATACTTATATACCAAGTGTTACCGTTTTTGAGATAATGCCACTTTTAATATTTCTTGATTTTACCGTTTTTCTGCAAATATCAAGTGTCAATAATGTCTTATCGCAAACTTATACTAAGTTTTATTCCTCATGAAGTGATTGTTCATTTATTTTATCAGAAAAGCCTAAACTGTCTTTGGTTTGCCTAGAACTTAAACATGAAAGTAATTTGTAAAAGCAATCACTAAAATTCAAACGTGGATTTAGTCTAAAATCTTTCTAATTTTTTTTCCAATTAAAATTCCTGGGCAATGGTCTTTAAGATAGTATGAATAGATTTACAAAATTTTACAAACTGGAAAATTGAATTAATTTAAGTATAGGCGCATTCAAAACGTAAAATAGTTCATTATTTAGTTTAAATAGTTTAAAAAGCAGATTTTTAGAAAATGTCCGATTTATTAAAACATTAATAGTATTATTATTGGTGTTCAAAATTAGTACTGCACGAGGCAATATTATATTGAGTATCAAGAACAGTAAGGACGTTTACCGGTCGCCGGCCATGTTTGGAGGCTGAGCGATAGCGAATTTGGCCGGAGACCGGTACAACCCTTAATGTTCGTGATGCTCATACTGTTTTTTGCACGATTGTATTAAATTTACCACAATTGAAATTATTTCCACTAAATAAACGAAAAGTCAAAAGTGACGTTTTAAATAGCAATGTAGATTCACTTGAAAATAAACTCGATTTTGCTAAGAAAATTTTACATTCCAGTGTTAGTGAGGTGAAAGAAATCTTGAATTCAGAAACAGTTTCTGTAAACTCAAGTACTGGGTGGAGCGATAACCGCAAAACATTTTCTAAAAATCTGCTTTTCTGATAAAAGAATATGAACAATCACTTCATAAGGAATCAAAAAACTTAGTATAAATTTGCGATAAGACGGCTTGTTATTCTTGTACACTTCGATATTTGCAGAAAAACACGGTAAAATCAAGAAATATTAAAAGTGGCATTATCTCAAAAACGGCAACACTTGGTATATGGGTATGTTTGCTTAAATCGGCTCAAAATCACGTATTCTATCACCCCTTTAAATCTTTGCATCGATCTACCAAACACCCTGTATATATACCGGGTGATGCACGTCGATGGTACCTTAGACGTTTACGGAAAACGAGACATGGGATCTTTTTGAAAATTTGGTCACTTGCATGGCTGGATCGGATCTATCGATCTAAAATATTTTCAGCGTTGCGACGTTGCCACTTATGTGGAAAAGTGGCATCACCTTTGATATTTTTAATGAGACGCCCTGTATATTATTACATTGTTAGGTTCGCTATTACTTTTAAATTATTTTTGTCTCACACATTCCTACGCCTATCTTCAACCGTTTTTGAGTAATTAATTAATTTCCTTATTTTTTAGCCAAAACATGATTCCAATCGAATGTTCATTATTGTGGTGTTTGAATTTGTAGTAAGTTGAAATTCTGGATGCACTCTATGAATAAGCTGTTCATCAGTTCTGCGTAACGAAATTGGTTCCATATTATACAGGGTCGTTCGAAATTAGTTACGTTTCCGCAAGGTACAAAAATGCTGAAAAGCTCATTCTTTCAAATGGGACACCCTGTATATTATCGAATATTTTGATAGACAATTGTGTTCCCAATCTCAATCAATCAAATCATAACTTATAGCTTGCGAAAACCAGATTACATTTCAAAAATACTGGTTTGGTTTAACTTATAGCTTGTTAAAACCAACCACAATTCAAAAATACCAAATTTATTTAACTTACAGCATGCAAAGCCAACTCTCAATTCAAAAATATAGGCTTTATTTAGCTTACAGCGTGCAAAAACCAATCTTATAAAAACACAAGCACAAACAGAAACACACACGCACACACACACACACACACACACACACACACACACACACACAAAACATACACACCCACGCACGCATACACACGCAATCACACACCCACGCATGCACCCCGCACGTACGCACACACATTCACGCACACACAAGCACATGCTCTTAAACCTATCTTATGAGATACCCTTCGACATTGCTGTCAATATACTAACATCAAATTAGCGTGTAACACTATTGCCGCGTTTTGCACACAGGGATAAAAATACGTTTTACAGTTAAATTAGTAAAAATGCCTATACAATAACAAATATAACCAAACTCGAAATCAGACCACTATATTATTTTAAATACAAGGGCTGTGTTATCGGAAATACCTCTTGCAAAAAGGGTCCTAGATTTATAAATAAACTTGAACGCACTATTTCGTTTTTGAGAATGGAAAAAATGCCTGGAGGCAAATAAACAAGCTGACTTTTATTTCCAATTTTGATAGTACACATGTGATGTAAAATTAAGATCGATTTCACCTCGTACGGCAACTATAGGATCCCATGTTTTATTTTACCCAATGCTCATCATTATCATTATGCAACCATAATATAATAATTACATAACACTGTAGATGTTTCGATTAAGGTATAACAAAGGCATGTTGATCGCGTGAAGGTTTACAACAGGTCAGACCGAGATGTGTTGGCTGTGGTGGTGACTCATAACATTAAAAATTTGTACAATTAAATAAAATAAAGGGAAGGGTTAAAATAAAAAACGATCACTTAACAGGGTTGTTGTTGATAATCGTATTGAAAAAACATCTTAACAGGGGCGACACGACTATTTTTGTTGCTTACAGTAACGGCACATTCACTTTCTGCGTTTTGTTTATAAATGGGCAATATAAAGTAAGTAATGGTTTCCATCAATCACTAATGTAAATTCTAGAGAATTTTTGGAAAAACCCCTAATTACCTAATTACGTGAAAGGCAAGCAGACCTTGAAAATACAATTACCATGTTTACGTTCTTTGTGTGACAAAAAAATCCTGAATTAATTAAACATCGGGTTAATGATGCCCTATGTGATTTTGATACTCACGCCTAAGTCATAATTAAAACCACTAAAGTAATAAAATTATTTTTATTTAGTAGAGTAAAATTGTGGAAAAACAGCCATTATACAATAATTTGATTATTTCTCGCCAATGTAGATAGCTGACCAAGATTGACCTGGTTTGTCTGGTCGATCACAATCATTGCAGCACATATAAGTGGCAAAACGTTTTTGAGGCTGGGGATCAATTTCAAACATATCTGCACTTGCCCCGCATACATCTCTGGCGTTGGCAGGCGACAGTGCTGTAAAAGTAATGCGTTTTCCAGAGCACACATAGGCGTTCCCATATTATGATTTAAACAACCACACCCCTCTGTTCCATCTTTCAATTTTTTAATAGACGGACAACCAATATCGTCCATATTTGTTAAGAAATTTTAAAAACCGTTATTTTTCATTACCCTTAAAGTGAATTTTGTTAAACGGCTACAATCTTACATTCGGACAATTTCAAAAATCTATAAGATGGTTTCCAATAGTTTTATTAACACCAGTGCTTGTTATTTAGTTTATACCAACCGTATTATCGATATCTACAACCACATTATAATTTTTCTTCCACTCGCCTTAGAGACAGAAATTAAAATTGTTAATTAAATTGTGGCACATTTCTACCTTATTAAATATTCCTGCGAAATCTTGTGTATTGTCCAAATCCAAAAGGTACTAGCCTTCCTTCTTAAGTTGGGTTAATAAATCGGAGAATTCATGTAAAACAGTCTCAAATTTAATATCGGCAAGCTCGATTTAGAAAGGAAATCAAACTGGCTGGGTATATTTTTTAGTTACACTTTGCAAACCATCTTTTCCAATAATTTACATAACACCGTTTGCCATTCGGTTCGAGCTATTTAAAATAATCGGAAGCTTAGCCTTAACTCCATTCCTAGCCGAAACAAATTTACCAAATGTTCCTCGGAGAAAACTCTTAACGAACCACAAATGTCTTTCTTTAAAAGTGGTGGTTTTCCTTGTCCATTGCAATGCTCTATTCCGCACATCTTAACAACCATTACGTTATCGCAAAACGAATCGGCAATGGGTATAACATTTTTGTTTGAACCTCGAAAAAATCGGAAAACATTTGAGTTTTTTTTACATTATTTCTACGTGTAGAATACTCTTCTGGAGTTTCGTCCGTTTCTTCCGACTCGCCCTGTATATTAGAAGACTAGCATACGTTACTTATACACATAAGCTACTAAAAGGTTATTGCAAATATTGAAATTGAATCAACATCTTCTATACCCTTATACCAAATGTATGGAACAGGCCTTGTTATTTCAAAACTATTCTAGCGAATTCGATAAAATTTAATATGCATGCTGTTTACAAAGCCTTCTATTATTTTCACAGTTTTGTTCTTTTTTTAATCGACAAGGTCGGGAGCGGCATAAGTTAAACCAAACCAGTATTTTTGAAATGTGATCTGGTTTTCGTAAGCTATAAGTTATGATTTGATTGATTGAGATTGATTTGGTTAATTGATTTGATTGAGATTGAATTGATTGAGATTGATTTGCGGATGATCGACTGTTTTCCCATGTCGGTGCCCTCACGTTTAGGGAGAGTATCAGATCTGAGTGTCGGTTACCATTATCTACAAAGTAAGCGGTCGCACATAGGAGCTAGGTGTATACAATGGGAGAATAGCTACTTGAATGTTATGAAGAATTGTTAACCCAGCTTCTTGTTTGATTTGATTGAGATTGATTTAATTGTTTGATTTGACTGATTTGGTTGATTTGATTGATTGAGATTGATCTAATTGTTTGATTTAATCGAAGGTGATTTGCTTAATTGGATTGATTTAATTAATTGATTTATTTGATTTGATCGAGATTGATTTATTTGGTTTGACATGCTTCGGCTGATTTGATTTGTCGATTGATTGATTTGTTTAATATCTGTATTTTGACAAGGGGGGCAAAATCCCAAGACCAAGCTCTGGCGTCCTAAACCTGTCTTATGAGATAGTATCAGGGCCCCTTATTAGAATACAATTTGAAATTTTCCACCAAAAGGGCGAAGATCTGACAAGGCGCAAAGACCCTAGAACAAGTTCCGGTGTCCTACACCGGTGTGTGGGCATTATGCATTATGAATCCACATACTCTTTTATTATTATAAAGGATTTGGCCAATACAGGAACCATTTAACCTACCTTTTAGCATGGACAACATCATTCTTCGATAACAACCTGTTTCCATGAACCGTTTAGAATTGGCCCTGAGGTTGATATAATAACTGATTTAACACCTTGAACAATGTATCGCCTTTGTTCTTAAAAATTGATTTCTCAGAATTGAGCCTGAAATTGTGGGGGTAGTTGGAAATTGATTTAGGATAACAATCTATTTTTAGGAATTATGATCCTAACTCGGCCAGAACAATGGATCGCCTATGTTCTTTTCTCAGAGGCGTGACCTTGAAATGGGAGAAACGGCTATCTGTGTTGCAAAACAGATCCCCTGTTTGGGGAAACGGCTCCCCTGTTTGGAAAGCGGCTATCTGTCTTTGGAAACCGGATCCGGTTCTTAGAAAACTACCTTAGGACAGTAGTATGAGCCCACGTAAGCATAATCCTTTTATTACAATTTAGTCAATACAAGAACTTTCAATCACCTTTGACCTTGAAAATAGAGGTGTGGAAAATATCCTGTGCAAAGCCAGGAGCTTATTTTTGACCTGAACCACAGAGGTCGATGCACTTTGCTGGGGGGCGTGATCTTGAAACCGATGACCTTGAAAAGGTCAATGGGATTTGAATACTTGAACAGACAATAATCTGTAATATGATACCTCAGCAAGTGAGAATAATTGTAATAACTAAATTAACAACTTGACTCCGGCAAGAATTGGTGACCTTGAAAACTTGACCCTGAAACGTAGAATCCCCTTGAAAAGTCTACTTAATACCCCTGACCTTGAGAATTGTAATTAACACACACGCGCGACCTCGGCCAAATTCTAAGAGTTGTCAGGTGCCCTTGAAAATGTATTGGTTATTGGTGACCTTGAACATTTCCTGTCACGTGGCCTTGAAGACCGATGCAGGAAACGTGGCCTTGAAATCCTTGTACTTTTGACGTAGGCAATGCGATGACCTTAAGGAATATACTTTGATGTAGGTCATGCGTACGATGACTGACTTTGCAAATCATTCACTTTGATGCGGAGAATCTGTATGAGAGCTTCAATGGTCTTGATCTTGAAAACCTTGTACTTGGACGAGGGCAATCTGGACTTTGAGGAGTATAGTTCGATCCAGGAAATGTGTACCATGACCTTGACCTTGAAAACCATTG
The DNA here is from genome assembly GCA_036346205.1 of Vesta saturnalis. NCBI lineage: Eukaryota > Metazoa > Arthropoda > Insecta > Coleoptera > Lampyridae > Vesta > Vesta saturnalis. The sequence goes on along the minus strand of JARFJB010001073.1, from coordinate 37,136 downwards.
ACCTTGATGTACACAATTGTCAATAGTATTGTAAATGGTGTAAAATTTAATAATAAATAAAAAGTAATAAGTGTAAAAATGTTCTCCAAAACAAAACAAATCGTTAAACTAACTGGATATACAAACCATTCACCAAAAATAATGCCTTTGACTCAATCGGTAAATTAAAGTAGGGCCGATTCAATCTTTTGATTTGCTTAATTACCACAATTCCTGCTTTGTTATTTTCGCTCAACATAAATAATAAAAATGAAATGTAACACTAATAAAAAAGATCTCGGACGCTAAGTTATTTTTTAATTATGCTCGGAATAACTAAACCGAGGTTATTTACAATAAAAATTTTATCAAAAGGTAAAAAATAATATATATATATATATATATATATATATATATATATATATATGTATAAACTATGTTTATTAACAGTTAAAACGATATGGTTAAATAAAATATATCTTAAAGCTAGTTATAGCCTTAAATTACTAAATAACGGTTATAAATACCTTTTCGAAACTTTTTGTACACAAACTTTTTAATAACCTCTGGTATCTAAACGATTACGGAAATGTCCACCAAGGTGATGTCATCTTTGCACCAATATTGCGCAATATCTTGAAATAATGCTTTACGTTGTAAACCACACCCAAAAATAGAATTTTATTTCTTATAAATTTGTCTTCTTGAAATTGAATCAACCAATATTTATTGCATTTCTTAAAATTTCCAATAAAAAATTGCAATCATAAAATGAAAGCGTACGTAACAGTAGAATTAATTGTGCAATCAAAAGCGGTAAAATTAAAAGTGTAAAAGTAAAAAAAAGAAAGCAAAGGTGCCTGAAAAGAGCAAATGTTTTAATTTTTAGTATAATGCGTTAAAATATATCTTACCATTAAATCAATGGCACTTTCACAAAATTTAGGGGGAAACCCAAAAAAAAGCTTCGTGCATCAAACAGTGTACCACAAGAAGTGAGCAAAGATGGACGCCTAGAATACCAGACGATGTAGCCGTACGCGAAAAGATTTGCGCAAAGAATTAAGTCAACGATATGAGCAGACAAAAATAATTTAATTCTAAATGAATGAAGAACCTAGATTACAGTATATTTTAATACAACTCAAAATAGGTTGTTACACACCCCCTCCTAAAATTTGGACTCGGAGATCACCGAAGCGGATATTCCAAACACTAAGCTAATAAACATATTTATTAAAATCTAAGAAAATAAAAAACGTTAAGCTAATTAAAATTCAAGCAAAATGTAAACACTAATACCTAAAATCTAAATCAAATGTAAATAAAAATAAAAAGGAAAAATCAAAATGCTAAATAAAGATTAAATAGAACAAAATCCTATACTAAGTGTATGAAGAAGTACGGAAAATGCGGTGATGTTGGTCAGGAAAGACACCTCGCAACACCATAAAAGCTAATAACGCGCTACCACCCGCACACGCCACTAGTCGAGAATAAAGGACCCGAAACCTAAAATAAAGCAAAAACTTTAGCTGGTGGGGTTTGTGAGGCAAACCACCATCAGAGGAGCAAAATGAGAAAACCAGTAACAAAAAATTTGAAGCTAAGGTAAAAGAGAACGGAAACCAACCATGACCTGAAGGGCCAGCGGACGGGGAACCTAGTAACAGTTTTCAGGTGCAACGATAAAAAAATCACGGCAAAATGCCACTCCACTCGAGTCAAAAATCCTTCCGGACAAACCATAAAAATAATCGCGAGACTTGAGGCCGAGAGAGAGCGGTTCCATTACCCTACCCCGGTGATCTCAAACCAAGCCTCCTAGGTACATCACACATAACCACCACAGTCACGTTCGGTAAGTCAAAATCGGTAAAACCAAGATACGACTATTTCCATGGCAAATTAGCTCAGGATGTTTCGTCGTGGAGAACAAGAGAGGCTACTCCACCCTTCACGAGATTCAGGTTTCATGTTGTTCCATAGTCGTCGTCCAAGACTAAACATACCCCTAACTAACAAGCACGTTCCGTAAATAGGTCCAAATCTAAATGAAGTAGCAAAGAGAAGGGTGATGCACTCTTACGAACACAACATAACCCTCCCCTAAAACTACCAAAACGTCATAATCAGGAAGTCACAATCGGGAAGTGAACTAATCGAGGTTGACACGAGGCGAACCGAAGTCCTCAAGCACCGTGCAAGAATAGTACACTAGACACATCAGGAATCGTCAAAAGCTAGAATTTCAAAACAATCTCAGAGAACCCAGAATAACTAAGTCAAATAAAAAATAAAAATGTATACAAGCATTACTAGTTTCCTTATCAACGGTTAAGAGTTTGAAAATTCCACGTTAAATTAACGATCAGAGGTAAACTCAAAAGGGTTATCTTAAATTTTACTATTGTAACAATAGCAAATTGTAAATCCAATAAAAGAAGATAGTCTGCCCGAGAACTAATGTCCAAAAAATCGGCAAAACTATCGCACGATGTGACCTAAATATCAACCATCGTGCTAAACAAATGTTGCAAAAATAAACTAAGTGCTTTCCAAAGCCACAAAAATATAAATTAAAATAATGTGCGAAATAAGCACAAAAATCAAATCACTTTGAAAAATCATCAAAATAATAAAAATGTAGATAAGAAAACCAGAATGTAAGAGTCTCAATAATACTAGGAATAGAAAAATAATGGGGTTTTAAATCTTTAACATGAAAAACACCTAATGGTTTATTATCAATAGGAGTGACCAATCGGTACGTAGTTGGACCTAACACCTCAATAACTTTTGCTTCAATAAATTTAGGAGCTAAATTTTGACTATAATTCTTAGTCGCATCAGATAAAGTAAAATTCTTTTTCCAAACTAAATCGCCGACTTTAATTTTAATGGACGACGTCGCAAATTGTAAGATTTTGAATTTCTTTCGTAAGCTCCATGTAAATTTTGTTTAACATGTTTAAAAACGGGTGAAAGTTCATTTAAATCTTGAACTAATTGTTCACGGTTAGCAATAAAAAATCCTTTAGTCGACCATAAAAATCTCCAGAAATTGGAATTGTCCGACCAAACGCCAAAAAGGAAGGTGAAAATTTAGTAGACTCATGTACAGCGTTACGAATAGCAAGGGCAATTTTGTGAATTTCAACATCCCATTCTTTGTGATCATCTTTAATATAAGACCTAATTGCAGTACCAACTACTTTATTAACTCTCAACAAAATTTACTTGGGGATGATAACTTGCATTAAACCAAATGGCTTGAACTTTGTAAGTACTCATTAAATTTTTAAATTATGCACTTTTAAATTGAGGACCGTTGTCCACCATACAAATTTGAGGAACACCATAAACTAGAAATACATAATTTTCAATATACTGACAAATACCGTTAGCAGTAGCACTGCGCCTAGGGCGAATCAAAGTAAATTTAGTAAACCAATCACAAATAACTAATAAAACTGTATTACCACTCTTGGAAAAGGACCCACTAAATCAATAGAAATACATTGAAAAGGATAAGAAACATTTTTTTCTTTACCCATAAAACCATAATGATTAAATTGTGAAGACTTGCTTTGGTTACAAACATTGCAATTTCTAATGTATTTGGAAATATCTAACTTCATTTTTGGCCAATAATAAAATTCTTTAATTTTTGAAAAAGTTTAAAAACACCAAAATGTGCTGATGTAGGTTCATCATGAAATTTTTGTAAAATATCTTTCCTTAAAGATTTCGGAACAACTAATTTCCATTCCACTAAATTCGATTCGATGTTTAAATCATTTGAAATAAATTTGTAGAGTTTATTACCTTCAACTTTCCAATCAGGAAATAATTCACGATTTTTTGAAACGTTGGTTAACATTTTCTTATACCAATCGTCTAAATCTACTGCAGAAAATTCTAAAGAACTAACTCCCAAAGGGGCTCTAGAAAGTGCACCAGGAAAAATATTCAATTTACCTTTTCTATAGATGACCTCAAAATCAAACTGTTGAAGTTTAACACTACATCGGGCTAATCGACCTGAATGATCTTTTAAATTATTGAGCCAAATAAGTGAATGATGATCAGCAATAACTTTAAAATGGGTACCTTCAATATAAGGTCTAAACTTTTGAATTCCAAAAATAACAGCTAGTAATTAACGTTCTGTAATTGAATAATTTTGCTCGGCTTTATTTAAAGTACGAGAACCATAAGCAATGACAACCTCATTCTCTCCTTCCTCTTGGGTTAAAACACATCCAACACCACAATTAGAAGCATCACATTGTAAATAAAATGTTTTAGAAAAATCAGGACTCGAAAAGATAGAAACATCAACTAATAGAGATTTAATTTTCAAAAATGAATCATTCGCTTCGGTATTCCATAAAGCTCTCTGAGATTTCTTCTTATCTTTCAATAAATTGTTAATCGGAGCTAAAATTGTGGAAAAATCATGAATGAAATATTTGGTTGAGGAAATTTAGCAATAGCTTCCACCTTTGAAGGATCAGTGTGAAGACCATTCTTATCGATAACAAAACCTAAATATGATAATTGAGGTTTACAAAATTCACATTTATCTAAATTAATATTTAATTTGGCATCATTAAGCCTTTTAAAAATTTCTCTTAAAATAGCAATATGTTCCTTAAATGTACTTGAAAATATAATATCGTCCAAATAAACAAAAACCGATTGGGATAAATCATGGCCTAAAATAGAATCCATAAATCGTTGTAAAGTACTGGGTGCGTTGGTAAGTCCCAAGGGCATAACAGTATACTCAAATAATCCTCTACGTGGAACAGTAAAAGCAGTTTTTTCACAACTTTCCGGGTCTAAAGGAATTTGCCAAAAAGCTTTCTTTAAATCAATTGAAGTTAAATAACGAGCACCTCTTAATTTATCCAAAATATCATTTAAAAATGGTAAAGGGTAAGCATCTTTTTTTGTAATAGAATTTAATTTCTTAGCATCAAAACAAACTCTAAAATCGCCTGACTTCTTTCTAACCAAAACCATTGGAGAATTCCAAGGAGAAGAACTGGGTTTAATAATTCCTTGCTCTAACATGTCATCAATTTCTCTGTTTGCATGCTCCAACATAGCAGGAGATAATGGAAAGTAACATTGTTTAATTGGTATTGCATCACCAGTATTAATTGAATGAAAAACTTTATTTGTTTTACCTAATTTCGAATTTGATAAGGTTTTAAAAAGGTCAATAACTTGATTTAATTCAAAAACTTGATCATTATTAAGATCATCAGTACTCTTAATCATTGACAAATTTGTCTCCGCAGAATTTGCAACAAAAGAATTTTCACTTAAATCAGCTTTAATTGCAAATAATTGGCAAAAATCTACTCCCAAAGTAATCACAGTAGTAATAGATTCAGAAACAATAGCAGAAATTGTTTTAGCAATACCATTAACAGTCAATAACAGTCCCAATATGGATTGCAAAGAACCATCAGCAATAATCAATGATGAAAAAGGTGAATTCCTATTTAATTTTAAATCATATTTATCAGTTAAATAAAAAGCAGGTTACCTAAAATTGTAACGGTAGCTCCACTATCTAATAAAGCAACAAAATTTTCATTAAAAATCTTCACATGAATAAAAGGTCTAATATCATTTTTTTTTCAACAAATGTGGAACAAATTTTTGGAGTTCCATAAAATTTATTAACTGTAATTAACCATTCTTTAAAAACATGCTTGTCAGCCTCTGAAAAATCATAAGGAATGTATCGACTAACAGAACACTTCCCATTTACAAGTTTTTTGAAAATTTACACTTTGGACAATTAGTAAAAGTAACATCGGAATAACCACATTTAAAGCAAAAGATTTTAGCATCACCCTTGTCACAGGTGTGATAAGTATGACCCAATTGTTTACACTTAAAACATGTTGTTGAAAATTTAGCTGTATTAATTTTTGAATTATTAAAAGTTGAATTTAAATTTTTTGGCTTAGCACCAGTAAAATTGACTTTAGATTTAATATTTTGACTCAATGTAGAAGAGTTAGGTTTGTATTCAGATTGTCTTTGTGAATCTGAACTAGAATTAAATTTGAATTTAGAATTCTGAGCTTTCACTTGCTGAATTTTTTTACATAACTCAACCAAATGGAAAATATCGGTAACATTAACAAGAGCTAACTGGGTAGCGAACCAAGGTTGTAAATTTTTCATAATTGTTAATTGTTCACACTCAGGAGGATCGTCTAATTGTGAAAATAAATTAACCATTTCGGAAATAAAGAGGGTTGGAATTTCGTCAAAAGTCTGTTTTCTATTCTTAATTTCATTTAACAAAACTTCATCATGTCCTTCGGGTAAAAAGTCGCTTTTTAATTTTAAAATAAGTTCATCCCACGAATGAATTAGGGGCTTAACTGCTCTGAACCCTTTCGTGAAAATAAATCTATATAGTCTGTAAAAATAAAGATTTTCTATTTCGGCTTAGCGCTTTATTACTCTGAGACATTGGGAATATACAGCCGTTTCTTTCTAACGTTTGGGTTTCAATAGAAACGTACGCGACTTTAGTGAAAGCGTAAATTACCTGCTAAATGACATAAGATCTCTCGCGAGAGGTACACACAATGGAATTTTAAATCTATTCCAGAAATTATAAAACGTTTTGAACGATTTTTAATTTTAACTATGTTGCAAAGTTTTTTTTGTGTGTGAATGCAGATAATAATTGCATATAATTCGTTTATTTCCAAATGTGCAACAACGAAATCATTAATTGGTAATTAAAAAGGAATTGACATGCATAAACCAGTTTTTATTGATTACTAATAGTGACATTAATTGTACATGCAGAACATAACGTACATTCAAACATTATATAGGAATGCACTTATACCTAATGATATAATTAGTAGAAAGTGGTAATCAATTCCTCATTATTTAATCTATTATAATAGGTGGCTATTTGCGTATTTAGACCCCAAAATAATACATTGCCTCAAAATCTTTTTAAAAAACGAACTTCGAATACCGCCGTAACGAAAGTATAAAAAAAATTTGGCCTTATCAAAAAGAAAAATTTGATAATTTCGAAATTTAATACCTGAAAAAGTATTTGAGATACCGGAATATTGAATTCAGTACCGAACTGAGTTCGTTGAAGACGTTTGGTAACTTCTGGAATATTTCCATTGTCGCGAGAAAGAAACGGCTGTATATTTTATATTAAAAACTTCTTTCTCACTACCATTAAATGTTAGATTTAATTTATAAACAGGAACAGAGCTTTTAGAAACTTGTAAATTTTGAATTAATTTGGAAAAATCTTCAGCAGGAATAGTAACTGAAGTATTAACATTGTCGTTATGTAACATAGAAATATTATAACTGTCTAAATATGGTAACTCATTATTCAATTCAATTTTTTCATTAATGGATTCAATTAATACTATTGACTCATTACAGTTAGGAATTGATCGTGTAAACACAAAAATTCATTATCAAAAGTGATATAATTCAAACGTTTCAAAATATGCAATAAACGAGTACGAAGTCTAAGGTATTCTCCTCTAGAAGGCTTCAGTTTAAATAAAGTAATCATAGATTGTATGTTATAAAGTTTGTCTTTTACTAATTCCAATTCCATGGCTTGGTTTATTTCAACTTTCTTATACGAATCAAATAAATTTGCATCAATCCTTTCTAAATTTAATTTTCGCCTTAGTAATTTACGTTTCTCATCCACAGTTAACCTTTCCGCACCATTAACATTTCTATAATTTAACTCTACTAGTAACTCATCACTACGTAGAACATCTACTAAATAATTCAAATTTGACATGGTAACGAATAATACATAAACACAAACAATAAAATTTCACTAATCGTAAACACAATAAAAATATCCAATAGTAATAATAAATTGTTACAATACCTTTAAAATGGTCAACTCTAACAATCGAAACTGAAACAAACAAGAGCGAAAATAACCAGCACAATTAAATAATGGTAATGAAAGCAAATCAAGTCCCATGCTCGATGCGCCAGTATAATGTTGTGGTTGAAGAGGTTTAAAAAATTTAATAAATGTATGGGTGTTAAATAACTGAGTGTAAATGTTCTCGTAACAAATCGTTAACTAACTCGAGATACAACCCAAAAATAATGCCTTTGACTCAGTCGGTTGATTAAAGTAGGGCGGTTCAATCCTTTGTTTTGCTTAATTACCACAATTTATGCTGTTATTTCCACTTAACATCAATAGAAAAAAAAATTGCAATGTAACACTAATAAAAATGATCTCGGACGCCAAGTTATTTTTTTAATTATGCTCGGAATAACTAAACCGAGTTTTACAATAAAAATTTAGTAAAATGTAAAAATAAAAAATATACAAACTATGTTTATTAACAGTTAAATTAAGGTTATATAAAATATGTCTTAAAAATAGCCTTAAATTACTAAAAAATCATTAAACATAAATACCTGTTCGTAAAATTTTGTACACAAACTTTTTAATAACCTCTGGTATCTAAACGATTACGGAAATGTAAACCAAAGGTGATGTCATCTTTGCACCAATATTGCGCAATATCTCGAAATAACAATGCTGTTCGTTGTAAACCTCACCAAAATGGAATTTTATTTCTAATAAACTTCTCTTCATAAAATTTTGAATCCAATGTTTATTGCCTTCTCTTGAAATTCCAAATACAAAATTGTGATCACAATTTAGATCAGCATTAAATGTAAAACGCAATCATAAAATGAAAGCGTACGTAAAAGTAAAATTAAATGCGTACTTAAAATGTAATTAAAGTAGAAAAGTAAAAGTAATAAAAGTGTAAATCAAAGTGCCTGCAAAGAGCAAATGTTGTAATTTTTAATATAATGCGTTAAAATATATCTTACCATTAAATCAATGGCACTTTTCACAAAATTGAGGTGGAAACCCAAAAAAAGGCTTCCTAAACAACACAACATTCATCAGGAAGTGAAAAAATGGACGCTTTGGAAGGTGGATGATGACGCCTGCGCGAAAATGCGAGCAGAAAAAAATAATTTAAAGAAGTGGGAGTATAAACCCTTAAGAAAATATGCAACTTAAGTTACACCAAAATACAAATTAAGTTGCCTATCACATACCTATAAATCATTAATTGAAAACTGTTTCTTATATTTACAACTAAATGAACGAAGAACATAAATTACGGTATATTTTAATACAACTCAAAATGGGTTGTTACAACTGTATTATAGATATTTTTATAGAAGCGGACCGTTTCGGAATTTTTTTAAGTTAGCATCTATATGTCTATTAACCTCTATCTAGCATGAAGTTTTAAACGTCTGTTTGACATAGATTATTGTTTTTGTTTCCACAACGTTGCCTATTTTCGTAATAAACGTATTAAAAAAATACTACGAAAAAGAAACTTTTTTAAAAAGCACGCTTTTATTTACGCGTAGAACGTACACTAAAAAGAAGAAAATAATTTTTTTCTTTGCACCAAAATGAAATCAAAAATTTTATTTTTAGCCGTAAAGATTTTTGAGCAAATTTTGGTGCAAAAAAAAATTACTTTCTCCTTTTAGCGCACTTTCTACGCGTAAATAAAAACGTGTTTTCTACAAAAGTTTCTTTTTTCATAGTATTCTTTTGTACTTTTAAGTTTTGTCAAGTATTTAAAGCGATTTATCAACCATGCTACACCTATTTTGTTTAAATTCAAGATCTATGATTTAATTCATTCATAATTTGTTTAAAATAATTAGTAATGATAAATGGTTCACCGCAGAGTTTGTAATTATCGCTGCTGGAGTTCCCGGTGTTAGATCTACTAGATCGGTCATTGTTACAATTACTGTTAAATACGGTTAATGCTATTAAACTCGATGTGCACACTGTGCTTGTTGTTTTTACGTTGTTTTCCAACACGTGTTTTAGGTTATGATTGTTGACGTTCTGTTATAAATGAAATTTTGTTGGAATTCCATTTCCTACACCGCACCGACTGCGCCATGTTTCCTTTTAAGGTTCGTATTGATATCAACAAGCTTTATAGAGATGATTTATTATCTATAACATAACACATACAGGTGTGTTGTTTGTTTTTTAACATTGCCCTCTAACCACCCGTTGGCTGTGTTCATGTCACCTCATGCAATGTTGCCACCCTCACAATAATTAGTTATGATTTAATTAGAAAAATTTTTTTTTAAAATAGTATCGTCGTTAATACAATAAAACGCAAAAAAGGACAACGACACGCGGTGTTCCCAAGCGGTCACCCATCCAAGTACCGACCGCGCCGACGTTGTTTAACTTTTTATAAAAGTTATTATAGTTTAAGCATTTTTATAAACCGTAAATGCTAAAATATTGTATTGTCACTGGGAATACATAATTTTGGAGTTTCAAGTCGATTGGATTTGTAGAAGTGGTCGAAAAATCGATTACAAATTTCGACGCATACAACAACATACCTACAAACAGTGCGAGTTAAATAAAAGCGTGTAAAAAGAGGCTGCATAATGATCCTAAAACAATTGTTATTAATATTACATCATTTCTTTTAATTCAAGTTAGCATCTAGATGTCTATTAACTCTGTCTGTCATGAAGTTTTAAACGTCTGTTTGTCATAGATTATTGTTTTTGCAGATACAATGTTGCCTATTTTCGTAATGAACTTCTTCTAAAAGAGGTTTCATAATTAACCTAAAAAAATTAATATTAAAATTATTTAATTTCCACATTGTAGGTTGGAACGTCGTGTGCAGGGATCAGGGAGAAGAAGATTGGAAACATCCATAAATAACCTGTACATAAAGGCGACCCATATTTAACGATATAGTTAACATTTGACCCGTATTTGGCGTTCTAGTCGATTTCTGAAACGTAATATGGCGGTAAATTAAAAACGTGTCATTTCTTTACCTTAACCTATTAATCTGTAGTTTTTACCGAAGAACTAACTATGCCCATCATTGATTTAGACAAAGGAATCGTAAGTAACATAAGTGCTAAAATGATTATCGATTACATTTTCGAACTGAAACTGAGCTGCAGTTTAAACGAGTGCACTAGCATGACAGTGAGAGTTTAATGTGCAGCTTCGGTTTCTTAAGAAAATATAATTGATTAATCTTATCACATGTTATATTTAATAAGAGAATATAACGATTTAAAACAATGTGCGAACTGAAATCTAAGTCTATTTTTTATAATACACAATGAGATTAAACTAAAAAAAAATTTCCAACAATTGATCATATAAAAAATTTGTTAGTTAACAAAATATACATTTGTGAATAGAACACAATTAACAATTCATTCATTACAAATGTTTCTTAATTTTTGATTATTACTAGCTACTTTACTAGTTCTTTTCTTATTTTCTAAACGAGCTGCCCAATGATTTCTCATTTTTACAAAAGTTTTTACAAATAAAATAAGGTTTTCCTCATTACATAATTTAATTGCAGGGAGAATAGATAAGTTTTGAATGATATTTATAAATTCTTCAGTTAAGGACTTACTTTTTAATAAAGTGTTGAAGTTGTCATTATGGATTACTTCAATTATTTTTAGTAACTGATATACTTCATTGGAAGGAAACAACAACCCTTCTTTAATATATTCTAGAGCATCATTTTGCCGGAAATAGGCAGAGTTGATGTTCTCCAACAAGAAGTTTATGTTTGTCTAAAATTGTAGATTTACATATATCACAATTGTGTAATTTTAAAAATTTACGACAAACATAACCTGAGACGTAATAAATAGCATTTTCGTCTAAGGTTGATACACTTTCAAGTAATTCAATAATTTTAGTTTCTGTGATAGATGTTGTTTCCGAATTAGATGTAGTTTGCTTATAAGATACATCACATGTCATACGATTTTCAGCATAAAATTTATTTTGATATGTTGACATGTTTTTTAAACTAGTCAACATTACATTGTAATCTGACTCACAATTAGAATTCCTAGACAATTTGGAAATGCTAGTAATGTAGATACGCTTAAGTCCATTTTGAAATTGTTGAGCACTTGGGTTTTTACAGGAACAATGTTGCTGCCTAACAACCGAAAACAAATTTTCAAACGCATCCTGATTGAGGTGGCGAGTTAATAAACTAGTAATTCCATACTCTTCTGTTGATAGTAACAGCACACTATTGATGGTAATTTGCCATCCATTTAGGCAAGGAGGTCTAAGTCTTCTAGCTCCTATAAAGGTAGCATTTTCAAATTTTTTATAAATATTTTTCATGTAATTCACATGAGGAGAATGTTCCGATATAGCGTATCTCATTTTAATCTTGTTTGTTTTTAACTGAATACTGTTCAGACAATCAAAAACAGGGTCTATATCTTTTATAAAAGATGAAGTAGCTTCAGAACCCTGTTCCAAAATTTGAAGATGGTTCATAACCAAAAGAGCTACGCTCATGGAATCGCTAAAAATTTGTGTTGCATACTTCACTTTCATGCTGCTGACATTGTTTACATTAAGATGGTGGTATCCAATTTTAGGTAGCAATCGCAGACGGATTGGATGTTGTGATTCCACAGCCGTTTTGATGTACTTCCAGCTAACAATTTTCCCATCCCACATTAAATCGTATTTAGAAAAGTTGTTTCTAAGAGATTTGATTAGGTGAGGCACATCATAAATAAAATACATTTTTTCGTTATTGTGGAAAAAGTAAGGCTTCTCTTTCGATACCTTTAATTCCCTGGCTAGTCCTTGATTATGGGGCCTTGGTCACAAATAATGGTTTTTACCACTAATCCTGTTTCAATAGCAGCATCACTGCAATTCAACACAATATTCTGTATATGAATAGGAGAATTTTTGGCACCTAAAATCCAGTACCTAAGGACATGTTTCCAAGTATGTGTAATGCCTGTTGCCATACATACTAAAACTGATTTTGCTGTTTCATTTGTACGATTCTGACTATCATCTACAACACCAATTATTTTATCCGTTACTATATCATATTGTATTTCTTCTTTTATACTGATTTCATCCAATAATAAAGATGCTAATTTCAGTGAATTATTTGTAGACTGAAGTAAATGGCTTTTTATTGAATGGAGGACAGCACTATTTACACCTGGTTCTATTTGTAGAAAAGACTGCCAGTTCCTTATAGTTCGAGGTGTACGTAAATTCAGTGCTAAAGCGGCCTTTCTGTAACCTTTTGGTGATGAATAACACCAATTCATACACAACTGCTTCATATCGTCAGTGTATCTTCGAGTATACTTGCTAACAAATGCTGATTTCAATTCATTTGTGAATAATGTATGTGCATCCTTTGCCAGAAAATGCTTAGAATCTTTAATTAAATAACATAATCTTGATTTTATTGAACTTTTCCCTTTTGTGGTCACAGAACAAAAACATGTCGAACGTTTTTTCTGCCTAAATAACTTGCACTTAACTTTGTTGTTTTCAACCTTCAACTGTGCAATTTTCTTTTTTGTTTTAGGGGTGTACTGTTTAGTTATTCGTTTCTTTACAGGTGTTCTTGGAACATAATTTGGTACAAGTTCATTACTTACTTCTAAGCCTAGAAAAATTACGTTTTTTAATACAATAATTCAAGTTAATTTGGACACTAACCATTACAGTACTTCATTGAATTCATCAGTTTAACATGATTTTTTTCTGTTACCGAATCTTGCATCTCCACCATCTGATCCCTGTCCTCCGTAGCATGACATATTTTATTTCCAAACTACATTTACAAACATTAATAATTATTTCAAACTATTACATGAAAGATAACAAACCTACCCACCTCATTATCATTTGAAGAAAGAATCATCAGATTTTGAAATTTCCTCCTGGCAATTTTCAATATTGTTTCTCTCAATTGGTCTACAATAACAATGTTCATTCATAACATCTACAGGTGATACATTTCTATTAATTGAGGGTACAGATCCTGGTTTAAGAATTATTCTTGGATGTCTTCTTAAACTGCTCAGAAGTAAAATGCATACTGCAAATTTGGTAGTGAGATGTTAAGTATTTATTGTTATGCTGTAAATCATTCCTGCCTATCTGTTTAATCCATTCCTTAGCTCTGAAGTTAAGATCGTATATATTTCATAGCATAATCATTTGTAGATATTCATACTTGCAGCAAAGGGTCTTTTGGCAGATTGAAAAACGCCACATCTGGATTATCAAATTTATTCATAAAACAGGACCTACTAATACAGTAGGATCCACGACTCATAATGTCAACTTGTAATAATCAGTTGTATATAACTAAACTAATAACGTTCTATTGACAAATGATAAAATATGCAGTCCAAAAATAAAAATAGAAAGTACCTAACAATAATAGCAAAAAAACACACTAAAAACAATGGCGATGACAACGACAGGTAATAAACGCAACGAAGTAATTAATTATCTATGAGGTAATGCAAACGCCAACACTACGCGATCGAGCCAGTGCCTCTATGTAGTTAACATTTAAGACTAAAGATAGCGCTAGTTAAATTACAGTCGCAACGCTTCCAATCTTCTTCTCCTGATTCCTGGTCGTGTGTTGTTGCCAAGGATGTTATATAAGAACTGGATTGGAAGTAGGGAACATAAAAGTGTGACCGCATCAGGCCGAATGGTTACATAGGCAACCACCGCGACAGACGTATTTCCGTCTCTTTTTAACCAATATTCTTAATAGCAAACGACTTTAAAAAAGCACTGTATTTATAATTTAAATTGATAATTAACGTAACATGTTTAATGTATAACCAGCCACTAGTTAAATTTGACATTTCTATTATAATTCTATAAACATTTATAAATTAGATATTTTTAAACAAAATTGTTTTACTTAATTTTTGACGCAAATTTACTGAAGGACCTTGCAATTTCTGAGAAATTTTTTTTGTTTTTGTTTTTATTCGCATTTCCAAATAATATGATGATATTTTTTTTGTAAGTTGCATTTCATGCAAATCATCGACCAAAATTCACCAGATACTGCATGTAATGGTTTATTAAACAAATGTAATTTCTGGGAAAACTCTTTAGCAGTTAAGTACATTAAATGTTGCTTAAAATTACTTAAATGTCCTAAGCGACTGTCTGATTTCAATCGAAATACTTTTTCGCAATAAACTACAATTCTGAATACAATTTCAGAACAGAATAATAATCCACCTCTATAAACAAAATTTGTAAAACGGTGGAATTTTTTTTTAATTGCATATTTATGATCTGAATTGCAATCGCCTTTCCACAAAAGTATTTTCTTACATTCATTACAGATGTTTGATACTAATAATTTTCTTACAATAAATCCACAAATGTAATATAAAATATTGTTTTGTAAGTCAGTAAGTTCCACACTTTCTAATAAACTGTACAAATTAGTGATATACATTTCTGAAAAATCTTGAGACCCACATTTGATGACTGTTTTATCGTTGCAAAAATCGAACACAGGATTTAAACTATATGTACTGTCTACACAATTTCCATTTACACTTGGTTTGACACTATTCTTAAACAAAAGTTTACCCAATGCCCATTTTAATTGAAGCGCAATAAGCAAAAGAATATTTCTAGGTGGTCTTGTGAGCACTTAAAAGTAAGAAAATATGAAAATGGATTTTCAGTCTACTTAAATAAATCTAATGCGAGATTCCTTATACTATTCATTGTAACAATAAAACCGAGGGCAAATGTTTTTCTTGCGTGGTGTATTAAGGAAACGGTTCCAATTTTTAATAATTTTAAATATTCTGCTGTTTCCTTAAAAATGTTATTCCAATAATTGAAATTACTGAAGCGTAGAGGTGCTTTGTAACCTTTTTCAAAAGGATTTTTTGAGTTGAGCATGTCAAACACTCTGTCGCTTTTCGTAAGAATATTACCGTTGCCTCGCTATTTTTAAATTTAGTGAAACCCGTGACACGTAAATAATCTATAGCATCTGCAACACTAGAGCTTAAGACCTGAGTAGCAAGTCGAACATTCATTTTTTAATTTTTAAAATCAACATGATTAAATGTTAATGAATTTGCCAGTTTTAAATCTTGTTCCTCTTGTACACGATGTAGTTCCTCAATATATTTCCATGATATTTCCCCATCTGGTCCATTAATATGTTGCTCTTCCATAGCATTCCGAGCCAACTTTAGCATATGACATGCATCCAAAATAACATGTATATGACTATTGTTGAATGGATGTCGAAAATGGGTTACTAAATTATTCACATTAAATTGGCAACCTAATATTTGAAATGTTTGAAAATTAGTGCTTGTGCCATCAGCAGTAATTGATCTTATAATTATGCCCACTTCATGTAGTTTTTTAATAGCAACTTGCAACAGTTGGCTTTGAACTATTGAATTGCATTTATTTGTACGCAATTGGGCACTTAAACTTATTTTTATAAGAAACAATCTGCAAAACTAAAGTTTCTGTTGCAGCAACCTCAGGGTCAGTATTTACAATACCGCCAAGATTGACATATCCTACATGTTCATCATTTTTTTTGTCCCACAATATTTGTTTTCGTACAGACATAGCATCCATAATTAAATATTCTTTATTTTGCACCTCTACTTTCAAGAAATTGAAAACTTCTTCTAAAAAACCTACATTGCAATTAAAACTTTCCATCCACTTCCGTATGGTTCGATCTGTAGGTAAATGAAATTGTGCCCGTAAAAATCGATATGCCTTTGGCGAATAAAAATATAAAGTTAAACTAAATTTTTTTATATCATCGCTGTACCTTTTGTGGTTTGAACTAACCCGACTATTCTTAAATTCACTTTTAATGAGGTCTAAAGGTAAACCACTGAAGTTATTTTCTAAAGCTGTAATTAAATCATCTGTGGCACATCCCTTTTTCTTCAAAGAAATGATTAGATCTCTCATACTTCTAATTTTTCTGTTTCTCCTTAGAACTTTTTGTTGCAATGTTCGGACTTTGCGTCTCAATTTTGTTTTGTTGGAATAGGTGGTAGTTTACAGGTTTGTACCGCTACTTCTTTCGTTATCCTATCCTGTAATGTAAGTACTAGAGTTTCTGGTTCTGTGGATGTGTGGATTTCTGGACACTTTATTTTTGAAAGATTAGTAAAAATTCTACAAAAAATTGAAATACTAACTATTTTTTTCAGAACTTCGTCACATTGTTCTTTATGTCGTATTAAGATACGCCGAGCTTTTTCCACCTTAATTAAATGTTTCGGAAAGTTAAATATTGACGACACTGCGTTTTGTTTTAATAATTTGACCGACGCTCCTGGACGTAACTGGTAATCACAGTCTTTAAAATGTACGCTGCAAATTCTAGAAGTAGGTGAAGGCTTCTAGTTGTCTCGTTTTATAGCATCAATCCATTTTTGTAAAAGTTCTGGCCTTTTATGAGGAAAACTAGAATAAGATAAAGAAATGCAGAAATCTTTTGTAATCATTATTATTATTGTGTTTGATAGTGAGTAATCCTTCTTTAGAAATAAACATTGTTGAGGTTAAGTTGTTATTGATATTTTTCAAAACTTCAAAATTTCTACTTAACAATGAGACTGAATATTATTTCCCTTTTGTTGTAAATTTTTACAATTAAAAGCTACACAATAAATTACCATTGTCCTTAAATATAATAAAACCACTTTGTTTATAACACTTGAAAGTTTCGCACTATTAGCATTTATTCTTTGCTATTAGGTACATACACTACAAGTAAAACAAAGATAACAATACGTCTCATCTGCAGGTTGCCTATCTAGCAGAATGGATTCAAATTGAGAACTATACGTTAAACGAGTGGCAGCCAATCCAGTTCGTATATAACATCCTTGGTTGTTGCACACCAAAATTTGTCATACCCTACTGTTAACAATAATATCCATCTGGCAACACTGACCGTGAGTTACTGTATGATTTACGAAAAGAGAACGCCCCTGACTTTTATTTTCAATCTGAAAACCAAAGGCGGCATAATTCAATTGACAGGTTTATTTGTTTTGGCAAACGGGGAATCCACATCTCTATTAGACAAGGAAATAATCTAAGGTGGCTAACAAAACGTATAACCTAGCTTTAGAAAAATTCCCATCATGATATCAAGATTATCAAATTGTGCAGTAATATGTGCCATTAGTTATGCAAGTTATTCTGTTGGTTCCTATTGGGAACGAAATAAACTAAAATTTAAAGACCGTTCAGAATTTATATTTCCTAATGTTACTGCCGCAGCACCTGTATATCCAGTGCCAGTTACAGATGCACCGATTAATCGATTTCACAAATTATGAAATATGGATTTCAGGATTAGACAATGTGAGGTCATATGATGATTATGTCTTAAGTTATGATAAAAGAACTCGTGTAGCTCATTGGGTATTTGAACATTTAACCAAAGAAAACACTAAATACAATGAGGTAGTTGACCGCTCTTTATGTGAATTTAAACCTGATGAAAGTATACATGAATACTTTAGGTAATAATATAAAAGCTCTGCTGATAATATGACATTTTAAGTATATATACATATTTGAAGATCGGAAAATTCGGATTATAAGGGATCAGGGTATGACCGAGGACACTTGGCAGCTGCAGGAAATCACAAAACTAGTCAAAAACATGTAGAACAAACATTCCTTTTGTCTAATATGGCACCACAAGTTGGTAAAGGTTTTAATAGACATTCTTGGAATAGATTAGAAAAATATGTGCGAAAATTAGTAAAAATTCATGATAATGTATATTGCTGCACAGGACCTTTGTACTTACCTCGGTATAAAATTATTTTCTTGACAATTAGTTTAGACCTATACATTTTAGTAAAGAAGCTGATGGAAAAAACTATGTGAAATATGAAGTTATTGGTTCTAATCATGTTGCAGTTCCTACTCATTTTTTTAAAGTCATCCTTTTTGAAAATAAGAATTGTGAATTTGAAATTGAGGCATTTGTATTACCTAATAAAGTAATTGACGATTCAGTACCACTTACCAGCTTTCAGGTTTTTTCAACATTTTGTAAGTTTAAATTAAAGTGCTTATTTTTACAGGTGCCTTTGGATAGTATTGAAAGAGCAGCTGGTCTGTTACTTTTTGATAACCTTACAAAAGATAAGATTAGTAAGATAAATGGAAGGAAGCATTGATGTATTTTAATTAAGTAGTGTTTGCAGTGTCTTATGTCCTCTCTTAAATTGTTTAAAATACTTTTACCTAAATTATTTATAAATGTTACTTTTGAGAATGTTATAAGTACTCTTTATATTGTTACATAGAAAAACATTTTAACCCGGCGGAAGTACGGTGGAGTATTGTAGCGTGATTGGTACGTTGGGGTATGAAGATAAGCATTATTTAGTTTTCATTATTTAACTAAATTGCAATAGTTAAACACAAGATTATGTACTACAGCATATTTTTACATTCCTCAGTACAAGATACTACCACACAAAAATATTTTCATAGAAGTGAAATGAAATTTATTCTCTTATTGAAAACAAAACAACAAAATAATAATTAGTAAATATTGAATTTTAAATATAATAATATTATACAATATATTGTATTCTATTTTGCAGCATGTGTCACAGGTAATCACAGAATGTTCCAAACATGTATATTTATTACATGAGCTGCAAATGTAAAATGATTTGCGGTCATTACTCCTTTGGCATATTTTACATCTCCCTGATTTTAACTGTTTTTTCCCGGTGCATATTTGTTTGTTCGTGACAGTCTTGGATTATTTTGTCTGGTATTTACATGTGGTAAAATTAACGAGAAGATTAATTGCTTCATAAATTTTTGACGATTTATAGTTGCTGGTGCATTGTTGTTTGCATTGTAAACTACAAATGCATTTATAGATGCTGTGTTTAGAAGAGAAAAGAAAATTGTTAGTGGCCATCTACGGCTATTTCGAGCAACATTATAATTGCTGGCTAACTCGTCCACAACGTCAACTCCTCCCTTCGTTAAATTGTAGAACGAAATAATCTCCGGTTTTTTCTTCTCTCCGATACTTGCATCTATTGCATTATCGTGGTGAAATGTAGATAGTAGCAATACATTTTTACCCTGCTTTGGTATATACGAGACTAGGGTTACATCTTTCGGAAAAGCTAATTCAGAGCTATGTATGATCCTATTTCTGCATTGTAATAATACCTGAGGAATTTCTCTTTTGTTTTTACGAATTGTAGAAACGCACGTCAATTTGTATTCATTTAGTAGTCTAACAGTAAGATTGTAGCTTGCGAACCAATTGTCGAACGTAATATTACGCCGAGTAGCTTTTAAAAAAGTACACAACCTTATTACAATATCTTCTGGTTTACCTTCCTGATTTCAATAGACCTACAGCGTATAAAATTCCAATGAATGATTTCATTTCTTCTAAATTTTTTGGTTTTGATAGATTCTTTGTATCAGTACGAGTTAGACGTTCTTGCTTTTCTTTTAACTTTTCATTTGTATATTTAACAATATCGGAAATCACTGTATTGTTGAAAAATAAACTCCAAATTGCACTGGCTTCTTTGATGTTTTTAAATAATGGCTTAACACCTGGAAGTTGTGTAATTATGTTCTCCTTCCTTTGTCTTACTCGCAAACTTGCATGATTTGGCATCCGTTTTGTTCCGCCTTCCCAGTATATGCACTTACTTGCACAATATCTTCTTCGGTTTCTATATCATCCGTTTCTTGATCAGTTTTATAATCACTATCGCGACTTAGGTTATCGCTTTCTGCTTGTGATGCAGATTCCAAAATATTGTCATCTTCATTTTCTACATCCTGCAATAAACGAGCTTGTTCCGTTTTATATTCAGTCATTTCTACAAAATATACATTATTACTTGTTGATTTTGCGATTAATTATCAAATATCTTACCTAGTTTTTGTAATAAAAAAAACTGAAACAATTTATTTGAGCGAAACAGGTCACAAAAAATTTGTTCCGCAATCGGTACGGTGGGGTATGGATGTTTATCAAGTGTTGCTTAATCAGTACGGTGGGGTATGACACGACAAAATAAACTGCACGTGATGTATCTCACTCAAAGGTTGAACTATGACTGAATTCAATGCAGTTGTATATTAAACACATGCGTTTGAAGAGTGTTGGGGTATAATATACCCCACGGTACTTCCGCCGGGTTAATATCCATTTTTGGTAACGTTTGTTGAAGGTGACAAAAATATTTTCATTTTATTTTTGTACATGTGCTAAATTATATGCATTTTTAATCTAAAGTGATGTTACATCATAAACTAAATTAAATACAGAGCTTATTAAATATTATCTTTGCCACCAAAGAATTGAGCTACGTCATCAATACATGGACCTAGCTAAATAAAACTTTTATTTTGCCATCGCACATTTAAGTACACATAAAAAAAGGATCGTTAAAATTTCAAGTGCATTTTGAGCAACCAATGTATGTTAATCGACTGTTTAAACATAATGAAAAGAGATGACCTATAAATGCTTGTAATTTTTGTCTTATAGCATTTTTTATTTATACATTTTGTGCTGCACCAATGCGCATTGTAGTGGTGCAGCGTGTTCGATTTAAAATTGTAGTTCCCACTGGTTCAGTTTTATGTGTTCGGTTTACCAAAAAAAGTTGCTCAACACTGAAAATGGGCAAATTTTTTCGCACCATCTCAGGAGGTCGTGCTAGTGTTACGTTTAGTGCAATTGGCGGAGATAGTCGAATATTTGTCAAAACCTCAATTACATGTATTAATTGTTTTTATCATCTTCATCGGATGATGATGACTTGTGTTTAAAGGTATTAAACAAAGAAAAAATTCCAAGAATAAAAAGTTTTATTTCTACAATACAACTGTTTAATGACATTGAAGTGATGTATTATCTTTATCACATACATTACCTACATTTTGTATGAAAATTGTAGTTTAAAAAACATTTCTGCATCAGTAAGGAAGTTTCAAATATATTAATTGAGGGCTACTTTCATTCAAAAGAGTATAGGAAGCAAAGACTTGGTCGAGAGGGAAAGCAATAATTATAAGCTCAGATAGGGAAATTTTTTTATTTTTATGGTAAATTTTGCCTATTTTATAGTAATAAATAACAAATACCTACTTGTTTTCATTAAAGGTTTTTCAACAAATAAGTGTTCCCTACGTGATGTGGCCCAACGATTTGATGTGTCTATTAGTAGGGCACATATGGTGATCGATAAAGTAATCAACCATATATTGGAAATTGCACCTCAATATGTAAAATTTCCACGGACAGAAGAGGAAAAAGCTCAGGCAGCTAGAGATTTTGAACAAGTAAATTTTATATGAAAACAAACTGAATTGACGTAAATTATTGTTTATTTTATGATCAGTAGCTCGACCAATCAAAAATTTATCCAAAATACAAAAAGCAGCATGGCAACGAGTCAAAATCGAGGTGTCCAGATTTACAGGGGAAAAATAATTATTTATTAGGAGATAGCCCATATCCCATAATAGAATGGTGTTTAACACCATATCGAGATTATGGGAATTTAACCCATTTACAACAAACTTTTAACAAAAAATTATCTGCTACACGAGTCTTAATTGAAAACAGTTTTGGGCTTTTAAAGGGAAGATTTCGCCAACTATTACAAGTACATATGCATAGCGTGAATAAATTATCAAAGTTCACCTTGGCATACTGGGTGCTACACAATTTATGTATTAAAAAGGATGACTTTTTGGAAGAGGAAGAGGTAACTCATACAACAATTGATGCCCCTAATATCAGTGGGATCCAATTCGATTCAGAAAAGGCTTTGACAAAATTGGGCGAAATAAAACGAATTTTATTACAAATAGATTTAGATGCGAGTAAATACTTCTAAATTATTAACATGTATAATGTTTAGCTTATGTTTTTTAAAAAAAGTACAATGTATTTATAAAAGTCAAGATTATTTTTTGTTAAATAATACTCTTAACACTAGAACTTCCGCGGTGGTCAATTTGACCGTGTTCCTTCTTAAAATGTTGTTTCTCCGTTGTGCTTGGAGTTAGGGTGTTGAGATATTTTGACTTTTTCTAGATTTTTATGTACCTACTTTTAGAATATAAAAAAATATATTAAGAAAATTAAGCCGTTTCAGAGTTTTTTTTTGTAGTATTTGTAATAACTACCGGAACCGTCATTTTGACAGTTAATATATTCATAATCCGTTTCTAGGTTGTATAACAAAAATAATTACAACGTTGAGATGAAACAATGTATTTTACTATTATTGTGGTAATTTTTAGGACTTTACTGCAAGTCAGAACTTGTTTAGTCGTGTCCGAAATTATGAATAATCTTCGCTATTTTTACCTACGTATCCGAGATATGAAAAATACAAGTTATAACTTGTTTCTATAGAGATCTATATATTCAAGTACTTTGAGATTTCAAATTAGTTGCAAGTGAACATTCTTGTGAGATACTTCTGTACTTATTACGAGGTTAATTTCGTAGTAAAAAAATGTGGTCGTCTCGTGGTGTTACACAACAGGCTATAGATTATCTTGCGTAGTTGGAAAACTTATCTGAATGCAAATCCGCAAATAACCACTCCAAAGATGGTGAAAGTGATGAAGCTGTTCCTGTTGATGACAAAAGTAGTGAACAAAGTGAAGAATCTGATGTCAGCGTAAATAATGTCACTTCTGATCCTTGTATATCTAATGAAATTAGTGATGACATTGAACACCATCCAAAATGGAAAAATTAGATGCATTTACCTGTGGGGAGTAGACAATCATCCAAATCTAATGATATATGGGAAGTTATGGAATCAAGTGGGCTTTATGTTGGTCATATAGTTCAAAGAAATGTTATGCAAAATAGTCCTTAACCAACTCCTTATGCAAAAAGAAATGTGTTTGCTAACTCTGTGCTAAGTGCATTTCGATTTTTTATAGATAACACAACGGTAAAACACATTTAGAAATGTACTGAAATTGAAGTTAAACGACAACTAGGAGATGATACAAACTGGTCCTGATCTCTTCAAGAACTTGATACTTTTCTTGCAATATTGCTAGCACGTTGTGCTTACGGCGCAAGAACATTACAGCTTGACAGCTTATGGTCTGTTACTTGGGGACCGCAATTTTTTCGTGAGACCGTATCACGCAATCGATTTCGTGAAAGCATAAGATTTTGAAGATTTGATATTAGATCAACTCGAAAAGAATGTCTAATTAGTGATAAGTTTGCTTTGGCGTCCGAAATATGGGATAAATTGACTAGTAACTGCAAAGCTTGCTAAGTTTCAGGAGCAAACATTACAGTAGATGAACAACTGTTTCCCACTAAAGCTCGATGCAGATTTACACAATATATGGAGAATGAGCCTGATAAATTTGGTGTAAAATTTTGGCTAACTGTTGATACGAATTCTAAATATCTCTTGAATGGTTTTCCTTAATTAGGAAAAGATGATATGCGTCCTAACAACCAACCCCTTCCAGAGTATGTTGTTTTAAAATTAATGGAACCTTTCCTAAATATGGGTAGAAATGTTACTACCGACAACTTTTTTACCAGCCAAAAGTTAGCAACAATGCTAGCAAAAAAGAACACAACAATAGTAGGAACAATGAACTGAGCAACAAGGGAATTACCAATTTGTATCAAGAATAAAAGGGCAGAGTTATATTCTACCACAGTAATGAAAAATGATAAAAAGCACCTTGTCAATTTATCAGGGTAAAGTTAATAAAAATGTTATATTGCTAAGTATGCTACATCTAACTGTGGCTATAGATGATGGCAAAAAGAAGAAACCTGAGGCAGTGTTGTATTACAATGAAACAAAGTTTGAGGTAGATGTGTTGGACCAAATGGCTAGAAAATATTCTACGAAAGCTGGTTCACGTAGATGGCCAGTTCATGTGTTTTACAATGTTTTAGATCTTGCCGCAATCAACGCCTGGATAGTTTATCAGGAAGTCGTAGGCAGTAAAATAAAAAGAAGAGACTTTATTTTCACTCTAGCTGAGGAACTAAGAAAAGAGTATTTCGATTCGAAACAAGATTCGGGTGCAATTACCACCACATCTGATACAACGAAACCTAAAGAACGTCAACAGTGCCAAATTAAAAAATGTGACAAAAATAACTGCTGACGTTTGTTCAATGTGTAACAAATATGTTTGTGGAAAAGGTGGAAGTGTAACAAAGACCGTTATTTATTTGAACTGTAGAGCGTAATACAGTATGTAAAGCTGTACCGAATTCTAAATGTATTAGAATCAATTTGATTTTTATTTAATTAAAACAAATATTTACCTAAAATGTGTTTTTTTATGTTTCTTTCTCAATTAAGTGTAAAATATATAAAGAACACATCTCAAAATTTACCTTTCTTGTCCAGAGGTCAAAATGACCGGCCACGGCAGTTTTAGGTATTTACAATAGCCGGCGGTGCTAGTGTTAAAAAAGGTCTAACTTCTCGTTCTCTGTGTAATAATTGCAATAACAAATCTCTATCTGGGTTAATTTTCTCTAACTTTTTACTGCCTTTTGTTTCTTCTTTTAAAATCTCTACATTACTTGCACTCCGAAAGCACCTCTGGTTGAACACTATCATCGATCGCAGCTTTATTTAGTTCTGACTCAAACGGAACTAATACTCTAGCTGTTCCTGTTGTACGATTAGTGCCTACTGACGCCCTTTTCCCTTTTAAGACTTTTGTACCTGTTTTCCATTTGAAGGGCTGTATCATTTAAATGAAATTCTTTATAACCTCCGCTATTTTCTCCCACATCAATTAAATTAAATTTAAATTTTTTTAATGGTCCAACTTCTGGTAACAGCTACTCATATTCATTCAACATTCGCCTAGTTTCTTTATCACCCCATTCCACTACAATGTAAATAGGGCATAGCCGATTTCTGAAGTATTGACTGATTTCTACCCTGTGATCTTCCACGCTGCGTAGCACTGGTACTCGGCATGTTTGGATCTTCACATACTGTATTCGTATGTTTACTCCGTTGAAATACAATTTGTAATAATAAGTACATAATGTCAATAAGGTAATTGTTGTTTATCATACCCATCATCATTTAACCGCGACACCTCATTAAATTCTTCACCTTCTGGAAGCGATATTTCGTTTGATATCAGAAGTTCTCTCAAACATTGTACTGCAAAATGATCGTCATCTGAAAAATTGTATGCGTTGAACATTGATACATTTATAAATATGTCACTTGTTAATTTAAAACATAACTCCTGATCATTGGTTGGATAATCATTTAAAAAGAACTGTACTTCTAAATTTTCCTTAATTTTATACATAAAACACCACTTTCACATAAAGGACGATGCTCTACTATTGTTTTGTTCATCAATTGTGGTAACAAATCCAATAACAAGGCGGTGTTAAGTTCACTTCCGAAAGTTCTGTTCGATTTAGAGCAATCAGCTGTTTAGCACGAATATCTGGCGCGTTGCATTTTCGTGGAGCTAGAGCACAACTAGTGTAGTTTTAGTTCGTGTAAATCGAAAACGGTATTAACATGATTATGAAAATACTCCTTTGAATAACCTACTGTGATATTCTTATGACATAACTTACATAACCTCTTTTTGCTTGTTATCTCTTGTTACTTTATTTCTTATTTCGTACTTGTCCATATTTCATTATACATTTTCAAAACGGTTCTTTTCAGAACTCTTCACTTTGTTCAATCATTTACGTTTATTCCAACATCTTTGTTAGTTTTTCTGGGACCTCGTAATGTCTGTACAAGTTAAAACCACAACAGTTTGTGCTGAATGAAAACACAGTTTTTGAAACAATACATGCGAGAAATCAATGCACCAATTGCTGGGCAAGCAGTATTTATTGACGAAACATGGATCTACTCAAAAGGAAATCCGCGAAAGTCATGGCAAGATGACGGTGTAAAGAGTGTACGAAAATCTCAAGGATATGATGGTAAAAGATTTATAGTTATTCATGCTGGAACTGCCGCAGGATTTATACAGAATGCTTCTTTGCTATTTGCTTCGAAGTCATTGAAAGGTTACCATGGTGAAATGAATGGGGATATGTTTAAAAAATGGCACACGAAAATCTCCTGAACAATTTTGAAGCGCCTTCATTAATTATAATGGATAATGCGCCTTGCCATTCCATGTTAGTGGAAAAAATAACAACATCGTCTTGGACGAAAGGTAACATGAATTCATGGTTAATAAAAAATGGTTTAAACGTGAGGAAGTGCCACAACATTGCTAGCTATTACAATTACAGTTGTACATGTTTGAAGATCTTCAAAGCTCATAATTACATAACATACAAATGTTATAATAATTACTAATCACATGTAAATGTTTGACATATACCTTTGTAAAAATCAAAATCAGCATTTTACATTAATCTCATTTTTCAATTTTCATCCACCTGTGGGTCAAAGGTGGTATTTTTGAAACCATATTTCATATTATCACCTCCAATTGTAATTACGATTAAAATACCTTTGCATGTGTAATAACGTCTAACATTTACGTTTCTAATCGGTTTTAACAAAATTACAATGCAATAACTTCAAAGTATTTAATTTTTTTACTTTTCTACGAAGTGTTTTGACATGAAGATTTGGAAACATTACTACATTACCGCCATCTACGAGAAGATTTGTTAAGATCGATTTTTAATCATTTATTATTATGAATATAATTATAAAAAAACCATTCATTACTAGATTATCACATAGGTCAATTCTTTAGTGGGGAGGATAGTAAGTACCTTTCCCATACTCTTCTGTACTTATCTACAAGCACCGAGGGAAAAATAGCATTCTCTCCCGAGATACTATTTTTTTCACGAGATTAAAACCAAAACAAAGTGTTTTTCAAAGCCAAATTAATTGACATTTTCTGTATTAAATATGATTAGTAGTCTTTGATAAATTCCTTGACAACCATCAAAATTTATTTCAACAAATTGGGTTTTGCAAGTTTTGTTATAAAATGAATGAACGTGAAGAGCCACAAGAACCGTAAGAGATAACAGAAGCAGCAAATGCTGCGGTAGTTAATTTACTGCCTGGAAAATGGAAGAATTTGTGCTCGTGTACTTTAGCGAGAAAGCTAAAACGTTTAAATGTTCTACAGTATGGGCTCATTATTCAATGGTAAAATCTTGGATGATAATTCACAATATTGGCATAAATATACTTCATAACGAAAAGTCGCTAGGAAGAAAATGTTCCACTTCTGTCATGATTTTGATGTCATAGAAACTAGCTTTCACTCTCTGCCGTGAAAAAATCTATTAATTCTGTATTTTATTTCGATTTTTAAAAGTACATAGTTAATAAAATGGCGAGCGGAACATACTCATTTGTATATTTTCCATTGAATGCACCATTCGTAAAATATCTAAGCGATCTTGGAGATACTTAAATAATTCAAGGCAATTCATTTCAAAATAATTTGTCATTAAAAGTCCTTTAAAGTTCTTACAGTACAGCTAGTTTTTTGGCTGGTCTAAATTTTATTCAGAAAATAACCCTTTCAACAATTTTTAATATGTTGTGTGGTTTATCTTCACTCTTGAAGTGGTTAAAAAGCTGGACCCATTGTTTGTCAGTAGAAACAGAAACTTTTTTACACTCTTTTATTTTTTGACTGGTTGTATATTTTTTAATGCACACAATTTCATTAAAATGTTCCAAATCATTTATATGAATATCAGGGAGTTGTGTTTAAAAAACAATTAATGAGTTTCCAACATCTGACCACAGAGGTTCTTTGTTTAGCAATACCCAACAAACACTTGCGAATCTTCAAAGTATAACCTACTTATCCAAATAGGCTATACAAGTAATATAAAACGTGGCCACTGACGTTTTAAATTGAGTTACTTCTAGGTCTTCTCCTTCATCTACCAAAGCTACTAGCATAGTGTTTACTTGATTTGGCAAAAGTACTTCGCTTTTCCATTCTACTAATTGTTGCTTTAAATTTGATAGAACCATGTATACTTCTACCATTGAAGATTTTTTAGATTCCACTTGCAGCACACATTTATGAAATGTAGAAGCTTGTGAGTGAAGAAACCATAGCCAAACTTAAAAAAAATTGAAACTATTAAGAATCAATGTGACGCCACAATAACTTCTACCGAGTTTGGTTAACAACACTTGTGGGCGCCATATGCTTTATTAAACAAGCTACATTGGACGACGTAGGTTTCGCTTGCTGTGATTTTATGATATTTTTTGTTTTGCTTGTGGTTAAAGATATTTTATGGTGGCTACTAAATTTTTTATTACGTAATCTATGAACTAGTTTTTGGAATCGTAGCGGCGTTGCGTGGTTTTCTAGAGAACATTTTACACAGTTTGCGCCGGTTCTTGAGGTTATGTTTTGGTATATTGCCTTTTCAAACACGTAATATTCTCATCCCATCTTGTTAAGAGAGAGATGATCAAAGGATCAAGTCTCCCTCACCAAGTTTTAATTGTAATACCTACATTTTTATTTACAACCTTAAAGTTGGTGCAAAGAAATGTGTTCAGTATGATCCCGAAATTGTAGCTGTAGCTGTTACTGCAGTGAAAGATGGAGGGTCTTTTAGAGGTACTGTCAAACATTTCAACACTATGACGCTCAGAGATTAATTAGAAAAGGAGAAAACCGCTTGCCCGGATATGAAATAGCTCCAATTTTTACAAGTGAGGAAGAACTGCATCATCATCAACTCTAAGCATCCCATCCAAAAAAAATTGCGAACTTGCCTTGGAGTTCGTTACGGTAAATAATAAAAAGCTCCCCCCCTCTTGGGATATAAAAAAAATTACACGCAAGGATTGGACAAAGAGTTTTATGGAGAGACACAAACGTCTGTCTCTTAGAACTCCTGAGCCGACTAGTGTAGCCTGTAGGTCAGCATTTAATAAATTTACAGGGAACTTTAAAAAAAAACGCGAGCTACGCTTGAAAAGTATAGGTTTACACCTGAAAAAATGTTGAATCTTGATGAAACGGAAGTTACGACCCTTCATAAACCTGGAAAAATCATTGGAGACAATGTGACGTCAGGCGAGAGAGCGCAGATCGTAATCGTTTATTGTGCAGTAAATGCATGTGGAAAGCACGTTCCTCCCTTTCATATTTTCCCATGTGTAAACTGGCAAGGTCGCATACTGAAAGATGCACCACCTGGTTTCGCAGGAGCTCCTCGTCCATCTGGGTGGATGACGAGGGAAAACTGCATAAAGTATTTGCAACACTTTCAGAAACATACCAACTGCAGCCTGGACAACAAACAATTAGTTATTTTTGATAACCATGATAGTCACGTAAATATTAAAGTTATAGTTATATAGTATATAGTTATAGAGTTTGCCCGAACCAATGGTATTATCCTACTAACGTTGCCAGCACATACATCACAAAAGTTGCAGCTACTGGACCGAGGTGTTTTTGAACTATTAAAAACATACAACTGCACTACATCTGATTTTATTACCGATCATGTAGGAAAAAAAATTAACAATATACGACATTCTAGGCCTTTTTGGAGAAGCTAACCCCAAGGCTTTCACTTCAGCGAATATGCTAAATGGCTTTAGAGTATCTTGAATCTTCCCATTCAATTGGTGAGTGATAGGCCAAACTTTATGGAAGAAACTGTAGATCCTGTTGCTTCAGAATTGCCTAGAGTATGATCACCTAATCCACAACCCGGGCCATCTGGCCAAAGTCATCAATCGCCAGTGATGTCTCTCCAATAGAAGTTTGACCATTCCCCAAGGCCGCACCGAGAGTTGAGAAGCAAATGAAAGGTCGCAAAGGAGGTCGATGTAGGATTTTGACTGATACACCCGAGAAAGTGGAATTAGAAGCAGAACATGACAAGAAAGCGTCAAGTGTAAAGAAGAATTTTGAAAGATCAGTTAAAAGGTGACAGTTCCGAAGATGAACAGGTTTGGGAGGCTAATGACAATGGTTTAGATGACATCGATCCATTTTCAGTTTCTTGAGATGACAAGTGAGGGCGGGTGATTTATATTAGGTGCGCACTTCTAAAATTAAGGACTTTGTATTTGTCGAGTATAACAAAAAAGGAACAACTTATTTTGTGGGGCAATTGACCGAAGTTGACCCAACAGCTTCCGAGATATTGGGAAACTTCTTACGAAAAAAAGAGGCACATTTTCACTTCCCAGCAACTAAAGACGTGGGGCTTGTGTTAAAAACGTCAGACGTGGAGACTACAAATTTAAAATAAAATTTTCGAATGCTTGTGTTGGGTTAAACTGTTTAAATTTAATTCAATAAAAATACTCCCGTACTTCGTCAATTCAATTTTCTCCATAAATCCCCCCTCCCCCAGACCCACCCCCCATTATTATAACAAAAAGTAGCAGAGCGTAGAGGATCAAGAGGGACACTAGATCCCATTTGCAATAATTTTTTTTACTCTATATAAGCGTTTTTTATCACTAGTTAACTATGTTAACGGTTGTGCCAAGGTTGTTAGAATAGAATAAATTCTAAAGAAATAAATATATTTTATTGTGAGAATTAGTTTCAACAAACTAACAAGGAGATCAAATCCTACTCTCCTCTACAAATGTAGAAATAGCCACACATTTTCACAATAATAACATCGACGCAATAGGCAAGCAGTTTGGTGATGTTAGAATACAGTTATGAAGGGTATATACATGTTTCGCTGCTCCTCCAAAATTTCAATTTGTGATGTCAGCGCATATTGCCGTTACTTTTGTTGTTAATTCGTATTTGTCAACTCGTATTTGTCAACCGTTTTAATAGTATATTCGGATATGAAGTTTCAACTGGAAGATCTTGAATTTCCATAAGTATTACTTGCATGTCCCTGTCTTTCATAAAATATCTTACAAGTATAGGACAAATTCTTACGCTCCCGTGATTTGAATAATCGGTATAGATTGTTACAAAATTAACCGTTCCAAGATCATTTTGGAGCTTAATGATGCTTTTTGTAAAATGTTACACGCAATACTTTCGGATTTGGTTATAGCACATGCAAATCTTTGTTGGAAGCAACTTTTTATTAGCTTACCAGTGCAATCCATAGAACGAAAGGACTGATTATGGATCACGTTGTGATATTATCCAAGTACATTCAATCACACCTAGCCTTTGTTATTCATTTCCAAATATGTCCATACGAAAAAAAGACTACACTTTGCTACTACTATAAGCAGCAATATCTGCCGTTTTATGCTTAAGCGTCGATATGTGTTGAACAATATCCGCCTTTCCATTATGTGCAAGTGAAAACTGTGCACAACATTTTAAGCACATTACATCACTATGTGAGGTATTTTTAATAAATCGATATTCACTTTCCAAATCTATTAAATGTACACTTTCTTTGGCGTTTTCTGATTTTCTACCGTCCCAGATACACACTACGCTATATTTATTTAAAAACGTTTATTAACATTTAACCTTAACTAACGAACTATTTACACGCGTTGGTATATTTATTTTCCACACGTACAAGACACCGTCGTAAGCTAGACTTGATACTTAATACTGCCTCATAAGCGGGATCGCGCAGTATTTATTTAAGTCGCCAGTCGACAAACGTGCTAGAACTATAGTAAATTGTAGGACTTGTGAATTGTGATGTAATCCTGTTGTGTATTATCTTAAGGTCGCGCTATCTTTTTCGTACTTTTTAGGCTTTGATCCATTCCTTCTAAACAATGAAGTATTATGAAATAATTTTAGGGTGCTATTTTTGATTTATTATGTGTAACGTTACTCCCTGGTAAGCAAGGAGAGATAGTATGCTTAGGAATTTGCGTTCATATGTGATACAGGTAAATCTATGCCAGCTTATTTTTGAAGTTTACTGTGGTAGTTATTCAAGTATTAATGATATACCATTCAATTGAATAAAATTACTGGTTGTAGCGGAATATTGTGGTGTACTGGGGAAATTTCTGTGTTAACGAAAAAATATTTGGAAAGACGGTTTAGCTGCCCAAATAAAATTAAATTTGGCAGATTTTTCCAATGTCACTGGGAAGTTCGATCTATGTGCCAGCGACTCACTTCTTTTTTAATATCATTGCGCTCCTGTTAATCGATTGAACAGCGAAACACAACGCCCAACTACATAACGTATCTGATGTCACTCATGGCTGACGTATCTGATTACGGTATCGCCTCGGAAATTGACTCAAACTATCGACGACGTAGATTGAGTAATATGGAATAATAATAGATCATTGCCTATTAACGAATGCAGAAGTTCGAACTAAGTGGGAGGGTCTATCGTTGTTATGTCAGCAGCGAAGCCTCGGACATACGTTGAAGGTGTTTACAGTTATTACGGATCACCCGTCCTTGATTTGATTGTACAACTTGAAAGATCCAACTGAAAGATTGGTTTGATGGACTGTTAGGCTCCAACAATACGATATTGACAATATATACTGAAAACGAAAAGATCACTTCGTGCCGGACACACTGCCTCGATCAGTTGCCGTTATTGACGAAACCCATGATGAAGTGGTGCAAATAAATGGATAGAGACTATAAAGCGGTTATAGAAAACCGACATGTCGTATATCCCAAATGAAGAGTCCAGGATGGGAAATTGCATAAGCATGTCACGTGTAGCTGCTCGAATTTGAGAGAAGATGTGGAGAACTGGGTGGAAGTTATACCAAAAGCCAGACGTAACGAAATATTAAGTAAATTTCATGTCTTATAGCTCAGCGTCCCTTGATTGATAAATTTTGACGAAAGATATATGGGGTGGTCCGTAAGTTTGGTCCAAAGTAAAATGTAAGATTCTCGGCCTTATAATATTACGATCTTACGCAACTTGATTTAATAAAATATTGATAACAAAAAAGACATGATGTCAAAGTTCAAAAAAAATGTTGATTTTTCAAATATCTCCAAAGTGAAAAAAATTATTTTTCTCATTCTTGGTATAATAGATAGAGATATAAAGTACATTTGTTTTAGCTTATTAATACGTTTTTATTATCTACAGTGGCGTAGCACACAAGGGGTAGAGTAACCTTTTAATCCCTAACTTGTACGCCAATGGAGTAAATTTTTTATTACAATGCGAAACCTTGATGTTTTTCAGATAAAAATGGTATACTTCGTCTAAATCGATAACTTCAACAGTTTTTAATTTGCGGTTTTTGCAACTGCTTAGGCCGGTTATTAACTTTGACGCCCTGTATCTCGAAAACTTACGTTTATAAGAAAGTTTTGTGTTAAAATGATTAGATCTATCATTTCCTGAAGTTACGTGACCTACTCCCGAAACACTGATTTTCAGGTTTTGATGTTGTTCCGCAAATACTACAGAATAATAACCTGCCTAAACAGTTGGTAATAAATACCTAAAAATGCACATATCTTATCAACTGTTAAAATGATCGAATTACACAAAGTATACATTTTGTATCTGTAAAACATCAAGGTTTCGTATTTTAATACAAAAATCAATTTACTCCATTGGCGTAGAAATTAGGGATTAAAATGTTGCTCTGTCCTTTGCATTCTACACCACTGTACATAATAAAAACGTATTAATAAGCTAAGACCAATATACTTTATATTACTATTTATTACACCAAGAATGAGAATGTTTTTTATTATCAATATTTTATTAAATCAAGTTGCGTCAGATCGTAATATTTTGAAACCGAGAATCTTACATTTCACTTTGGATCATTACTTACGGCCCACCCCGTAGACGGATCTCGTAATTAAGAGTGGTTATAGTTACGTACTAGTAGTTATCGATGGTTTTTCAAAAATTTGTCTTGTTCTTTCTATTACGTACGGCTACAGCCGCTGGTGTCGTGAAAAATACCGAAGAAAACGATGTTTGATGTTTGGAGCTCCGCTTTATGTTTTATGTGGCAATTGGTTACAATTCCGTAGGGAAATTTTTATAAAAATAGTAGCGTCGATAACGCAAAGATGATTTTTAACACAACCGAACGGCACGAGTAAATCGTATGATGAAAGAATATTAGCGTCTTATATCAACCGTAATTGGGACAAATATGTAGCCAAAAATAGCTTGTACCATCTGTACTACTACCCACGGAGTTATCGGTATGACACGGTATTATATGAATGTTGGAAGAGAAATGGCGTTTGACGGGATGAGCAACGGGGAGTCTATCTACCTCTGACCGACACTTCGCGATATTTTGCCAGTAAAATAGCAGTTATATTTATTGTACTCGTTTATGTTAAGAAAAAGGTATCATTATCAGACATATGAATGATCGGGCGTCTTGGGCGCCTCAAAAGGCATATTGCATGCCAAAGATTTAAGCCTTGTCCTTTGAGTGGCTAGGTTAGTTAAGATTTAGATTTAAAATTAACTTTAATTAGCGAATTACGGCTTTTGTGTTTCGAACGTTGTTAGTGACCTTCTTTTGGATTCTTTTTGTGTCCCAGAGATATATCCTTACCGCTGTGTAAGGACGGCATATAATTTTCTACAGCAGATGCCACAGCTTGTCGTAAGATGCGATCATTTAAGCGAATTAACCAAATTGAGTGAGGAGCCGCGATTCGGTAACTGAGTGGGGTATTTGACGCATTTATTTTGTGGTGTTGATGGCTATTTACCGTCCTTTTGTTTACGTTTTTGTATGGTTTGGGTTGAATATGTATCTCGTCTTATTCTTCTTGCATGTAGGTTTTCGAAACCTGGTGGTGGGTGTTGAGTTAGGAAGTGACTGTTGAGGCGCGGCTATTAGACCTCCCAGCTGCGATAGCGTCATCCCGCTAGTAGAGTAAAAGTGTCGTAGGAGTTCTTTCGTAGGAGCTGATTCCCTCACCCGCTGGGGAGACTCATATTATGTCTCTTATATTCGCCTTCGGCGATTGATATTGACCTTCTGTTAGGAAACGTCGGTTCTCATTGGCTCAGATCAATCGATCGAACCTTGCCTGGTTTGGGTCGTTGTCCTCCACGATGATGCACCATGTTTGTTTTATCAGTGTCCTTGGATGGTCAGGTAGATTAATTCGCCATCATGCCGTTAGTTATCCTGGCTTCAGGACCGTTATTGTTTGACTTACGTGTGGTGCTTTGGGCCGTCTATTTTGAGCTATTCCAGAGGAGAATATCTTTATATAGATTGCATAAGGTATTAATGAAAATCATAAACGGTATCATTTAAATTTAGAATAAACTGTTTACGTATAGCAAATTACGAAATTTAATATTTGATGGGTTTCAATTAAAAAGGTACACATTTTCGCCGTAGTGTGTGTAAGAAAGTAAAAATTCATAACCCTGTGGGTGTTTTAAGGAAAACAATATAAGTGGCAGTCATAAAATAAGCTTTCATTTATACCTTAATTTGTATTTCTTTGGTGAAATTTGTTGTTAAGATTTAGATGATATTAACTTCGCCCCTTGTAAATGATTTTATTGGAGCGAGAAAATTGTATCCATATTTGAACACGTAAATTAGAGCTATTTCAGGGAAGGGAACCGAGCTAGTGGAGCTGTGGTAACACGACCTCTTTAGCATTCGGGAGGTGTTTGGTTGGATTCCAGTTACCGTGCATCTTGTATGAGGTTTTTTAGGGATTTTCCTCCATACATAGCGGTATGATCACTGCATAAACGCACATCATGTGCGGCGAATGCTGGGGTAGTATCTTCCCCCTCAGAACCCTATTCTAACGGCACCTATTCTTGATCCCACTATACATACATACTTAATGTAGGTACGTGGGGAATCCATGACTGTGGCTGAAGGAGCTTGGAAAACTCAAGCAACCCGCCTTCTTCTTGGGAACAAAGTTGGTTAGCTTAGCGCGGTACTCTAGCAAAATACAGGTCGTAGGTTCAAATCCTACTCGAGGTAAACTTTTTATTTATGTATTTAATAAAATTAATAATCATTTTTAATTACATATTTACCTTTGAACTTATTCGTTCATTACAAAAACTTATAATAAAGTGAAACAGGTTTCCTTTTCTTTTTCCAGGAAAGGGATACCTATTGCTTTGAGTTTATGCGGTCTTGTCTTTAAGGATGATTTTCGGCTTGCTATATTCAATCATAACAATAAAGTGAGTTACTTAAAT
>JARFJB010001072.1:30000-45000 GCA_036346205.1 Vesta saturnalis | reverse complement strand
ACGTCAGGCAAAGGTCACAGGTTCCCTTGACAAGCAAGGATCCTTCACGAATGGTTGATGATGAATTAATGCGGGTTAATATATACGAGCTCTTTAAATCTAATTAAAATTGAACGGTTACGGTTTAAATATGTGCAGATCCATAGTAAGGCAAATTTTACTATAGGTATTAAAGCAAATTAAAACTTTCAGATTTAATTACACAGCGAGTATTTATTACGATAAATTCAATGAAACAATTCAAAACTACTCTTTTATTAGATGAGTTGATCGACTTAGTCCACAGTTTTTTTCTTTTTGAGCGTGACGTTTCGGAAGTGGGCTCTGCTGCCGTCATCAGGTTTCTTGTTGAGAAGGACTGATTTCGCACTTGGGTGAATCCATATGTTATGATTTTTTCCCAAGTACTTTAGTACTCTCAGATTCGAATTTGGTACCTTTCACTTACCGGTCTGACACCTTTACCGCTGAGCCGTTGAGTAATCCAATGTATATTTTAGAACATATATATATATATATATATATATATATATATATATATATAAATATATAATATATATATATATATATATATATATATATATATATATATATATATATATATATATATATATATATATAATGTCACTACTACGCTGGTGATTTCAATTTTCACCTAAAAGGGCATTTATTAACATTTTTTTAGAAGTTCAAAAGGGACTACTTTGTTTGAAATAACTTCTACATTAGTTATAATTTACTAGAACAGTAATTACTGCATGGTATTAGAAATAATTAGAATTTTGGTTGAGGTTCTACATTAGTTATAATTTACTAGAACAGTAATTGGTATTAGAAATAATTAGAATTTTGGTTGAGGTTATATTTCCGTAAAATAAATTTTCAGGAAGTTATGAAAAAATGACAACGGCAATATTAACTAGCAACATAACTTAGTATATCATAACAATTTCATTTGTCTCGGTATCATGAACACGATAAAACCCAAATTTCTGTTTAAGCCTTACTACGCCAGCGCAGTAATGACGCCATTCTCCTCATAATGTAGGGTTTACATATAATTCTAGCGTAACAATGCACATTATACAAATATATGTATATATATATATATATATATATATATATATATATATATATATATATATATATATATATATGTATATACAGTGTTGGTAAGATCCATTTATTTAGGATCTAGATAAAGATCAAAGATCCTTGAAATGGGATCTAGATCTTTTATAAAGATCCGACATTCCTAAAATTGTTTCGAGATTTTTCTAATTATTAATATTACCTTTAATTGCTAGTATTGCTACTGATGAGTAGTACTCCCATTCCCATGATCATTTTTCATGTAATACAAATATTAGTCCGTAAGGTTAAATTATTAAGAAAAATAATATACAAATATAATTTTTATAGGTTTTTATTGAAAACTGACATTAATTATTTAACGCACTACAAATTACAAAATTAGTATTAGGTACACATTTACACTTGCAAGTTGCAATGTTAATTGTTAATTTAACTTAACACAGTTGTTACACAATTATAAGGATAAGGACATTTATCTAAATTATTATAAGTATACATTACATTTTATTATCTAATTTTATTTTATTTTGTTTTAAAATTAATAGCATCTCAAATATATCATCACCTAATCTATTCCTACGAGGAGTTAAAATTAGTCCACCCATACTAAATATCCTTTCAACGGGGCAGATGAAGGAAGTATAGAATTATATTTTAAAAGATTTCTTTTATAGCAGGGTACATATTTAATTGCTCATAGTTAGTGCTTGTGTCTTTAAAATAATTTGTGCATTCTGAATCAAATGTTGTTTGCGATTGAGTATTTATTTTAAAAATCAAAGAATTCGTCCGTGGCAGAGGATTTTTTCAGTAAGTGTGAACTGAATTTCTGATTCTGAATTATTAAGATTTTCTTGAAATCCGAATTGTTAAGTTCACACAATAATTGCGTTTGACAGAATGCTGTTTCATTTTTAAAGGGGTAATTTTAACCACCATAATTTAAATTTTGGGTTAGAAATTGTGGATAACAGGTATGGTCGACTACTAGAATTTTTAATATCCATTATATTAGAGAAACGTCTTGTAAAGCCGTTCAATAAACATTCTCTTAATTTAGAACAAAATGTCAGTTTTGTCATTGCTTTTAAGCTAGCTTTAATTTTGAAAAGTGTTGGCAAAACAGTACCTAACTGACAAGTTTTTTCATCTTGTAAAATATCTATTGCAACGGCTATATAGGTTTTGTAACAGAAATATATTCGTTTAAAAATACAAAATCTGACATTTGGAACACGTCTAATTTTAATAACTTACAAACATCACTTAATTTTGCTTCAATATTAATTAGTTTAACACATGCGTCATACATGGAATTCCAACGAGTAGGACAAGGAACTTTCAATTTGACACCGCAAACATTTTCTAACTGATCCGACGCCTTAGTTGACCTACTCACTAAATTCCATAAAGAATAAGCTTTCCCAAAAACAGTATCGTACATTTTTTTATACCTTATGTTTTCAAATGCTTTAGCTGCATCTATCGTAATTACAAGGCTGAGTGTATGCGAACAACACTTAAAATGTTCGGGCAAAAGCACGTAAGTACTGTCAGTATCAAAAGCAGGTAATGATTCAACATCTACATCATTTTGATTTTGCAACTCTGTTAATTCGCTATCGCTGCTCTTATTACATATAGAAGCAGTAAATACGTTAAAAGCTTTATTAAAGTTGCTTGCGTTATCTGTTACCGTTCCTGAAATTTTACCGAGATTTAATTTGTATTCGTTATGAATTTCACTTATTAATTCCGCAATTCTGTCAAATGTGTGCAAATTTAAATCGCCTACAGCTTAATGCAAAAGATTTACGTTGGAAGCTATTACTATCGATAAAGTGTGCAGTCATACCAAGATAACTTTTGTTATTGGTGCTCCAAACATCTGCAGTTGTACAGACGTATTTGGTTTTATTTAATTCTTCTATTACAGCACCAATAACTGCTGATTTCTCTTCTTCTAATTTACTCTTGAGCGTTTTTCGGTCACAAGGTTTTTTGCCAGAAAGTCCTTCTACTAACCTAATAAATGCGGGTTTTTCGACTGTACAAATAGGCCTCATCTCTTCAATTATGTAATCTAAGACGAGTTTGTTAACCGAGTTCTTTGTGGTAGAACTGGTAGATCGTTGAAAAATGTTAGTCTTGTTGAAATTCTTCATTGATAAAATTTCGGTTTTACTTTTTTTTGTTGTCTTTTCTGCATCGAATTTGCTAAATGTTACTGGATGCTTTCTCTAGAAAAAAAGGAGAAAGTGTATGTTAATTTATAAAATTCAGATTGAAGTCACTTCAAGTTTCAGTCAAAATTTAGATAACACCAATTTTGAAAGCGACTGAATCCCATCTTTTTATGAATACAGGTATCATAAACATTTAAAAAGTTTTTGATGCATTAGGGACTTTAAGAAATAAATCTCAACCTTTTGTAAACGTTCTTTTACACACGAGAAACTAAGTATTTTGCAACAAAAAATACTTTACGTAATTCATATAGAATTTAATAAGAAAAATTAAGTCTACAAATCACGTTTTGATATATCAGATGATGTATTTCGTAAGAATCCAATAAATGATACTAAAATTCTGCCAAAAACTATATTAATACATACCTTCATATGCCGAATAAAATTTCCTGTTGAAGTCACATGACCTTGTATTTGTGCGGGACAATTTAGACACTGGGTCACTATCTTGTTGTCACATTTTGATAAAATTTTATAAAATTTACCGCTTAAGATTGGCGGAACTTCCATTAATTCAGCTTCGTCACTCATTGTTGATCTAACTAACAATTAACAAATGTGCTTTACTTAAAGTCGTATTCTTAAGAACTGAAGACAAGATTGTTGTTTTCTATACCTCCTTTTGTTCGATTAAATTAGCAACAGGAATTCCAGTTCCACTTAACTTAAGTACCTACTTTAATGGATGGATGACCCCATTGTCATTACTCATTAAGTCATTAGATTAGCACTTAGCTGTCATTACCTGCCTTTGTAGCTTTGGGAAACAAAACAACCGACGGAAATATTAACAAAGGAAATGAATAGTTCTATTATTGGTTATTTCGAATTTAACATGCCTCAGGCAGTAGGTAATTGTGTAAATGTGTATGTATCTCTGTGGGGTACGGATGTAACGGTCG
Source organism: Vesta saturnalis (assembly GCA_036346205.1). Classification (NCBI taxonomy): domain Eukaryota; kingdom Metazoa; phylum Arthropoda; class Insecta; order Coleoptera; family Lampyridae; genus Vesta; species Vesta saturnalis. The sequence continues at coordinate 40,754 of JARFJB010001072.1, read as the reverse complement.
TAACGGAGCATAATGTATTTTTAAATATAAAGCTCTGTTGCCTCAAGCCAGTTAAAATTTCACAAAATACCCTTAAAATACATTTTAAAATATTCTAATGGATCTTTGGATTCAAGTACTAAAGATCTGTTAAAATGTGATCTAGATCCAGATACTAGATCCTAGCAGAGCAAAGTATCTAGATCCAGATCATAGATCCGTTTAGTGGATCTAGATCCTACCCAACACTGATATATATATATATATATATATATATATATATATATATATATATATATATATACATATATGTGTGTATGTGTGTGTGTGTGTGTACAAGTTCTAAAAATATATATTGGATTAATCAGTTGCTCAGCGGTAAGTGTCAGACCTGTAAGTGAAAGGTACCAAGTTCGAAGCTGAGAGTGCTCCAGTGCTTGGGAAAAAATTATAACATATAAATTCGGCTCAAGTGCGAAAACAGTCCTTATCAGAAGTAAGCCTGATGACGGAAGCAGAGCCAGCTTCCGATACGTCGCGTTTATAGTTCAGAAGTCCTTTTTTATCTCGCACTTTCCAAAAATAAATCAGCTTCGATCTGTGCAACGTGCAAGAAGAACGATAAAGTTAACGGGACGGCCGCGCGACCTACATATATAACGTTGGCCCGATCGCAGTAGGGTCCTGTGGAAATCTCCAGTTTTGCCATATTCAGGCCGGAGCGTTAGAGGTCGCTTTAATTAAAATTAAATTAATTATTGATTAGATGCTCATTTCGACATTTTAAGAATTTTAGAAGACTTATGCACATGTGTTAGTGGTTGGATGCATTGTTGAAATACAATTTATTCTACACAATAGCAAGAAGATTAAAATTCCATTTTATTCACTTGGTTAATGTGATAGACATTATTGCATATTTAGCTTTAATGATTTATATCGAAGGTGATTTACTGAACTTATATTGTCTAGAATTACAGAATTAAATTTATTCCTAAACGGTAGTTACAGATGTCAAAATTATGTTTTAGTATATTTGATATTACCATATGTTACTTTTAAATACACTTTTTACTCACATACTTAATGTTTCATGGTGAAATTCCTATTAATTAGTAATGCAATTTTTAAGAAACTAATCAATTAATTTACAGAAACTTTGCACCGAAAAGCTTATTATACGAAAAAAACTAAAAATCTGCCTTATTGGAAGTACTACTAATTTACGCAAAAAGTATTATTTCTCGAGATCCAACAACCAGTAGCATTAGAGAGCACCAAGGTTTTCAAATAGTTTAATTACGCTCATTGCAATCAGCGGTTATCTCAATAAAAATCGAGAATTTGACGGTAAACAGTAATAAGTTATGTGCATTTTTTAACAAAATTGAAGACCTTGCTTTGGCTATTACTGCAGTGACACTAACAGTAAATCTTTAAAGTGTGTGCGATATAAATGCTGTCTAATTGCACTCCTTAAGGAAAATAAAAAACAACTCTTTATTGTTTATAACGTAATAAAGTCAGGGATTAATTAATTTAATACTCTTTATTATCGACGTTTCGTTTTTTGATTTTTAAAGTTTTTCGGAATTAGGCTATTTCGCGGGTAACAGTGCCCACCTGCAGGACAATAACGCCCATTAAAAATATATAGGAATTTTTTAAATAACGTAACTTATTTTCAATAGTAACTCAAAAACAAGTTCCGTGCAACGTAGATTTTACCATGATGGAGCTTGAAGAAGCGACTCGTAGGAAAGGTAAAACAGCCAGCTGAAAAAATTAGATGTGATTCAGCATGTGGGGATACGATACGCCATGGAGTCCTTTCGTACGAGTCTTGTGTCGAGTATGTACGTTGATTCTGGTATTCTTCCGCTACATCGTGAGCGTTTTATGGTGTCATACATTGCAGCCATCCGTGCTCAACCCCTTGATCCTAATTATTCTACCACAATCTCTACAACGCTGATAAAATGGTGTAGTAGACCATCTACTACAAGACCACATGAACTCGGATGAGTATGTAATACCACAAGTTTATCCGGTCACACCCCATGAGATTCCCCCTGGAATCTCACTCTAATCATTCCAAATTCAAGAATGAGACGGTGGTATGATATGAATCCTGTCATGATGAGGGTGAAATTTTATGAGCTACCAGAGGATACAGAGTGGCCGTTTTGTACACCAGCGGCTCTAAAGTAAATAGTGGAGTGGGTAGTGCTTCAGTTACACTTGGGGGAAAGGGACATGGATTTTCCCTAAATGAACAAGCGAGTGTGTACACGACTGAGCTTTATGTTATAGTCTCTGCTGTGTATCATGATCATGATGTAGGTCCGGGGATTTTCTAATTTGTACTGGTTCCCTTAGTAGCCCCAGGCAATATCAATTCCATTTAGACCTAGAGTTGGTGAGGATTAAGTGCACTGAGCGAAATCACTGGTAAGTTTAGCGTGGAGAAATGTGAGCGAGTTTTTTGAATCTATTTTGGTACGTTTTAACTCTGGAGAGGTGGGTGTTTTATTTCATTTTTTATTTTATTGATTAGCCATAACCCTTTTGTTTCTAATGGTTGAACTTCTGTAGTCACAGCGGCAGAGGATCCTTTCTGAAGCGATCAGGTTATGAAAAAAGTGTCTCTACTCGGTATGTGTGTGTATGCATATGTATGAGTGTATTATGAGATAAACTACCCTATTCTAAAGGTGTATGCCAAAAATCAGAACGTGCAGTTGAGGAATGGGTTTCAGGAAACTAACAGGTTACTAACGAGAGTATTAGGGGACACGGGATGGTATGATTGTAATAAAAGTGTAACGTAACCCAATACACTTGAGTTTTTGTCTAGCGTTGTAGTAAATCAATAGTTGTTTAATATTGAATGCACTAGCAATTTATTATTGAATGGGCCAAATTTAACAAAGAGAATCCTGTGGAAGTGATCTTCAGATTAAAGAGTACACCCGAAGTGACCTGTGCCTGGAAAACTCCGCAAATCCGAACTTAAGAGGTAAATGAACTAGTGATTTATTATTGAAGAGACCAAATTTAACGAAGAGAATCCTGTGGATGTGACCTTCAGATTAAATAATACACTCGAAGTGGCCTTTGCCTGGAAAACTCTAAAAATCAGAACAGGAAGCTGCATTTTCCAGTGACAGGTGCATAATTGTCCGTGTTCGTTTTTTTCTCAAGTATGCAGAATCGCTTGCGGTAAAGAATCTAGTTTAACTGCAAGTTTTGCTTGGTAATGTATAAAATTGGTTTCTTTAGAAAGATTTTGCTGATTTTATTCTTTTGTTCCATTATTTAGTAAGGCTGTTTATTCTAATAATAAAGTGTCAGATGTTAATAATAAATGATCAGATAAGCTATTATAATAAAACAAAGTAGCCGGTGGTTTAAGCTATGGCAATTGTTAAGTAATTGACTCGCTATCGTTTCTTGTAAGCGCTTTTTAAAGTAATAAGGACAAACTTAAAACTTCTGTATCACTTGATAAAAGCCGAAAGTGATATTTAGTCCACTGATCTTCGATCTTTCTATCACAACGTTTAGTGTTCGTTTGACACATGACATTAAGTACGGTATACTATGAAAAATAAAATGGGAAGATACACGATGAAAACCATTACGATGCCAAAAATTACAGTAAAGCTGATTCTGTGAATGTTCGCTAAGGTTATTTACAGTTTTCTAGTGTAATATAAACACAAGCTTTAAGGTACACTAACCTGCACCACTGTCATTCTCGTTTAGGTCATAAAGTTGAGTTATTACAATGAACCGTTCATTGAACCTTAACCTAAATTTTCATTAACAAATAATTCTATGAAGGAATAGGTTTTGTCGAGTTTTAAGATTCAGATGAGCTATTAGCTTTATTATAGAAAATCTTTACAAACAGTTACATTTATTCGTATTCGCATTCACAATGAAGTTAGACAGCAAAAATTATTTTGATTTATTAAGTTTACAAATAAGAACATTGATTTCAGTTTTTTGTTTGAATTTCCATATGACATTAATGTACAAGTTACTTCTTTTTTTTATATTTTAGGTATCTAATAAAAACGAGTGGTGTTCACGAAACGGAAAGATACAGTTTATACTGTAGATCAATTTTTGGTTTCCCTCACAACTTGTTGATAAAAATAATACTTCCCAATTTATAGTTTACAGTGAGTACTGTAACGTATGTCTCCAACAAGTAAGCTGTAGTTATCTTGAATAATTGAGGTGACGTTGATGTGGCAAATTCTGTTACAGCCGACTTATTTTTTTTTTGTCATACTACCTACGCATGCTTATACTGAACAAGGATAGATTTTGCAAGATAAGAAGTGTCGAATAACAGACCCCTGTGTACACTACTCCCCAACGGTATAGGATTCGAAACTCTTGCATAGGTTAGTACCTATTAGATATTAACTGTAGGTATATGATAAAGCACTGCAACTGGAATTCGGGTTTCAGTTCTTTTAAGAGGTTTAAACGACCAAATATATGAAATGCTTTACTGCAGTCAATCACCATGAACACAGTCATTAGTCACAATCAACTAAGATACTCTTCTTTACCGTTAATAGTGTAGAATTGGAACTCTATCTGAAAACTAGTTTGCACTACATTTCTGTTACAAAGGTATTTATGCACAAAAATAATATATATAAGTAATTTGTAAGCAGTCCCAAGTTATTTGACTATAACGGATTAATTTTGTTAGTTAATGGTTTTATTAATGCCTGTTTCTAACAGTTTGTAAACAAGTTTTTCAGAAAAAATAGAACACTTTGAACCCATCAAAATCTGTAATTTTTGTGTGAAAAAACTTTAATTATCTTGTAAATTAAGTTAACAATGTAATTAAGCTGCTCTCATAATTTAGTCGAATCCGTATAATCATTATTGAAATGTTTGTTATCTCTATATTTAAAGCCAAAGTTCTTTTTTGTTATTGCAACACTGTACCATTTATGTTTAAATATTAAACGGAGATTTAACTAAAAATATTGATAACACACAAATGATAGGAAAATTACTTTATAAGTTATCCAATCTGAAAAAATTAAGTACTAATTTATGAAGAGGAGTTTCAAACAAAAAAATCTGGTGTGAAACAACACCCTACCTTTCAACCTACAAAGTAGAAATAAATTGAATTATACGTTAATTTTATACGTTCATAACGAAAACAGGCAACATTGCAAAAACAAAACCGTCATCTATGTAAAACAGACGTTTAAAACTTCATGTCATATAGAGGTTAATAGATATCTATATAGATGTATAGATGATAACTTCAATTAAAAGAAATGAAATTATTTTGATTATAATTATCTCAGGATAACTGCGCAACCTCTTCTTTATACGTTCATAACGAAAACACATTATAAAAAAAAAAGTCAATGTCAGAATGACACTTAAAACTTCATGATAGAGATTAAAGGACACGAATAGATGTTAACTTAAAAAAAATTACAAAGGCGCCTGATTCTATAAAATGATAATACAGTTTCACCATTTTCATTCATCTTTAATTAATTTTTAGACTTACATTGCGTTATATTAAAAAACGTTGTAAACAAACATTATGTAAAATTAAATTTTTTTCTTATAAAATTAATCGTTATTCATATATTGAAATAATTTGAACTAACACTTAAATGCTACACTAGGGATTCTTTGCCGTTAAATTATACACACACGCGCAGTCGCACGCACGCACACACGCACGCACATATGCACGCACACACGCACACACATACACACACACACGACACACACACACATATACACACACACACACAAACACACACACACACACACACACACACACCGAGAGATGCCCCCTGTCAGGTCCTCTTTTTTCGCTCGCAATTGAGCCTTTCCTAGCCCTAATCCGGAAATCCCTCGAAGGATTCGCTGTTCCACATCCTTTCGCGTCCGTAAAAGTTACGGTTAGTGCATGTGCGGATGACGTTCGGTCTTTAGCGGTAAAGAGCAAGATTTTGATCATCTGCAAAAATGCTACAAAACCTATGCGACAGAATCTGGCTCGCAGTTAAATGATGCTAAATGCAAAGGTTTTTGGGCGGGAGAATGGAGAGGTAAATCAGAGACACCCATGAACTTCGATTGGTCTTCAGACAGCATTAAGGTGCTTGGAATATCCTTCTTCAACAGTTCGGCACGTGACTTAACCGAAGCCTTTAAAACGTCAAGTGACACATTAAATAAATCATTTGCTAAATGGAAGTGGAAGTTACCATCACTGTCCCTTCTAGAGCGTAGAAAAGTCATCAACCAGTTCATATCACCAAGATTATGGCATATATTACAAGCAGAACCGATCTCTCTCCAACAACAAAAAGCACTTCAACAAAAACTAATAGATTTTATGTGGAAAGGGAAGCATTGGACTAGCCAACGGGACTTATGCCTTTCTGTAAAGCAAGGCGGACTGGGGTTAGTGCATATTCCATCTAAAGTTAAGCGAATGCGGATATGGTTAGCCAAAAAATTTATTGATACCACTGAAAAACAAAAATGGAAATCTGTTATTGAGTGCAAGTTAAAATCAATAGGCAATTTGGAATTGTCTTGGACAAAAGAGAGCCAAATGTTAATCAAGTATCACCTTTTCTGCTGGATGTAATCAGGTGTGCACAATCAGAACAGCTTGTACTAGAAAACTTCAACGCCTCTAATATTCCAACCGTCCCTTCCAAACTAATTGTACGTGCCGATCTTTACTGCTGACTGGCCAAACTTTGGGTTTAAACTTCTTGGGGATTTCAGAAGAAACGGAAATTGGATGAATGAAGAAGAGATAGGTGCTCTGTTACAAGTTTCTCCCCACACCAAAATTCAGATGTTATCGCATTGCAACAGAATTAAGAAAACGTTTGGCAAGATATTAATGCAGTACAAGAGTATACAGTTAGTATACTATTTCAAGCTTCCGAACAGACACAAGTAAAGCTGTCCAAAAACACTCGCAAACACTTTCAGCAAGCACTAACATCAGCGACATTTAACACGAAGCTAGACCAAAAGCTTCAAAACGAATGGGTTATCGATACAACCCATTGGAAGTCTTTCTTCAATGATCTTACACCCGGATATATAGGAGAGGTATCGTGGCGCTTCGTCAAAAACGGGATAGCAGATCCAATATACCTTTGTAAAACAAAAATTAGACAGGCGGACACTTGTTTTTTGCCAAGCGATAAACGCAAATGCTTGGCACATGTTGGTGAACTGTCCTAGAATTAAAAGTACTTGGGTTTTGGTAAGAAACTTAGTGCAAGGGATATGCTCGAAAACTGTAACACAGAGCAGCCTAGTGTGTGGGTTAGGAGGCAATACAGAAAATATAAACCTCTCAAATTATGTTCTTAATTTTTGCAAGTACCATGTATACACAGAAGCCATAAATAGTATGAAGAATAATAAAATGCAAGTAAACTTTAAAGAGTCATTTACGCATAACTTTAAGAATAAATTAATTCAAGTGTTTTCTTGGCACAAAGGAAAAAATTCGGTAGGAGTTTTTCAACAACAATGGTGCATTAACAAAATTTTATGTTATACGGACCAAAACAGCAACATAGAATGGGGTGTTCTACTACAATAATGAGTCAAGTATGGCGAGTGTATGACATTGTAAAACCAATTATAAAAATTTTAGATGTAACACAAACAGCATGTAAGACAATTGTTGTAATAAATATAATAATAATAATAATAATAATAATAATAATAATAATAATAATAATAATAATAATAATAATACACACACGCAGACGCAGACGCACACTCGTACACACGCACATTTGTACACACCCACACCGCCGTAAGCCCTTATCACCTTGTGAATTTTTTAGTTTTTTTTTAATACAAACGTTAATTTCATTTTAGAAAACCATTTTAATTTTATTTTTAAGATATCTACTAAAAATTTATTTTACTTTAGTAAAATGTTTATTTATTTTCAATTTAATACAAAGTGCGCGTTAGAATACGACAGAGATAAACGTAATCAAGTAAGTGAATGCCGCAAGGCCTCATATATGTACATATTTATTACGATAAATGAACTCTATGAACTTTAATAGTATAAACGTTTTTAATGTAAATATTACGTAATGTCTATTAATATTGAAAATCGTGGGGTCTCTGACGTCATGGATTTTGACGCAATATCCTCTAATCTAAACGAAAATAATCGTAATTTATTCTATAATGTAGTAAAGAACAGCATGTTTACAAAAAAAGATCAAGTAATTATCTTGCAAGCCACTGATAAAATACTAGTTAAAGATTATGTAATAGTATTTGGTTCAGTAACAGGTCCCAAAAACGTTTTATTCGCTTCAAGAATTTCAAATAATAGAATTTGCATATGTCTGTCTTCAAAAGAAATTGCTGAAAACTTTGTGGTAAATCACGGTGGAATTACAATTGAAGGTGTCTTTATATCAGCAAGAAAATACGCAACACCATCCCAAAGGATAGTTCTATCCAATGTCTGCCCTTCAATCCCTCACAGCGTCATAGAATCTAGTTTAAAACAAATAGCGTAAAGCTAGTATCACCAGTTTCGTTTATTGGAGCAGGAATTGGTTCAGGAGGCTACAGTCACGTGTACAGTTTCAGGAGACAAGTATACGTGTTACCAAAGGGGAACGATTTTATACCAGAATCATTTGTAATCAGTTTCGAAGGGACGACTATAGAATTTTTATTACTAACGATAAAATTAGATGTTTTATCTGTAAGAAAATTGGGCACATTTCTAATAAATGCACAAAAAATCCTATTATTCCAATAATATCACCTGTGAATAGCGGTGAATGGAACGAAAAGGTAGTAAACAGCGATACATAACTTGCACAGTCCGCCACAACGAGCAATCTTGAAAATTTTTCCACAATTGTACCCACAGAGGAGATCGAATCTATAAACGTAGAAATTAGTAAAAAAACGTCCCGTACTTTCCACAGTATCATCTAATATAACGGATACTTCAGAAAACCAACTTACTAACCACACTAAACTAAGTCCACATACTAGCAGAGAAAAAAAAAGAACCACAAAGAAACCTAAGAGAAGTTCTACTTTGAATGACGCAGAAGAGCTTCATAAAATTAAGCTTACGTGGCCCAATGACAATTTTATATTATCACACGAAGATTTTAAGCATTTCCTATTTAACGTTAAAAATAGCGAAACTCCAATTGAAGTGGTTAGAGAATACACCTTGGACACTCAAGGTCTAATCAACATGATTACTTTAATACTGCCAAATATTGCCGCAAGAGCACTCAAAGAAAGGTGCAAAAGGTTAATTAAATGTTTGACCAAAGTCATCCATAATGAAAAACGCACATCAGATTCCGAATCCGAAATATTGCAATCATCACAGTTGTTACGAGTATCATCACAAGAATCGCACACAGGTTATTTATAAAACCTGCAAAAAAAAACCTTAATTTTCTAAAAAATAGCCAAGTACGTTAAAATAATTTCATTAAATGTTAAAAGTACTCAAAGCGATTATAAGTTTCAATGCTTACAATTTTTCATCGACAAACATTCACTGATATTCTTCTATTGCAAGAAACTAATGTCAGAAACGAACATCGAGAAATACTTAATCCAATATGTTTACGCTTGTAATCCGAAAACTTCAGACTATACAGGCACCGCAATAATTATCAAAAGGAATAGTAACATTAAAATCATCAATTGATTTAAACTCAAACATAGTTAACATTTACTCATTCTACTTACCACATAACTCAATGTTAGCGCTGCACGTACTACGTAAACTAAATACAGATATTCAACTTTCAAAACATTTAAGCGATGGAATAATAATAGGAGGTGACTTCAATTGAGCACTAGAACCATCTATTGAGAGATTAAACTCGTCCGAACGAAACATCAAAATTCAAAGTTTTTTAAAAGAAATAATCAGCCGGAACGAGCTTTACGACTCCTTTCGATTTTTCACCCAACTATCCCTGGATACACGTCTTTCTCCAATGACACAGCTTCAAGAATAGATCTCTTGTGCAATATAAATATAATCAACAAACTGAAATGGGTCACAAATTTATTCTCCTTTTCTGACCATTTAGCTGTGCAACTAATTTTATATGAATCAACACCAACCAGAAGTCCATATTGACGGTTCAATAACGTACTGCTAAATGACGAGCAATATACGGATTGCATAAATAACATAATAGAACACGTATTAAATAAGACAACATCTCACGAAGATAAATGGAAGAAATGGATTAGCCTTAAAACAGAAATAAAAACAGCCACACTCATTACACCAAACACAAAATCAAACAAAGTTTCTTGAACTCAAACAATTACAAAAGCATTTCATGTCTCTCTCAACCACAAAACTGCACAACCAATAGCACAAAAAAAATCAAATAAATATCAAATATCAAAGCAGGCAACGTCGAGTTTTACAACAAATTAGGGTAAACAACCAAATAATAACAAACCCTTTAGGAATGTCAGGAAGTGCATGCTTTTTTTTAAACCAAACAAAAAACCATTTCAACACCAAAAAAGGATCCAATGTTGCATTTCAGTTTACCTCATTTAAACGAAACACAAAAACGTATTTTAGACGAACTTATTACAATCGAGTTGACGACTGCACTCAAACAATTAAACAAAATCAAATCTCCTGGCTTAGACGGCTTTACAGTTGAATTTTACCTACATTTCTGGAA
>JARFJB010001072.1:0-25000 GCA_036346205.1 Vesta saturnalis | reverse complement strand
CAAATGCATGGATTTAATAACTCTCCTAGAATTCAATTCTCCTGATGTTATTTTACTGCCAGAGACTAGCATTCTGGGATACCGTCTATACTTCGAAATAGCTCCTACGTGTTCTTTATGAATCAATTTAACACAAATTACAGCGGCACTTTAATTGGCGTGAAGCGAAGGTTAAATGCGCTACTAAAAAAACACGAACTTTTACTGGAATCGTACCTTCAAAAATTAACACTAACAATTAATAACCATGACTGGACTTTTATTAACGTGTATTTTCCTCATAATACCCACGTAGCAGAAATCGCATTGTCAGCCATACCAAAATTCCTGGAGTCCCAACAAAACAGCACAAATCTAGTGTTATGAGGAGATTTTAATTGTGCTGAAGACCCACCAATTGATCAAAGCGGTTCAAGTGAGCAAGATCCAATATTTTCAAACAGTTTGCCCGGCGCCTTAAAAACGGAAACCTCGCAGATAGATGGCGCCTTTATAACAAAGGAAAATCTATACACATACTAATCCTATTTCTTCATCTTGTTTAGATAGAATTTATTGTTGTAAATCGCAAATTTTATCTATAAAAACAACTATTCTTCATCGTTACTTTTCAGATCACCTAGCTGTATAAATTAGCATTAGAACCAGTAGGGTCAGCAGTCATCCACCATACTGGAAATTTGATAACCGTTTATTGGAAGACAAAAGCTTCATCCAAATAAATGAACACATTTTTATCCCCAAACTATCAACACCAGAATTTTGATAACCAGCACGAAACCTTCATGGGAACGCTTCAAATCAAACATTAAAAATATCGTGATCTTGTAGCAAAGGCAGAACAGACAGAAAAAGTTTATTGATGTTTGCTATTTACAAAACCAATTAAAAACACTTATTTGTAGTGAATATAACATTGGAAAAGATAATCCACGTATCCTGTTAAACACCATTAAGGATGCGTACAAAAGAATAAGTGAACATCAATTAACTTCCACAAATTATGACAAACTTATACAATCTGACCGCCCAACAGCAGATAAAAAATTAACAGCTCTTTCAGTCCTTTGTGCATCCTAAAGATAACAATAAAACCAATTACAGTTGATGAGTTTACTGCAGCGCTCCAGTTATTAAATAAAAATAGTGTTTCCGGAATTGATTGCCCAACGGTGCAATTTTATGTTACCTTCTGGAACCATATAGAATATAAAGTTTTCCAGACGGTCCAAGCGGCAAATAAAAGAAACTCTCTGCCCAATTCCATGCGGAAAGCCGTTATCACTTTAATTCCATAAAAAAGGTGAATTGCTAGAGTTAAAAAACTGGCGTCCAATTTCTCTGCTATGCACCGATTACAAGAGTTTAGCAAAATAATTGTCGTTAAGGCTCTCAAGAGTAATCAACCAAATAATACATCCAAATCAGAGCTACTCTATACCGAATCGAGCTATGTATGACTCCATCCATGTACACTGAGAATTAATAAGACTAGCTAATCATCAAAATGTTCTGATTGCAATCATTAGCTTAGACCAAAAAGCAGCCCTTGACAAAGTTTCACACAGTTACTTATTCCACGTGCTAAGAAAGATGAACTTTGGAGATCGGTGTATCAAAGGAGTAAAATTACTCTATGTAAACTCGGTAAACCATGTGAGGCTGAGATCACTCCTTACCAGTGCTATAAATTTTGAAACTGGCATCAGACAAGGGTGCCCTCTTTCAGGTCCTCTAGTTTATATCGCTATTGAGCCGTTTTTAGTTATATACAGTAAACTTCTGAAAGGTTTTCCCGATTACCTAAAAGTGGCAACATAACCGTTAGCACGTATGCAGATGATGTATCGGTGTTTATATCGGATAAAACTGACTTTAAAACTCTCAAAAAGTGCTACCAAATATTTTTGGACTGCTCCGATGCGGAGCTTACCTGGGAAAAGTGTTCTGGATTTTGAGGAGGACTTTGAAAAGGGAAAACGGAAACACTTCTCAAGATAAAATGGGTACGCACAATTAAAGTGCTAGGAGTGAGTCTGTCTAACGTCGAGAAACAGGACTCTATGCAAGCGTTTGCAACGCTTAATAGATCTCTGGTTGCCTCGCTGGCAAAATGGAAACGGTCACTACTATCCTTATCAATTGTGGGCCGGAAAAATGTTTTAAATGAATACGTGACTCCAAAACTTTGACATGTATTACAGTGCATCCCGATGACAATTCAACAGCAACTGGCTTTGCAGGGAAAAGTCGTAGAATTTATGTGGAGAGGCCAACAATGGACAAACCAACAACATCTATATTTACCAATAAACCAGGGAGGGCTGAGTCTAGTGCATATTCCCTAAAAATTAAGTGTTTCCGGATATGGCTAGCAAAAAATCTGATGTGTGCAACACATGACCTCACAATACAATGTAATTGATAATTTAAACAAGCACAAGTGAAATTGAAGGAATTTGATGTTTTATAACTAGTTTTTTTTTGCTACTAAAAATTTTGTAGTGTTTTCATGTTATTAAATTGTTAAATTGTATTTTCTATAATCATTTGAATTTTTATTGTTTCACAGATTGGCTTCAAAATAAAAGATTTATTTCCTTCATCAAGTATTTAAATATATTTATTGTATACATTTTAAGATATTGTATAATTCCTAAATGATATAAATTCTACTTATTAATAAAAAAAAGTAATTCGAATTCTGACATTTTAAAATTTATCATACCGTGTAAAAATGCAAAAAAGGGCCAACAAATTTTGTTTTTCCAAAAATCATCTTAAATGTTCAGAAATGGCTCAAAACATTTAAAAATGCAAACAGAAATTTTCGAAAAATTTTTAGCAAAGGACCAAAACATTTTTTTCTCCAAAAAATCGTCCCAAATGGTCAGAAATGACCCAAAACGTGTAAAAATAAAAAGAAAATCGAAGATTTTTTACCAAATGGCCAAAAAATTTTTTTTTTCGAAAATTCTTTCAGATAGCCAGAAATACCTTAACACGTCTAACAAGATAAGATAAAAAAACCGCGTACATTATGCGGCTTGAACCCGATACGCCGGGATATCAACCAAACGCGCTGCCACTGCGCTGCCGGAGGAATTCACGAACAAACAAAAAATTTGGTGGATATTCAATTCTAGGATGTTTCACAGAGCTGCCTACGTAAAGATGTGCCGGTTTGTTACGAATAGCCGTTCGTATTTACAATACAATCTATAATAGCCAAAATCTGTAATTCCGTCATGTTGACTGGACAGATTTCGCTCAAAAGTTCATCATTCCGTCTACTCATGAATCCGAAGCTGGGTACCCAATTTGATGACGGTCGGACTATCTTTGTGGATGCTATCGCGCTGGAACAAAAGCCCTAAGGTATTAAAGTTACCTTTTTTTTAATTGAACCCCCTGCATTATTGCATTTTTGGATTATCCGATAAAAAGAAGTGTGTGTTTTAACGAGGTTTATAGTATCTAAACCTTGAGGTTTTTCAAATAATTAGAATTTTATCCTAATCCTCATGTTTAAACATTTAAGAAGAATTTAAGTTATATAAGGGAAATTTACTGTAAAGTGTAACAATAGGTCATAAATTACATCCCAATTATAATAACCTTGCGATGTCCAAAAATTAAAACTAAACAAATAAGAACTTTAAGTGGCTATAACTTGATTAATTTAAATAGAACGCCATATTTTTACTCTCTAAACGCTAAACTAGAAAGTATTGCGGTCGAAAAAAAGTTCGAAAAAATAAGTTGCGTTACTTTGATGTCTTGCGACTCCTGGACCTGAAAACATTTCTCAATAATTTTGACCTCAAAAGTTAAAAAGTTGTTATTCTATCGTCCGTTTAAAATTATAGTGACAATTTAACTCATGAATAAAAAATCGTATAAATAACAGTGCAATTGTCACTTTGACAGCGGCAAAACTTACCTACAACTTTTACAGCGACAAATTCAGCTGTAGTTTTTTCGCTTATTTACTTTCTAATCAATTATCGTAGTATCCGTTCCCATATTCCCATAGTTTGACATTTGTCAATAATTCACTGTATCATTGTGTTATTTTAAGAATGAGTGACAACCCACATATTGAACTACATTGATATCTCAAATTTTCTTGTTCGTTAAAGTGTCCTGCCGAATTACACTCGAAGCTTGTATTTATACTGTTATGGTAAACTAGCAGTAAATAGGGATAACAGGTAAACTGCTCAGTGGTTAGGCGTGGGTTCGGTGTACTAAATTTTGTGCTCAATAGGATAGCTTACCATAAATAAGTCAAAATAGGGGTTGAAATCGCCATAAAACCGGAAAGGGCGCCAGAGTATTTGAAATGACCCAATAAGGGTTGAAATAACGAATTACGCCAGTTCACAGCTCGATCAAGATACTCAAATAACTTGCTTAACAGAATATAATCGCAGGTGGTCCTGGGACCAGCCGATCTTCGCTAACCTGAAAGGATAAATAATATAGCATGCTTCTCTAAAATAATTGCGTGCCGCAAAACAATCAATCGCTAATCTGATCAAGAAGCAATAATTCACTTCAATAAAAAGGGCTCAATTTAAAGCTGTTTGCAAACACTTGGAATTGAATTCCTCAAAGCGGCAATAAAATGCGCTCAAATTCATAAAGGTAAGGCTTTAACTCATCAACCTTCAAAAGTTACGTTATAATTCAATAATCAATAGACAAAAATTTCGAACATAATTACTTTTTTAGTTAAATTAAACACCAAAAATAGTGACGTTAATGTAACGTTCTAATTCAAATAAAGCAAACACTTAATATGCGTGTAAGTATTGTGCTGTACAACAAATGGGTTGACAGCTGGAATCACATTTAAAAAAACAACAGTGCGTTAACCTAAAAATATGTATCATAAAATCACCACGAAATAATCACAATCGTTACATTAATTTCTCTTCCAAAATTAAATCATCTAATTTATCCTAATAGGCAGCGATACTAGCTAGTTTCAGTGTTGCTTTCACTAAAATTATTGTAGATCTGATGGCTATAACAAATAATTTGCGTTCTCTACACATAATTTCGACACAGGTAGTCAGAATAGTAAATAAAACACACACACACACACACACACACACACACAATTTTATTAAAATTTGTCAAACAGCAAAATATGTGCACAAAAATGATTACCTTCAATTCCTACGGCCCTTGTTGTTGTACAGGCATCTGGTGGAATCCGAGAAGATGAGCTGTTCGGCAGCGTCGGCAATATGATCAAGGTTGAAATTGTGATCGAAACTCTAATATGACTCGACTCTTGAATGTTTGCAAAATTACAATTAGTTGTACGTTACACTAATAATTATATTTTCACGTTACCTTCTAACTTTACTCTAATTATGTACAAGTTCTGAATAACACTTATTACTCTCTTAAAAGAACGAAAAGCTCACTTATTTACAACGATTTGTTCGTTACCGGCGAATTGTAAAATTAATGTCTGGAAATTAGGAACGAACCTTTTTGGTTTCTTCGGCATAAAAGCCATAACTAATCCATAGAATCAGTGAAATCACTAGGACTTTACACCTCCTCCTTGGATTTCCACAAAGTCTCTTTGGATAAACTGCACTTAACGATAAAACAATCTTTATATGGATGAACAACTTCATATGATCCCTGGAAGGATATGTTCGGAGATGGTGCCTCCACCACCAGAAGTTCTTTCAACACGGATTATGGATAACGTCGTTCCGCGGTATTGACTCGTTGCCTTAACGGTTACCTTTCAACGCCTCTGTGTCTGTACCAGCTCTGAATCTCGTTAAAAATTCATTTGTCGCCATATTGCTTTTTATATACCTACCATTAATTAGCGAATCATAAAAAATATTACTTAAACGTGTCGAATACAGGTTTCAAACTCGAAAACCGTCGGAAAAAATGCACCACCAAAAAAAACATTCCTCAACGGGCGAGCCTTACCCATGTAAACGATATCTTGTAAATTGAAGACTTCTTAGCGACGCTGAACCTTAATGCCTTGTACCCAAACGCTAAACTATTTATTTAAACCCAAGGAATCTTATCGAAATACTGCGACAGATCGTCGCCTCCAACGTCTTAACTAAATGCGAAATATGCTTCCTACACTAAATTTAAGTACAAAGTAATAACTTTAATGTGTTGTGTAATTTTCGAGTGACGCGATTTGAACGTAAATGACTGTATTTAAGGATATCCATAAAATTACAATCCACTCTTATTTACAAAGAAACTAACTCCTCCTCTCAAATTAGTAAAATGGTTTCACTAACAACCTGAATTTAAAATTCCATCCGAATTTGATAAACAACGAAAACCTTATTTTATTCTCAAAAAAATATATCATTTATTGCGTTTGAAACCAACTAAATCAAAGCGTCAACTGAATTATCAATTTGTCATGCCTGCTTTTGTGTTCGTTTCGATGGTAACGCACCAATACCTACTACACGGGCGTAATACCCTTGGATATTACTCTTGTTTGTTTAACCCGCTCCAAGGAATAAGATTTGAGTTCTTTTAAACTTTTTTATAATTCCAACATTATTGAATAAAATTTAATATTGCTATTGTGAAACTGAAATGATTATTTTTTATTACGTTTTATTAAAACTGAATGGGTTCAATTTATAAAGGTACCATTTACTAGTTAAAATTTTACTTCGCTTGCTAATTAATTTCGATTTGCGTAAATGAATTTTAGGATTTACGTTTACGAATTCCTTACTTAATTGATTGCGACGACTAGCTTAAAGTTAAAATAAAGAAATGATCACTGTTATCATTAACCAAAATTATGCTTATTTCGATTTATTTATTCATCTGGATTCCTATTGAGATGACTTATTCTTATGTTTACATATTCAATATTTGAATAAGCCTTTAGGATTAATAATCTTTAGCAATAAAAATAAATCAAACGTTATACTCATTTAATTAAACTCCAAATCTGAACGAAAATGCATCAGTACGTTGTTTACAAATATATATAAAATCGAACCTATAATGTAAAGCATTTCATTTAATTGTGATAGTCAAATGTAAAGTTTCGAGAAAATGAAACAAAAACGTTTTATTTATTAACACAAACAAAAAGAGTTTTTACTTATTTTTGTTGAAAAAATGATGATGTAATACTTGCGTTCCTTTGACCGCTAAAGGGTCCTCAAATAGGTTAAACTCTGCTCTTTCGATGATGTCACATTGCCGACAGTCTGAAACCGTTCTCCTTTGTTGTCCCTATCTTTATATATATATATATATATATATATATATATATATATATATATATATATATATATATATATATATATATATATATATATATATATATATATATATATATATGCAAGACTTTGAAGACCAGCGATATCCGAATTCACAGAGAAACCAAGGATGTGGCTTAGATACGTGGACGATACCTTCGTAGTTTGGCAACACGGCAAGCATAAGCTAGATGAATTCCTAGATCACCTCGTGTAACCTCCAACAAATTCACAATGGCCTTTTAGTCGAACAAAACTGCCATTCCTGGATGTACTTGTGCACAGGAATGACAACACTTTCTAGTTGTAGCTGAATACGCTTCTAATTTTCTTCCATCAGTTAATGATTTTAGTAAATAATTCTTCGATATGTTTACACAATACAGTTTCTACTTAATTGTTCAGTTTTAATTACAAACTGCGTGCGCAACAAATTGCCAGCGAGGTACGGAAGACCATACTCTCATTATCAATGTTCTTTAGCAATTATACTTTATACATTGATCCATTAATTGGGTCGATTGTCTTATTGTACATTTATCACTCTCTATCAAAACATCCACTTGTAACACTTTCAATGCGCACTTATAACGCTATTGTAAACTATTACGCGGTCTGTTTATTATCGGCAAATTGACAATATTTGCACTTTTTATTATTTTAGTAAGGAACGCAATTTTCTACTTCTTCCCTATTATATCGCTAATTCTTATTTGTAATTTTCACATTTTATAGGCCCGCGTGACTATACAATGTCACTTATGCTGCGGCGTCAATCGACCGACAACTATCAACACTGGTCGCATATTTTATGCGACCCTTCTTGATACCTTACAACACATCAATGCACTTGCAAATGCCGCATATTTCAATATTTTAGATTTGAATATATAGATAATTTATTGAAACAAACTCAAGCTTTTAATCTCAATATTAATTAAAGTCAAATAGAAATAAGCAATAACCATTTCTTTATCCAGAAATAAAATATATAAATATCTAACTTCGTATAATTTTTTTAAATCTCACGTTATAATACACACAAATGCACGCACACACGCACGCCCGCACTCACGTACACACGACACACGTACACACACACACACACACACACACACACACACACACACACATACTCATCACAAGCATGCACTCTCTCTCTTCTCTCTCTCTCTCTCTCTCATATATATATATATATATATATATATATATATATATATATATATATATATATATATATATATTGCTGGTTAAAATGATTATTTAATTATTATAATTATTTAAATATAAATTGTTCCGGACTAACTCAAATAATCTCAACGGGATAGAGTTAATTGCTTTTAAGCTTATTGTTGGCAAGTAAAATCAATAATAACTTTTAAACTTTTAAATTACTTAAATTATTATAAAATGTATTATATAGTAAACGGAAATCATAGAAAATTTTATTTCACACATGGAAATGTTAACGTCAAGTAAATTGTAATTTATGGTTTGTGTGTGAAACAGACTTTAGTTGAATTTGCACAATAACGCATGCGTCGCGTCCTAACTGACTTAATTAAATGCAGCCTGTCAAAAATGGTAATTATGTTTTGTTCAAAATAAAATTATAATGTTGATAATTACACCGGTTCATTTACTTTACAGATATTGATAACAAGTTGTACAAACATTTATACATAATCAATAAAAACATAAATACAGGAAATCAAAAGAATAATCAATGCAATAATGGGTTATGGTAGTAAAATTTCACTCACATGCTTTACTGCATTTTCCTAAGGATGTTTTCATTTGGCTTGTTCCATATTAAAATATTGGAAGTAGACTTCTTCCCATGTGTAGACGACGATGCTGCTTTGTTGTTCACAATGGTGCTCCTTAATTTTTCATAATTCATCCAAATCCAATTTACTGATGGACGACTCTTCTTCGTGGTAAATATGATGTAACGTAATATTGCTCGTATATTTTTATATAAGCACTTTATTTTAAATTGTAAGTTTAAATGTTGGTTTAGATATTTACTAAAATTTTCGGATTTAAATTTATATTTTATTTTCACATAAATTTTATTTTAGATGCCGTTATGGAATTTAGTTTATTTAATACTCTGCGTCACTTTAAGAAAAATAAACATCAAATCCAAAATAATTGTTTGGTTTTATTAACAAAAAAAAACACATCATCCAATGTTTAAACACGAATTCAAATTTAAACAGTTATAATATAATCGACACATAATCGGTAACCTAATTTTTAATTTTTGTTATAGGTTAAAACAATTGTTTCTGAGATCTCGACTCTACGTTGATCGCGTTTCAAAACCGATAATGTAAACGAAACTTGTAACTTACATGTTTACACCAACACTATTAACACTTTGACTTATTAGTCACAAAAAATTTCAAAAGCAGGAGAGTTCAAAAATTGCAAGAGAGCGAGAAATCAGGAGCAATTCCTTTTGTACGTTTCTCTTGGATACCAAATTTTCGAATTTTTTTCTACATTACACACAAAAGATTCAGGCATCTGAATGGTCTAAACAAAATTGTTAAATTAACTAAAATACAAATTATGCTATAACTTTTTTAAAACAAGTCGGATTTGCTTTTTGAAGACAGGTTTGGAATCAGGGCAACTTTCCGCATAAAAACACAACTCACTAGACCTATTTCGCTTCGAAGCTTTGCATTTTGACAATTTAAAATCTAAATTTACTTATATCTAAGAAATTCTATATTTTACACCTAAACTAATTACATATTTGGAATATACATGAAAAACTATATCAGAATACGTTTATTTCAAACCATTTAACTTAATTTTAACAGGAATTCCATCTTGATATTTGAATTTTAGGTAGTTAACCCAACTTTTCTAAATTAATGTTCATATTACATTTATATTGTAAATTTCTTTATGAAAATGAGGGAAACCTCCTATTATGTGTTTTTATAATTTATTTTAAACTTAACTTATCCTAAAAAACTATAAATTTGCAAAATCCTTAAATATAATACTTAACCTAACTTAATATAATTTTTACTCATAACTTGCGTTTAAAACGTCTAAATTACTTGAAATATTAATTTATCATGTTCTTATAACTGTCTTTAACACCAATACCGTTTACTTTTAGTCCATAGTCTATAACTTTGTCATATCAGAAATCCATATGTTTAACACATTTATGTAAATTTTGTACACAAAATGTAATTTTATATTAAATATCACATTGTAGAAATGTTGTTCATGTTCTTATCAATGTTTCTAACTCACTACCACTTCTCCTGCACTTTTTATACACTTTGTCTGTGAAATATTGATATACAGTGTTCGTATCATAACCCTTTCTTAAAGTTTATATAGTTCCTGCATTGTACCTAAATCTATACATGTTCTACATATTAGAATTAACCTACTTCATGTAATTAATATCTGTAAAGTTTTTAAACTGCTTAAATAAATTGATTAAACTGTAAAATTACTAAAATATGTTCACCGAAACTAATCGTACGCACAAATATCAATCGTTCTGACCTTCCTCACATGCTACACGTATAGCTCATTGCTTTTATGAATAAAATAACCTTGTGCAAACCCCAAAAAGCCTGTTTTGTTATATCAAAACCATAGTTTCCTTCTCGTATACTAATTTTCTTATTAAAACGAACTGTATACATTCTCAAATCTATTTAAATTTGCACACTATAAAGAATATAAGCTTCTAACCTAGCCCTGTATTATTCTTATTTATAACCATCTCTCTCTCTCTCTCTCTCTCTCTCTCTCTCTCTCTCTCTCTTATATATATATATATATATATATATATATATATATATATATATATATATATATATGTCCTCTATAATAACAGCTTTACCTAATTCTTTTCCATTAACATCATTTGAATTTAGCACTATGTCAAAGGGCATTTCATCAAAGTCTTTATCATTAAAGCAAGTTGTAATATTAAGGTTATTATCTACTCTTTCCCGGTTTTTTGCAAGAGCAGCTTCCAATATCTTACCAGCTTGTGTGTTTGTCATCTTCATTTTAATTCTAAAATAATTATACACATTTTTGTGAAATAATAAATTACAACAACAACTATAAACAAAGAAACAATGGTTATATTAAATATTATGTTTTTTCTTAAATTAAAGAAAGCTGGCAAAAGTTATTCTTTAAAATGTTCAGTACGTCAAATAGAGGTTAGCTAAATTATAATCTAAAGAGTGTATTATTATTTCAGTTTTAAAGTTTACAAAGCGACCCATTTGTGCCCAAAATATCTTTTATATTACTCTACATTAATTAACAATAACTCTAACGTTTTGAAATGAACTAAATAATATGTAATCGTTACTATGTAGAAAAGCACAGCAATACTAATGTATCATAACCAGCAGAGGCGCTATCGTAAGCGACATCACGTGATGTTGCTTACGATACTTTGGCAATGCATCGTTGAAAAATAAATGGTGTTGCCGTTAATTTGGTTGTCATTGGCACGAATTATCTTCACTTAGGCAATAATAAAATTCATTTTTCCTGTTTTAACAGCTGCTACAGATTTACTACACTTTGGCAGATCGTTCTTTTGCAATAGCTACTTACTAAAGTCAGAAAACCCAATTTTTGACAAAATTGCGGGTTTTGATAGTTTGGCGAAACGGTATCGATATATACAGGGTGATTTATAATAGGTGTACAAATATGGAAATAAACAACAGAACTTGTGAAACTTTTAAGTTGATAGTTGTCAAAATGAATGAGTTTATTATATGCAGATATTGTTTATCTGTATGGGTATTGTAATGGTAACGGGCTTCAGGCATCGAGAGAGTATCGCCGAAGATTTCCTGATAGACGTCAACCGTGTCCCAGAGTTTCGGCTGTACTTTCCAACGATTCAACTCTAGAGAAGATGTTGTCAATAACGAAGAAAATGTAATGGATGCAGTGTTGGACAACCCCAAACTAAGCAGAGCACTAGGCGCATCGCAGCGCATTTTCGTCTAACTCAAAACTTTGTATGACGAACACTAAATCGTGAACAATTACACCCCTATCACATTAAATGTGTCCAGGCATTACGCCCGGAAGATTACAGCTAGCGTGCAGAGTTTTGTACTTGATTTTTACAAAAAATTGCCGAGAAGATCCAATATCTTTAACTAGAATGGTAAGGACAGATGAGGCCGAATTAACTAGAGAGAGTATTAATAGCAGTCATAACTACCATCGATGGGATCTCCAGAATCCACATGCTGTTAGATAATCGCGATTTCAACACCGTTTTAGTGTGAATACTTGGGATGTTACCTTTAATGGAAAACTGCTTGAATTAGAAGTTTTACCACACAGGCTAAATGCAGAACATTATTTAACTTTTCTTGATGAAATGCTTTTTGAGAAGATTGAATATATTCCTCTTCTTGTTCGGCAAAAAATGTGGTTTCAGCACGATGGCGCTCCAGCTCACTACGGTAGACGAGTACATCAATGGTTGAATAGACATTATCCTGAACGACGGATTGGGCGGGGAGGTTTTTACTGCTTGGCCGCTAAGATCTCCCGACCTAAACCCCTTGGATTTCTTTCTTTGGGGCCATTTGAAGCAACTGGTCGAAATTAATACACGTGAACAATTTATTGAGTAAATAATAAATAGATTTAGGGAAATTCGGCAAGATGGTGTTTAGGACTCAATAATTCGTAGGTGTCATACTTGCATTCGAGCTCAAAGGAGCCATTTGGAGCAACTGTTATAGACAATGTTTTTCTTTTAAAGTCATTTATTTTTCTTGCTGTCCATTTTTAAAGTTTTAATTTTACTTACTAATTAAATAACATTTCAAACATATGTAGTTCTGTAAATGACCAAAATACGACCTGTCTTCATACAACATTTTTTCTTATGATTTTTCGAACACCATGTCAAAGCTTTGAACACCTATTATAAATCACTCTGTACACACACACACACACACACACACACACACACACACAACACACACACAGCACAACACACACACACACACACACACACACACACAATATATCTATATATATATATATATATATATATATATATATATATATATATATATATATATATATAGTCAAAGCGTCACGCGACTGAAGATTGTGGCTTCGCTGTTGATTTTCATTAAAATCATTTATACTGATACGTGCACAACTTAAAAATATTTTAACACCTACACGGTGATTCGTTAAAGTAGGGGGGTATCACCTTTTTATTCTAAATGGAGCAACCTGTATATCATTACATTTTTAGATAGCCTAATGAATAAGCTTTTCAACGATGTATACATTTGTACACATAAAATGCAACGTTGCCAAGGTATCTAACAAAAATGTATTTCTTCCCTGAATGTAAGGTTAGCAATAAAAATTAATTCTTGGTTTATTATTTAAGTTGAGACAAATTAGTTCAGGGATATAATTAAACTAGGTATAGGCTTTGAAAGGATGTAAACGTTTTATTGATATATTGAATAGGGGAGAGAAGACTTCGTGTGAAACTTTAGCATGTTTAACGTACATCAATTTTCTTATTTCAAATGTGTATTTTGATATAGGCAAAGACCTAACTTTTATCTAAATACATTGATACCGCTAAAATCTATAGTTTTTAAAATATTTCCATTTTTTTAATTTTTCTATAATTATTTTATAACGTAACGATTTAATGCGTCGACGATGTTCTATAAACTTCATTTTTAATGTATCCCCATAAAAAATAGTCCACGAATGTCAGATCGGGTGATCTAGCTGGGCACCTGATAGTCCCATAACGACCTATCCAACGATTAGGAAATTGCTGATTTAAAAACTCCTTCACATCACGAGCCGAATGTGCAGGAGCGCCATCTTGTTGGAACCATATTTCCTCATTAGCGAATGGGATGCTCTCTTTAATCCATGGTAGCACGTTGGTTAGCAATAAATTTAAATAATTTACTGCATTTAAATTGTTTTCCAATAGGGTCCTAATAATTGCAATAATACCAGCCCAAACATTGAGACCCCATCGATGCTGATTATTTCTGTATCTAATTATATGTGGATTTTCCATGGCGTAATAATGACAATGTCTATTTATAAAAAATTGTTATGAAAAGTAGATTCGTCTGTCATCATAACTGTATTACAAAAATTATGTGGTTGTCGCAATCCCCAATGACTGTAACTGAATCTATTTTCAAAATCATGTTCATCCAATGCCTGGTGGAGCTGGATCTTGTATGGACGGTATTTATATTCATTAATTATATTGTATACTGTTGATTTCTGTAAACCATTTTTCACTTCAATTTTTCTAATACTTATTTGAGGGTTTTCTTGTATAGCTTGTAGCACCACTAGTTGAGTTTCCTCGTTGTTTACAGGTTTTGGACAATTGAACTTTTTATACGCAATCGATCCTGTTTCTTCAAATCTACCTTTTAAATTTTCAAGAACTCGTTCATCTGGGCAACGGCATCGGGAAATTTTTGTTTATAAATTCTAGAAGCAAGTAAACAATCACCTTGGGCTTCTTCTATTATGTATATCATTTGGATTAATTCGTTCTTCGTATATTTCATTTTAAAATTTAGAGTTAACCTCTCTTAGTTCAAGTTTTCTTCTAAATACAAATATAGTGAAGAAGGAGTTTTGAAACAAATCAATTTGAAATACACCTAATTGACATATTAAAATTTTGTTTTATTGTTTTTAATTCATGGCACTCATATTAAATCGTTACATAAAATAATTATAGAAAAATAAAAAAAATGGGAATATTTTGAAAACTATAAATTTTAGCGGTATCAATGTATTTAGATAAAAGTTAAGTTTTTAAGAGTACTATTCGCGCATATCAAAATATACAGGGTGTTCCATTTGAAATAAAATAATTGATGTACGTTGAACATGCTAAAGTTTCACACGGAGCCTTCTCTCCCCTATTCAATATATCAATAAAACGTTTACATCTTTTCAAAGCCTATATCTAGCTTAATTATATCCCTGAACTAATTTGTCTCAACTTAAATAATAAACCAAGAATTAATTTTTATTGCTAACCTTACATTCAGGGAAGAAGTACATTTTTTTAAAATAACTTGGCAACGTTGCATTTTATATGTACAAATGTATACATTGTTGAAAAGCTTATTCATTAGGCTATGCAAAAATGTAATGATATATAGGGTGTTCCGTTATAATAAAAAAATCGATACCTCTCCTAATTTTACGGATCACCATGTAGGTGCTAAAATATTTTTCAGTTGTGCATGTATTGGACCATGCAACTTTTAATGAAAAATCAACAGCGGAGCCACAATCTTCCGTCGCGTTATGCTTTGGACACGCTATATATACATATATATATATATATATATATATATATATATATATATATATATATATATGTGTGTGTGTGTGTGTGTGTGTGTGTGTGTGTGTGTGTGTGTGTGATGTTGGGAGGAGAAAAAGTGATTAAGTTGAACTGTATTTGTATTTGTATTTAAAATATGATAATAGTAGATAACATTTAAAATTATTTAGTAAATCGTAATGTATTTCGCTACAACTTCACAACGTTGTATCGTTATTAATTTAATATGATGATAACTGCTACTTTTATTTAAATAACTTGCCTCGACTATCTTATCAAAGGGGACAGGAATCAATATATAGTTTAGTGTAAAAATTAAAACAATAAATATTTGTGTAAGTTTCTTTTGTGTCATAGAATTTAATCGTGATTTTATTTAGTTCTGGAATTGTATAAATTTTATTTTTAATCAAACATCCCGTATCAGATGAAAATATGTGCCACATTGTGCGCATATAAATTTCGTTGACTTAAAAAGATGTGTAATCATCATAACTCAACAATTCCATTAATTTAATATGGGTAAGCATCTTTTATCTTTTTAATATGATATTGAATTACTGTAAATCAATATATGATTGACTTATTACCAGTTTAACACGTAATCCACTTATGTCCTTTACACAATACACATAAATAAACTCTAATAAAATGAAACATAACCTCAAATAATAATTAAGATTCATAAACTAACAGTTAACGTTCTTTTCTTACAGCTGGCTCATTTTACAATTTTGATGTAATTCGAATCCCAATATCTTTTGTTCCCTCGGTGGAAGTTCTATACAGCATCAGTAAGTTATGGATATGGTGCACCAATACTTACTGCATCGGTGGAAATTCCATACATCACCAATATGCATAGGTATAATGCACAAATATTTGCTTTGTCACTTTCCAAAAACACTTTAATTAATTTATTATATTTATTAATATAATAATTTACTTTTAGGTTTTTATCTACAAAATACCACAACTTTTATCGGTATCCAAAATTATTGTAACTTGCACTTTCAATTTTAATTTCAATTGAATAATAATGTAAAGGCAATTTGTTTAAAATAATTTAAATTTTAATGCAATAATTGAACTAATTTAAAAAGATTCAAGTGAACGACACAAAAAATATCACCGAAAACTAGAATTACGTTAACCTTAATTTTTGTTACAAACGTGAATTTCACTTGTTTAATTACATGAAAATTTTTAAAGGTTATACGAACCACCTGGATGGTCTTAAAATTTTAAACATGTTCATATCAAGTGACATCTTCACACTTTGGAAAGTTTATAAGATAAGATACAAAAATTTCTGCCACTTGCTTGTATAGCTTCTGAACAAAACCAAATCATCTTAGCAAAATTGCCAATACAAACATAAGATTGCTTAATTTCCATTGGTTAATCAGTTTTCACAAAATTACAAAATTATTATATTTACTGATAACTTACTTATAAGTAAACAGATCTTAAAACTATTTTTGCATTCTGTGCAAAATTCCCTATCCATAGGTACCCCACATGACATATTTCCTTTGAAATCTCTTATTAAACAAAAATTATGACTAATATGCAAATTTTCATATATAAATTTACTTATAACTAAATAGATCTAGTTCTTACAGGAAAACCACAAACAGAAATGGTTTCCTTATCCCAAAATCCATAAGAATTCATTAGCCGCAAACACTTGTATGATTCATGTTAATGCTGCATGAGACATCACAATTTGGTTTATCAATTTTTAAGCTTAAATCGCATGCGGAATGTTAATTTAAGTTGTAACACTTCCTAAACACACTCTTAAATAAGTTTATAACATAATCTGTTAATTTCACTTTTAAAACTAATAATTTCTATGAATCTTGTAAACTTTGTTGTGATTCACCAACTTTAGCATGTCCTTTACACTTTTTACATTGATTGATACAATTTAATCTCATTTTGTTTCAGAATGGAAGCATATTATGGTATTGTAGTAGTATATTGTCATAAAAATTGGAATACATGTATTTTGTAGATGGAATACATATTTTTACTACTCCGAAGCTCCTCGGAAACTATAAAAATAGAAAATAACACAGTTTAGTCATGGTAACACTTTTATATTTATGAAATTGTTAAACTGAGACTAATTGAAGTTCCACCAAAAATGTGCACGTGGTAAGTCTTAGGTTATGTATATTGGTTCTGATTTAAAAATAAATGTTAAGAATGATGTTACAGTGTTCCATACACTATGTAGTTTCATAGTAATTGTATGTATATAACAAATAACAGAGTAGAACATATCTACATGACTTTAAATATGGTGTATGACATATCACACGCTGGGCTGATCCTAGTGTAATTTAAATTTTTTATAGGAAAAAAATATACAATCCTGGGGACCCAATAGACGCAGAAGAGCTTCTCAATTATTTCGAAAGCATCTGATGACGAATGCTATGAGCAATTTGTGAACGCAGAATCAATCGAATTTGGTTCAATTCCACTGACTGACGGAATAGATAGTGACCAGGATGATGCTGCAAGTGACGAGGAGTTGCTTCCTACAATTAGGGACCTTGGAAAAGGTGTACTCTCTCAGGAGGTTGAAGTATTTACCGCTACTAAAGAAAAGGAGAAAACTGTATTGGTGATGCATCCAGAGACTGTTCAAAATGACATGTACATCAACAAAAAATTTATTCGGTTGAAGAAGAAGCGCCCACCATTCTTACCGAAGTAGTTAATAAAAATTTGGCACTAATTGATTTATTCAAAATGTTTTATTTCTGAAAGTATGATAGATAAGATTTGTTTAGAAACGAAACGGTATGCGGACCAAAAGGGGTTTCACAACTTCTCAGTATCGCCTGATGATATTTTTAAATATCTTCCAATAATTCTATTATCTGGATATAGCCCGGTTCCTTCAAGGCGTTCTTATTGGGAAACGCGCCCTGACACCAAGAAGTCCTTAGTTAGTAATGCTATGCCAAGGAACAAATTTGAAAATATTCACAAATTCTTTCACCTAAATGATAATTCAAAAATTAACAACGGAGATGAGATCTTTAAGATTAGGCCTCTAGTAGACAACATAAATAAAGTATCAGAGGAATGCATTCGACCCCTTGGAAAGTACGTTTCAATAGATGAGGCAATGGAACCTTACTACGGTAGGCATGGTATGAAACAATTTATTAGAGGCAAGCCTATTCGGTTTGGCTTTAAGTTTTAGTGTTTGTGTACATTTGACGGTTACCTTTAAAATTTGATGTATATACTGGTGCTGGTGATAAAATACAAGGGAAAACATTAGGATCCAGTGTAACGGAAAAATTGTGTTTTAATTTTCTTCAAAGAAGACCATTATTTTACGTCGGTTTCTTTATTAGAGTCCTTTACAGAACACGACCTCTTTTGTGTGGGCACTATACGAGCCGACCGAGTTCGAAGAATGAAAAAAAGAAAAAAGAGGCTCGCATTACGCCATTCACGAAAAAACTCACAGTATATCATTGACACGTTAGAACGACAATATCCAGGTAACTGTTATTTCAAATATACAAGATGAAACTGTTTATAAGACAAAAGGTTCCTGTAAGTGTTGGGTCAAAAAAGAAAAGTCACCTGCACAACTCGATCAAACATCTCTCGTATTGTAAGTCCTTGCAATAAAGAAATGGGACGCGTAGATCGATTTGATCAAATGGGAGGCTTATTCAGGTCAAAAATCAGATCCCAAAAATGGTATTGGCCTCTGTTCCGGTTTTGTCTAGATGGGTGTGTTGTCAATATATGGCATTTGTATCATCGACCACTGCAAACCCAAAATGAAACCATATCATTACTTGAATTTCGACGCAGAATAGTGCTTGCAACCTTATTCTCGCGACCTTCAGCATCTAGCAGTGGCCCTAAACCAAAGTTGCTGTCTAATGTGTTACCAGAAGTTCCCTTTGATGGAAAGGAGCATTGGTTAGATAAACAAGAAACACAGCGCCGTTGCAGAAGATGTGGAAAATGTACCAAATTTTCATATCTCAAATGCCGTGTTGGGTTGCATCCAGACGTATGTTTTCGCCAATATCATCATAAAAAGTAACTTTTAGATACAATAACTAGGATTACTGCTCATGTCCTTGTAATAATAATAACAAATACTTAAATGTATTTTTCTATCCCTATTGCCTAGCGTGCCTAAAGTGGTAAAATTGGTTTTTTACAAATTTTACCCTTTATACATGATAAAGTATGGTCACAGAAACAGCATATCAAAAAATTCGGAAAATGTTTGAAAAAAATAATTCTGGGTATTAAATTAATGGGTTAACTAATATCAATCTCAACTCATATATATATATATATATATATATATATATATATATATATATATATATATATATAGATATATTTATACATATACGTATATATTCAAAGTTTTTTAAGATTAAAGCTTGTTTGGCTTAGTGTAAAGCTATCATATGAACTGTATGGTTAGCGGATGAAATCTCTAACCCTCCGATGGCGGAAACTGAGTCAAAATTGACCCAAAGTTGCAATTTTTATCAATAATCTTTTGTTTTGAAATCTGAGATATTTTCCGATATAAGAGATGAAACACGTGACGATGAAGAAGTCCAGCGCCAACTAAATCAAGAAGTCACAATATCTTACACAAAAGCAAAGGTCCAACTGTAAGCAGGACGAATATAAATAGCACTTCGGAGGTATTTTATTTGTTTATTAGTAATTACATTATCGATATAATAGTACAATATACTAATCAAAAAGTCAGTGGGCCTGTTCACGAAGATGTCCCCGTCAGTAAATCTTGGCGGGACGTTGACCCAGACGAAATAAGAGCTTTTATTGGAATCCTCTTATTGGCAGGAAGATTTAGGGAAACGAGAGGACAAACATTCTTTGTCGAATAAACATGATGCTTTTTGCAGACCTATGTGTTCTGCGGCGATGAGTCGTGATAAGTTTAAAGAAATTCTAAGATTCGTGCGTTTTGGTGATTTGACAACAAGGCTTCAGAGAAAAGAAGAAGATAAGTTAGCTCCGCTAAGAGTAGTTGTCGATATTATTGCGTCCAATTGTAGAAAATCTTATGAAGCTTCTTCTGTTGTAACAATTGACGAACAGTTAGTTACGTTTCGCGGCAGTTTTAAAGTGTATATTCCCAGTAAACCTGGGAAGTAAGGTATAAAAATAT
This sequence comes from Vesta saturnalis, assembly GCA_036346205.1. NCBI lineage: Eukaryota > Metazoa > Arthropoda > Insecta > Coleoptera > Lampyridae > Vesta > Vesta saturnalis. The sequence goes on along the minus strand of JARFJB010001072.1, from coordinate 4,077 downwards.
GGTCTCTATGCGACGCCGAGAACTTTTATTGTTGCAATTTCGACATCTACTTGGGTAAATCAAGGGCAGCGAGTTATGAAGCAGCTCAGCTGTCTGAAGAACTGTTGAAAAATAAATTGACGATTGTTGGGATAATGCGAAAAACAGAAAGGATCTACCCAAATCCCTTGTCACTTTATCTGACCGAAGTGTTTAATCTTCAGAATTTCTTTTCACTACCACTCTCACCATTGTATCATATATTCCAAGTGCATCATATTACTTTCCGGTATGCATGCTGAAAATAGTACACTACACAAAACTACAAGTGGGGTCGATGCCTTAGACAAACTGCTGAGGGAATATACATGTAGAAGGGTATCTCGACGGTGGCCGTTTTCCTTGTTCCTAAACTTTGTGGATGTAGCTGCGTACGATGCTTTAGTCATTTGGCGCACAAAGAATACAAATTGGAAAGGTGGTACGTGCATGAAGAAAGAACGAAAAGTATTCCTCGAACATCTAGGAAAAGAATTAGTTGCCTCAAACATCGAACATAGAGCTGCAAAAATTGAAACAAGCGCAGTAGGTGTTCCTTGTACGTTGGTAATGGCAATAAATATTCAAAGAAATGCAACAAATGTTCTAGATTTACGTGCCCAGATGATGGACAAACGGAAACAAACAATGTGTGCAATAAATGTAAGCAGTGATAAACAGAAAATGTAATTTAATTATCATGTTACTACTTTATACTGAGTTATGAGCTATTTGCGTTTATATTTTTACTATTTACAATATTTGAGTTACATTAAGCACTGTGAAGAATCATTTTTGACCCGTTTCCGCCGTTGGTGTTAGTAAAATTATTTCCGCCGTCGTAGGGTTAATGTTGTTTAATACGCTCGTATAAAAATGTGGGTTTGTGCCTCGAATTAAGTGCCAACTAGTGCGTGTTTTATTTTCTTGGAAGGACTTTACCTACACCAGCTGGGAATATACATTTAATATGTAACTTCACATAAAAACCGTTTAATCTATATTTGTGATCATTTGCTTAGGCCATTATGTATGGAGTAATAATGTATTTTTTTAAGTTTTAATTTTAATGTGTAGTTTAGTAAAATTACGATGGTTTATTAAAGATTAACGCATATTCTTTCTACTTGCCTATTAAAGAATCTCCGACTTACTTTATTTTGCTATGTGCGACAATCGGAATTTCACCCACTGATAGTATTTTTATTTTAATGTGTTGATGTTTGCGAAAGGAAAGGTTGAATATATTTCTTTACGTAAACCGATTTTTTTAAAGTGTAAGTTAACGTTCCTTACACTAAAATCTAATATGCGCTGTTATGCACCGTTGTACCTGCTGTCTATTGCAGCCTTCATGTATCTTCTTTTCTTCCATGTTAATGATTATTTTATTCTAATATAGATTGTTGTATAAGAATTTGTGAAGTTAATTATGATCACCAAAAGCGAATACGTCAATTGAATTTCTAAAGTGTTATTTTTATTTATAGCCAATTAAATATTAGGTTACTGGCAAATATAGCTGATTGTATTGAGTTAATCGATAATTTACATTATTACATTATTTGGTAGTAATTGTTCATTTTGGAATTGGACAACTTATCCTCCGTATTTAGCTGTTTAGAGTGAAGAAAATGGGAGATATTAATGTATGATAGGTATTTAGGTATTAATAATCGCCTATGGGTTAGAATTATTGAGAAAGCTATCGCTTTAATAAATTGGAAAGAGCTCTTATTGGAGCAATTTTAAAGTAAGATTCCAGATTAGACCCGGGTAAATAGTTTAGCTTCCTATTTTAGACAAACAATTATAAGGTCTTATACATGACCTTTTCTCGCAAAATAATTTGTGCAGGTTGTGCGAGTATGACAATTATTTTGGTTATTATGAGGAGCAAAAACGAGTACTCTAGTAGTTGGTTGTAAATGAGATCCACGGTTCACACAAACTATTAGTTGGATAACATGCACTTTATCTATTTACGGGCTAATTGTGCTACTATACGGTTGGCCCATAATAACAAATTTTTTGAGTTTAACGTTTAGCTTTTTTCGGAATATGTGACATATCCTGCCTTTTATAAAAGCAAATAATGTGAATGACTTTATGGCAATCTTTCTATTAATTAACCCTAGAACACCAGACTATCGTAAATTTTACAAAGCGTATTTGATTTTCTTCCAAACAATTTATCCGCTTGAGCCCAGCGGGCTGCGCCCTTGAGTAGCCTATTCCCCACCACTACTCTACGTACTGATGTATGCAGAATCGTTTGGTCAGTTTGATTTAGGCCACTTCGGAGTAGGGCGTCGTATATTTGACGATAGTCTGGTGTTAACGTTAGTTTTTATATTATTATTGTATTTTCTCTTGGGATTTTATTTGGAAATCAGTTTTGTTATACGGTGTTGTGCGGTTTAGTGTTTTATTTTACGGTAAGTTTGAAGTCATATTAAGGCGTACTAGGCAAAATTTGGTCTATTATTTTTTTTAGATTTGTCAAGGCTTAAATTTGAGGACAGGCTAGTCTGCCGTATTTTATTTTGTAATTTCGTGGAAGATCAGCGTTTGCCTAACGAGAGGTTGCAGTTTTTGTTAATTCTTTCATTTCTGGGTAAGTTTTATATTGGAAAATTATCGTAAACTATTAATTTTGTTAGATATTTGTGTTATCATAGTGTTGAGCATAAAAACCCTCACAAGTGAACAAACTGCTAAGAAAATTGAGAGCATAATAAAAGATGGTGTATCAGACGAGGAAAATAATGAATCAGAAGACAGTGACATGAAAGAAGACGCAATTGAAATAGAAGTTTTAGATTCTGACGTTAATACTGACCTAAATTCGGATGGTTCGACCGAACAGGACTTCGTAGAAGGAAATTTTCAAGGAACTGCAGCAGTCCAAAGTGATATTATTTCTTCAGGCGAAAATGATATACCATTATCAACACTTGCGCCACACAATGTAGCCAAAACATCAAAGGAGGAAATTTGGGCTCTCTTTGAACTTTCAGTCCTTTCAGCTGTTATGAAGAATAACCATTTAAATGCTAGAATGATGTTTGATGAACTTCTGTTAGGTTCATATTATAAGTCTACAATGAGCTGTTCACGCTTTATGTTTCTTTTGGAATCATTACGTTTTGCTGACAAGAAACCAGGTAGATACGTAGGTAGTTGTATTAGTGCATATCGTCTAAATCTACTTTTTTAGGGCCGACCGGAGGCAAACAGATCCATTTGCACCTATTAGAGATATTTGAGATCTCTTCATAACTAATTTCCGAGAATCATATACGCCCACATCCTATATGACCATCAACGAAGAACTGTTATCTTTTCGCGGGCGTTGCAGTTTCAGAATGTATATTCCAAACAAGCCGGCCAAATATGGGATTAAAATTGTCATGGTTTGCGACTCCAGTACCAAGTACATGATTGATGCAAGTCCTTATCTAGGTAAAGGCACACAAACTGGTGGTGTTCCATTGGCCACTCACTATGCCAAAGAACTAACCAAAAGCGTCCATGGTAGTAATAGGAACGTTACAATGGACAACTGGTTTACCTCAATAATAATTTTAGCCGATGAATTGTAAAAGCCACCCTATAATCTTACTCTTGTAGGAACAATAAAAAAAAATAAAAGAGAAATTCCTCAAGGACCAAGGGTACTAAATGTGTTGCTACTGAGTGCAGCAGTATAACTTTTTCGTTGATGTGTAGGGTTTGGTGTTGACAGAAAGCTTGTATTTGCGCGTTGTGGTGGAAATTTGATAGGATTATTGTTGTGAGGACGACCTTTATATAAACGATGGTAGTATTCACAGCCCTTATAGTTTGCGGGGTGTGAACCTCCACATAAAGCACACGTTGCAGGTGTGTCTTTACATTTTGCAGCTTGCTGTACTGTGTGCACCCGCATTTTACACACACAAATAGTCGGTTGCAATAGGCTTGTGAGGCCCATATAACTGGCACCTCATACACTGGATAATGATCTTATCTTTCCTTGGTGGTTCAATTTGTACTACGCAGTTTTGTATGTAATTG
>JARFJB010001071.1:2415000-2633973 GCA_036346205.1 Vesta saturnalis | reverse complement strand
TATTTATTTAATTTAAAATATAGTTACATTAGATAATATTTACTATCATATTCAAATTTTGATATAAAAAATTATATTTATTTTGTAGTGATACAACCTAAACCAACTAACTGCATTATACAAAACTTAAACCATTACAACTTTAAACTTATTTAGAAGTATTATCAGAAGCTATAAATGCGTTTAACACAGTTTTAATAAACTTCAATAGTAGGAAATTTCTCGACCACTAGTACTGTTTATTTCACGTTGTGATTATAGAATATATAGTTACATTAGATAATATTTACTATCATATTCAAATTTTGATATAAAAAATTATATTTATTTTGTAGTGATACAACCTAAACCAACTAACTGCATCATGCAAAACTTAAACCATTACAACTTTAAACTTATTTAGAAGCATTATCAGAAGCTATAAATGCGTTTAACATAGTTTTAATAAACTTCAATACTACGAAATTTCTCGACCACTAGTACTATTTATTTCACGTTGTGATTATAGAATATATAGTTACATTAGATAATATATTACTATCATATTCAAATTTTGATATAAAAAATTATATTTATTTTGTAGTGATACAACCTAAACCAACTAACTGCATTATACAAAACTTAAACCATTACAACTTTAAACTTATTTAGAAGTATTATCAGAAGCTATAAATGCGTTTAACACAGTTTTAATAAACTTCAATAGTAGGAAATTTCTCGACCACTAGTACTATTTATTTCACGTTGTGATTATAGAATATATAGTTACATTAGATAATATTTACTATCATATACAAATTTTGATAAAAAATGTTATATTTATTTTGTAGCGATACAACCTAAACCAACTAACAGCTTCATACAAAACTTAAACCATTACAACTTTAAACTTATTTAGAAGCATTATCAGAAGCTATAAATGCGTTTAACATAGTTTTAATAAACCAATACTATAAACTTCTCGACCACAGTACGATTTATTCACGATTGAAAATTTAGTTATAATATTATTTACTACTATAATTTTGATAAATGTTATTATTTTGCAGTGATACAACCTAAACCAACTAACTGCATCATACAAAACTTAAACCCTTACAACTTTACACTTATTTAGAAGCATTATCAGAAGCTATAAATGCGTTTAAAACGGTTTTAATAATCTTGAATACTAGTAAATTTCTCGACCACTAGTACTATTTATTTCACGTTGTGATTATTGAATATATAGTTACATTATATAATATTTACTATCATATTCAAATTTTGATAAAAAATGTTATATTTATTTTACAGTGATACAACCTAAACCAACTAACTGCATCATACAAAACTTAAACCGTTACAACTTTAAACTTATTTAGACGCCTTATCAGAAGCTATAAATTCGTTTAAAATGGTTTTAATAAACCTCAATACTTGGAAACTTCTCGACTACTAGTACGATTTATTGCACGTTGCAATTAAGGAAAATTAAGTTACATTAGATAATATTTACTAACATACACAAATTTTGATAAAAAATGTTATATTTATTTTGTAGTGATTCAAACTAAACCAACTAACTGCATCATACAAAACTTAAACCATTACAAATTTAAACTTATTTGGTTCAAGCTGTGTATGTTCCTATTAGCAGGTCTTGGTAGTGCTACTAACTATTAAATATTATATTTTATAACAGAATATGCATATGTTAGAAAATATTACCTAATGTAACTAAATTTTCTATAAACACAACATGAAATAAGTCGTACTCGTGGTTGAGAAATTTCCGAGCATTGAAGTTTATTAAAACCATTTTATACGCATTTATAGCTTCTGATAATGCTTCTAAATAAGTTTAAAGTTTAAGTTTTGTATGATATTATTTTTAGGTTGTATCACTCCAAAATAAATATAACATTTTTTTATCAAAATTTGTATATGTTAGTAAATATTATCTAATGTAACTAAATTTTCCATAATCGCAACGTGAAATAAATCGTACTAGTGGTCGAGAAATTTCGTAGTATTGAGGTTTATTAAAACCATTTATAGCTTCTAATAATGCTTCTAAATAAGTTTAAATTTGTAATGGTTTAAGTTTTGTATGATGCAGTTAGTTGGTTTAGGTTGTATCACTACAAAATAAATATAACATTTTTTATCAAAATTTGAATATGATAGTAAATATTATCTAATGTATCTAAATTTTCTATAAGCACAACTTGAAATAAATCGTACTCGTTGTCAAGAAATTTCCTAGTATTGAGGTTTATTAAAACCATTTTAAACGCATTTATTGCATCTAATAATGCTTCTAAATAAGTTTAAAGTTGTAATGGTTTAAGTTTTGTATAATGCAGTTAGTAGGTTTAGGTTGTATCACTACAAAATAATATTAGATTCTTTGATATAATTATTTTGAGAAACTACGTTGTCAACCAAATGTATGCTAATTTTATTTTTTTGAAAACTTTTAAAATTACAAAATGCGTTATAGTTGATAAAATTTATTATAGTTCTTGCAACATTTTTCTTTCCACTAGTACTAAGATGCCGACCATGTCGAGTATACATTGTTCGTTCATGATTAAAATTAATGTCAATTAAGGCAACAGAACTAGTTGAGCATCTATTAATAACATAATGTAATTTTTTATTTAATCTATAAATATTGTTGTTTAAAGACACCATATCATATCTATACCGTATTGTACAAAAAAGGAGGTTCACGTGTCGACAGTGGTCAATAATATTGAGTAAACAATTAGCAGAGGGATATAGACAGGTATAATCCACGTCATTCGAACCTGCAAGTAATATCACAAAATTTTTTTTTGTGTAAGTTTTTATCAACGATTCTATATTTTCTGCAACTTGGTGTAACTTTGCATTAGGTTTCATAATTTGTTCTATGATGAAGTGTTCGCTAAGGGGACTATCAATCAACATATCAGCAAGGATTCTACCATGACTGTCAGACAAAAGTAAGATCTCATTCTTGTTATTTTTGCATGTGCGGTGATTGTCGTTGTTACTATCTTCAAGTTTCACGTTCACCTGATGTACGTTAGTGGATGAATTAGAATTAGCCGTTACCTTAGTCTTGAAATCAGTTTTATTTATTTCGTTAATTTCCAGGAGTTCACCAAATAAAGATTTGTTGGCAGAAGAGTGAACTTTGTTGATTTTTTTTCTACTAATGGAAGGCTCCATAATCGCTTTCCCGTCATCCTTACGTTATTTTTGTTTTTTTTTTGTTTTTTGGTTTAGGTACAGATAATCTATTATAGGTTTGAACGTTGATTTCACGTGTGTGCACAGCTATCTGCGATTGATTGTCACATTAAAAATTCACTGGTTTTATCCATGCTTGAACTGCAGAGTCCATGGTCAATTTAGGAAAAGTTTGGGTAGTCTTAATAATTTGATCGGTAGTAATTTCTCTTTTTCGTATGAGCTCGTCAATTCCTTTCTTTAAATCCTTGTTTTCCATTTTTAATTGATAAACAAGCGCTACAAGCGTGGAGTTTTCTTCTTTCAATGAAGTTTCCATTGAGCTGCTTTCGTTTAGATTCTCGTCAATTTGCCTCTTTAAAGAAGCATTGTGTTTATGAAGTAACAGCTTCGGTCTGTAATTCCTTTACCATATCTTGTAAACTTACAATTTTATCCTTAGCTCCATGAAGCTCACCTTCATAATCGGCCGAGTTAGTAACGTTGAGGTCAAAGGCACTAGTACCTCTACTATTAAGGTTTAACAATTTTCTGGGCATGGCAAGTCTAAATTGTACGAAACTATGTAATAATATACGGCACTGACATCAGCCAATGTGACTTAAATTTGCACAAGTGGGCACTTGATTATTGAAAACTTAGTGTACCTTATCCTTTAAGTCTATTAACATGTACGGATTTTTCTTTTTTTTAATACATTAAATAAAATATTGAACGGAATTCCAAAACAAAAGATAAAAACATGCTCATGTAAACAAAAACGATAACATAGATATTCCTTTGTGACAAGAAGGTAATCTTTAAATATGTAGCTATCGATTCAATTGAAACTGTTTTGTTTTTTTCATTTCAATTTGAATTACTTATAGTTCATAGCAGATGTGTACTTAAAATTAGTTATCATCCACAATTGTAACGAAAGCGATAACGTACCTTTTATGTTTATTAAATGGGAATTCCACAACACAATTCCAATAATATATTATTTCACTAAGACCTCTTTTTTTAATTAAAAAACTAATGGTCTAAGATTAATTTTTACACTATCATGTAGACGGAATTAAACTCTATTTAATTATATAGAGATCTATGAATATAATTGATCTACAATAGCACATTTTGTAAATCATTTACACAGCACCAAACACGCGTTTTACTTCCATACTTTCATGTATGAATATATATATATATATATATATATATATATATATATATATATATATATATATATATATATATATATATATATATATATATATATATATATACATAATGTTATATTTATTTTGTAGTGATACAACCTAAACCAACTAACTGTATCATACAAAACTTAAACCATTACAACTTTAAACTCATTTAGAAGCATTATCAGAAGCTATAAATGCGTTTAAAATGGTTTTAATAAACTTCAATACTAAGTAATATCTCGAGTAAGTGTTCGATTTACTTCACACTGTGCTTATAGAAAATTTAATTACATTAGGTAATATTTACTAACATATGCATAGTCTGATATAAAGTGTAATATTTAATAATTAGTAACACTACCTAGACCTGCTAATAGCACTATACATAACTTCAACCATTACAACTTTGAAAATATTTAGAAGCGTTATAAGAGGCTATAAATGCGTTTAAATGGTTTTAATAAACTTCAATACTAGGTAATATATCGAGTAAATGTTCGATTTACATCACGTTGTGCTTATAGAAAATTTAGTTACATTAGGATATATTTACTAACATATTCAAATTTAGATATAGAACGTTGTAACGGTATAAACGGGTGGTAGAACGGGATTACAGATAAATTGGCCTTTTTGCCCCGACTAGCCAGCGTATGGGTGTAGGTCAGATGTTGAAAAATTTTGCGCATCCAGAATAGTAAATCGTACGTAAGTCACAATAGGGGCTGAAGACAAAATCGAAGGTTTGGGCGCCAGTATGTTTGGTAGTCAAAATAAGGGTTGTCGTGCCAAAATTACGAGTACATAGCGTGTCTAAACATACAAAAAACATGCGCTTACCTATCCGTAATCAATCCCAGGTGTGCTGGACAGCAACTCAGCAAACTACCTGAAATCGGGCTTCAAAATGCACTGCACGCTTGTCAAATAAAAGCGTGATAAACAGTCAATAAATTTACGTTACTACACCTCAGTGTAAATAATTAGGCATTAAATAATAATCAAAACAAAACAAAAAAAATAAGCCATAGAATGAACTCTAACCTGAATTAATATTCAACTAAAAAAAATCAAATAAAATACTAAATATTAAGCACGCTATTACTCAATAAAATCAAAAAACTAACTTCGTTACGTTAAAAACTAAATTACCGGTAACTTGCAATTACTCAATAAATTTTGATGTAACACGAAAGGGTTTCCATAGAAATTAAACACATTTGTAAAACCTAACAAAACTATAATAAAATAATAATAAAAGGATAAATATAAAAAAAATGTAAACATACGATAATGCGTATAAACGAAAAAAAATACAAACACTTAAAAGGCGACAGGATGTCTGATCAGAATACTGCTTTTACGCCAGTCTAAATCGTTTAACCTAAATATAAAATTCGTGGATAATATACCCACACTACAATAGGGTCGATTGCCTTTAATACTAAAATAAAAATGTGAAGGCGAGCGTCAAAACTATAATTAATTACACTAAACAAATTCAAACAACAACTTACTTTAACAAAAATGACTTTCAAACCTTCGAAACACACAAAAAAATAATTCGAACACACAAAATCTTCAAAATTTTCAATAAAAAACAATATTATATTACCTTACGGTCTAGCATTACACCTCTTCTGTGTTACAATGTAAGTGGAAGATAACCAGTGGTCGGTTGCTATGACGGAAATGAAATCTTCCTGGTCTGGCAAAATGATGAATGAAATGTTGACTATTGTTCTATGATACACAAACAATTCTTGGATTGATTCGCGTTAAATTGTTATTGCATAAATTCAAAACTTCTTTAAAATAAAAATAATTTGAGCGTTACAAATTACTTGATAACTTTTAGCTTTTAATTGGTTTTATTTCCACTAATAATCCAAAATGTTAATAACTTGATTTAATTAAATATAATTTTTAATATATTGCGAAAGTTTCTTTATCTTTAAATACGCTTTGTACGATAAATATGGCACTGAAGAACGATGATGTTTATATCCAGAAGCGATATAAACCAAAGAGGTCACTAACATAACAACCGACGATGTCCTCTATAACTTTACGTAAAAAACCGAAATCGGCAAGGTATAATCCTTTGGTGAAGAACAATTTTAATAAATTTTCACAGGTAATCTTCAGGAGTAGCCAAACCTTACACAAAAAAAGTACGTTCGTTAAACAAACAAGGTCCAAAATTTCATCGTTCTAAACCATTAAAGCGTAACACTAAACGGCAACGTATATAAAAGATCAGTTTTTGAATAAAATTATTCACAAAATCCATCTTTGAATTTGCATCCCACTACTCAAAAAATCTTATCTACTTTAATTCCACCAATTAAAAAACGGAAAAAATAAATAATTAAAATTCGTTCTCGTCCGTAAATTAAATTTTCAAAACTCAAACGCCAGCAAAAATATCCTGTACAGCCTTTATGTTTACCTTAAAGTACGAACAATAAGGAATGTAATCTCTATGACTCAAAACCAGCATATTCACTAATACACTGAACAACTATACTTAAGCGTCTTTATGTCGAAAGACATCAACACAGATAAGTCTACACTCTTTCTATAAATTACGTCATTTTTACAAAACTTTCTATTATGTTTTAAAATCAAACGAAATAAATCTTAATTAAACTTAGAAACAACTATTTACAAAAAAAAGCGTTAATCAAACTTCTATAAACGAGGAATAATAAGGAAAAACAACCTAAATTACAAAAAAAATAATTCACAAACAAAGAATCTAAAGCTCACCATACACCTCCATCCCTAAAGGTCGTTACACACGTTAAACCAATTCATCTATAAAACTAAACTTGACAAAAAAAAATATGTATATACGGAATCTAACTAAGCGAATAAAACTACAAACAAAATTACCCAATACGTATACAGGGTGTTCAAAATACTCTGACAACGTTATATTTATGTTGTAGTGATACAACCTAAAACAACTAACTGCATCATACAAAACTTAACCCTTTACAACTTTAAGCTTATTTAGAAGCATTATCAGCAGCTATAAATGTGTTTAAAATGGTTTTAATAAACTTCAATACTAGGAAAATTCTCGACCAAGTGTACAATTTAATTCACCTTGTGCTTATAGAAAATTTAGTTACATTATTTACTAACATATGTATATTCAGATATAAAATGTAATATCTATTTTGTAGTAACACTTCTAAACCCACTAATAGCATCATACAAAACTTCAACCATTACAACTTTTAACCTATTTAGAAGCATTGGCTATAAATGCGTTTAAATGGTTTTAATAAACTTCAATACTAGGAAATATCTCGACCAGATGAAAGAATTGCTTCACATTGTGCTAATAGATAATTTAGTTACATTAAGTAATATTTACTAAAATATGCAAAATCATATATAAGATGTAATATTTATTTTGTGGTAATACTACCTAAACCAACTGACAGCATCATTCAAAACTTCAACCACTACAAATTTAAAATTATTTAGAAGTATTATCAGAAGCAAGAATCTACAACATACGCTGTATCACACTTTTAATGTGTCAATAGATTTTTCTGATCAACACGCCCAAATGTTATTTATTAAATCGAACACTAAAAATAAAAGATTGTTTGCACGGAGGTACATAATTAATCAAAACAACTTAATTTCATTTAAGAATCATCTTAAAAGGTAAAGTAATTTATTGTATTCTGAAAATCATGTTGACTTGTTTGTAACTCATTTTTCAATATACTTCGACCAATATTAAAATGCTTTTTAGGAAGCAGTACATTGAAGTAGTAAAAAAACTGGGTTACTAAAATTCGTAAATCTAGTAAAACGAAAAGAGAATTTAAAAAAATCCCAAACCCTCAGCCAAACATAATTGCACATTACAAACTGTACACTTGTTTTTAAAAGGTTATTATAAACGCAAAAAAAATAATTCGAAAGGCGTTATTATGAATTCAACTAATACAGCTAAAGCAACTTTTGATTAATAATAACTTAAATAGGCGGATCCATAAACTTACTAACATATCCAAACATAGATAATAATGTAATTGACAACCCAAGAAGTTGCGAATCAATTTAACGAATATTTCGCATCCTTTGCACGAGAAAATATAAAATAATTCCTAAAAACTATGATTCTACAAAAGATTTTGCATCGTTAAGAATTCGTTCTTTTTGTCACCTGTAACAAAGAACGAACTGTATAATGTAGTAAGTAATCTAAATAAGACAAACGCATGGGCTGCGATAATATACCTATTAAAATTTACCAAAAGTTTTTGATCTTAACAGGAACCACTAATTTCATTAATAAACTTGATTTTCACTACTTCTTTCAAAGCACGGTAAAGTTGCGAAAATAAAGTTTACATAAATTCAAATCAAAAAGGAGATCAAGAACTATAGACCTATATCAATTTTGAACTTTTTTCAAAAATAGTTGAATCGGTTTTAAAAACAGGTCGATGTCTTTCTTCGAATCCTATAATCTTTTAATAAATCACAACACCTTTAGATCAAATAAGTCAACAACAACAGCCTTAAACTTTGTTAAGTTATATCCACGATGCAATAATAAGGGTAAGGTTCATCCATAAACTCGATCTAACCAAGGCCTTTGACATGGTTGACCACGGTTTGTTGACGTCTAAACTCTACCACTATGGAATTAGATTTTAAAATTGCTAAAATCATTTATAAGTGAACGGTATCAATATGTTACAAGTGAAAAAATTCTCAGTTCAGAAATAAAACCAAGTCAGAGTTAAGTTTAGTAGAATATTAAGGCTCTATCCTTGGTCCCATACTTTTTATAATATTTATTAATGACCTACCAATTAATTTTACATGTTTACGTCTTAATTTATGCAGACGACACTAACGTAACTGTTGCTTGTAAAAACGATGAGCTAGAAAATTATCTAAATAACATAATGAAAACTTGTAAACTGGTTTAATGCAAATAAACTTTTAATGAACGTAGACAAAACAAGAATTTTAATATGTGGTAAAAACTCAACAGTTAGTATTAGAGACCAAAGTTTGAATCCAAAAACATCGAGACGTGTAATCCTGTAGTTTCTTAGGGTTATTTAGATCGAAATCTTAATTGGCGGCATCACAAGAAAACTTAAAATTAATGTTGAACAAATCTATCTTTGCTCTGTCACGATGTAAAATTTTTGTGACCAAAAACGTTACTTCAAGTGTATTACTCACTGTTCAAGTAAAGGTATATTATCTTGTAAATGCAAACAACAAATTGATTAATGACATATTTAAGATAAAAAAATTATTCGTACAATGTTTTCATTACGAAAACGGGACACATGAAGCTGTATTTTAAAAACACTGCATTAAAACTATCTATGCCCTATATTTATGGAATGTCTGTGTTTTGTTTTCAAAAATAAATCGCAATTTATCTAAATTCCGATCATCAGTATAACACGAGATTCAAAAACAACTTTATTTTAGCCGCATCAAACAATAGAGCACATGACACCTCATATTTACAAATGGGTCTAAGATTCTACAACGCTCTTAAATATATAAAGTGCATAATGATATAAAACAATTCAAACAAGAAGTTTCAAAAGTCCTCAATAAAACGGCATTGTACTCATTGGATGATCCTTTTGTCAATGTTGCAGCTTAGGTAATAGTATGTTCAAAGTTTGTTAAAGAACTTAAATACCATTATGTGATATCTATGTTTATATGTACCTATACATTTCTATTATTGTAGCTATTGTGTATATTTTACGCCAAACGGCAAACAAATAAACAAACAAACAAACAAACAAACAATAAATGCGTTAACAATGGTTTAAATAAAATTCAATGGTAGGATACTTCTTGACCACGTGTACGATTTACTTCACGTTTTGCTTATAGAAAATTTAGTTACATTAGGTAATATTTACTAACATATGAAAATTCGGATGTAAAATGTAATATTTATTTTGTAGTTACACTACCCAAACCAACTATCAACATCAGGCAAAACCTTTAAAACTTTAAACCTAGTCAGAAGAATTATCAGAAGCTACAAATGCGTTTAAAATGGTTTATAGGATATTACTCGATCACGTTTGCGATTTACTTCACGTTGTGCTTATAGAAAATTTCGTTACATTAGGTAATATTCACTAACATATGCAAAATCAGATATGTAATGTAATATTTGTTTTGTAGTAACACTACAACCATTACAACGATAAGTCTATTTACAAGCATCATCAGAAGCTATAAATGCGCTTAATATGGTTTTAATACATTTAAATACTAGGAAATTTCTCGCTCACGTGTACGATTTACTTCACGATAAATTTATAGAAAATTTAGTTACATTAGGTAAAATTTACTAACACATGGAAATTCACATATAAAATGTAATATTTATTTTGTAGTAATACTACCTAAACCAACTAACTGCATCGTACAAAACATCAACCACTACAACTTTAAAATTATTTAGAAGCATTACATGCGTTTCAAATGGCTTAAATAAAATCCAATGCTAGGATATTTCTCGATCCCGTGTACGATTTACTTCGCTTTGTGCTTATAGAAAATTAAGTTACATTAGGTAATATTTTATTAACATATGCAAATTCAGATATAAAATGTAATATTAATTTTGTAGTAACACTACCGAAACCAATTAACAGCGTCATACAAAACTTGAACCATTATAACTTTAAACCTATCTAGAAGGATAATCAGAAGCTATAAATGCTTTTAATATTATTTTAATATAATTCAATACTAGGAAATCTCTCGACCACGTGTACGATTTACTTCGGCGTTGTACTTGTAGAAAATTTAGTTGCGTTAGGTAATATTTACTAACACATGCAATTTCAGATATAAAATGTAATACTTATTTTGTAGTAACACAACACTAATTGTATTATTAGTTTTAGATAAAGGTTATAGTGTGTATGGCACTTGAATATCCCACACGATTCAAGAATTACTAAATTGTTCTTTTGAGTTGGTTTTTACTTTTCAATGATTTATAGAATCACACACAAAAATGTATATTAATCTTGCCATCCATTTTATTATTGACACGAGTTACGAGTCTTATCTGTTATTCGCGAAGAAGCTGTTAATCTAGTTATTATCATATACTGGTTGCTCTTGTATTCTTGTCATAATTCTTATAAATTACTCTTTTAGAGCACCGCCGGCTATTGCAAATACCTAAAACTGGCGGGGCCGGTAATTTTGACCGCTGGACAAGAAAGGTAATTTTGAGTTGTCGTTTAAAACAACATATTCTGGTTGTTAGGACGCATATCATCGTTTTCTATATAACGAAAAGCATTCAGGAGACATTTAGAGTTCGTATCAACAGCTAGCCAAAATTTTACACAAAATTTATCAGGCTTATTCGCCATATATTGTGTAAATCTGCATCTAGCTTTAGTAGGAAACAGTTGTTCGTCCACTGTAATATTTGCTCCTGGAACATAGCAAGCTTTACAGTTACTAATCCATTTATCCCATATTTCCGACGCTAAAGCAAACTTATTACTAACAAGACGATCTTTTCGTGTTGGTCACATATCAGGCTCTAAAAATCTCATGATTTCACGAAATCGATTGCGTGACATGGTCTCACAAAAAAATAGCGGTCCCCAAGTAACAGACCATAAACTGTCAAGCTGTAATGCTCTTGCGGCGTAAGCACCACGAGCTAGCAATATTACAAGAGAAGCGTCAAGTTCTTGAAGAGACAATGACCCGTTTGTATCATCTCCTAGTTGCAGTTTAGCTTCAATTTCAGTACATTTCTGTTGTGTTACCTATAAATAATCGAAATGTACTTAGCACAGAGTTAGCAAACACATTTATTTTTGCATAAGGAGTATTTCGCATAACATTTCTTTGAACTATATGGCCAAAATAAGGTCCACTTGATTCGACAACTTCCCATATATCACTAGATTTGGATAAATGTTTACTCCCCGCAGGTAAATGCATGTAATTTTTTTGTTTTGGATGGTGATCAATGTCATCACTAATTTCATTAGATCTACAAGGATCAGAAGTGACATTATTTACGCTGACATCAGATTCTTCACTTTGTTCACTACTTTTATCATCACTTTCACCATCTTCGGAGTAATTATTTGCTTTTTCGTATTCGCATTCAGATAAGTTTTCCAACTCCGCAAGATAACCTAAAGCCTTCTGTTGTGTAAAACCGCGAGACTACCACATTTTTGTTTACTACCAAATTAACCCCGTAATAAGTACAGAAGTATCTCACAAGAACGTTCACTTGCAACTAATTTGAAATCTCAAAGTACTTGAACATATAGGCCTCTACAGAAACAAGCTATAATTTACATTTTGCATATTTCGGGCGCGTAGGTAAAAATAGTTAAGATTATTCATAATTTCTGACACGACTAAACAAGTTCTGACTTGCAATAAACTCCTACAACTTACCACAATAATAGTAAAATACATTGTTTTATCTTAACGTTGTAATTAATTTTGTTATACAATCTCTAAACTGATTATGAATATATGAACGGTCAAAATGACGGTTCTGGCAGTTATAAAAACACTACAAAAAACTCAAAAATGCCTTAATTGTCTTAAAATATTTTTTTATATTCTAAAAGTCCAGAAAAAGTCATAATACCTCAACACCGTAACTCCAAGTACAACGGAGAAACCAGACACGCGGTCAAATTGATCGCCGTGGCAGTTCTAATGTTAAGTATGTGTTTTGAAATATTTTACATAACTACATTACTATCGATTATTTTTAAGAGGTTTGTGTAAATCAAATTTTTCGATTGTGAAACAACGACAAGTCAGTTAATCAAAAAGAGTTTAAATCAAAGATAACCGGTAGGTTGAATTTATGCTTTTCAGATTAATCTGAAAGTATTTTCAAACAAACCAGGGAAGGCAGTTTTAAAGGTCTTTAACCTTTAAAATTCATGTTTGCTCAAAAAGAATTTTCAATATGCAGATATAACATTAACTTGCCTGCATACTTGATTTTGGTATAAAAATTAATTATTAATGGTGCTAATTTTTGGTGGGTTTAGAAAAAATTGTTAAAAGGCATATTTAATCAATTTGCCTTGACCTGTAATAAATTATTAATTGTTAATTATTTATATTGGTCTGTGATAACAATTTGGTCAAATCTATTTGATGTAAGGTTGCCAGGGTAATTGACGTTTATTTCTTGTTGCTTTCTTTCTTCCCGTTTCAAGAGTCATGGGGCTCTCGCTCATAAAATCATAATTTTCTCTTACTGAGGCTTGTGGCGCTCAAACTTTGCTTATTTTATTAGTTACGCGTACTACTATAGCTTCTTTCTTTCGTCTCTCTAACCTAAATTAACCTAATAATTATCTACGCTCCAAAACACCCACGATATCCCAGTGCTCAACGGTCATTTGACCGTTTGACTAAGTTACTAGCCAAGTTCACTCATTCATTTATATTTATGTTACGTGGTAGGTTAGACACGTGACATATGTTATCCCGATTTTAGTACAATTTTGGTCTGTAATAGCATGTTACTTTAAAAGAAGTTTAAGTTTAGATTTGCCTTGTTGGCTGAGTAAATCCTTAATATTTATGAAGTGATTTATCATTATTGCTTCAACTAAGGCAACAATATTCTTACTGAGGAAGATTCTGTTGCAAACAACAATTGATGTATTTTTGATGCCGATTTTAGTTAAAGAAGCTACGCTATTCACGTTTTTAAATCGGAAACTTTAATAACAAAGTTAGATACCTATATTCTCGTGTTATTACTAGAAAATTCTAATTTATTAAAATAATTTTGACTTTAATGGAAGTTTGTAGTTGAAATTTCACGGTAATACATTTTCAGGGAAAAAGTGGATATTAAAACGGAGAAAATTTATCCCTACATATAAATAACTTATCCCTGCGGTTGTTGGGGCGTAGATGAAGCGTTATGTTCAGTAAAGTTATTAACATTAAGCATGCAGGTCTACAATTATATGCGTGGTAGCTATAAAAAAGGGAGGGTACATACTTTTAGTAAGTTTAATATAAATTCCTAAATAAAATCTGTCAGATACCTAATTTGAATTTCAATTCGAATAAATTTCAACTTATCCTTTATGTAGTTATACAAATTAATAAATCAAGACCCAATCGTACGATTGCATAGCCTGCATAGCTGCAGTACAAAATGTACTACAGAAGTGGTTGCTGCAGTTGAAGAAAAACAAACCCCAAGATATTTGTAAGTAAAAGTTTGAATCAGTCAATCTTAGTGAAAACGTTCCTGCAAGAGTAAGTAGACTTTACTGAACAAATTCATTTAATTTGTTTTGATAAGCAGTATTGTTTGTAATATTTTTCGAAATTATACTTGATTATGAATGAATTGAATTTGAAATGATATACTGAAGTAATGATCGAGAAAGATATGTATTTAAAAAACAATCGGTCATTATAAAAAACAGGAAGAAATGCTACTTGTTTATGTATTTATCTCTGAATTTATGTTGTCATATATTTTATTAATCTGATTTATACACTGTCATGACACAAATTGTACAAAACAACCTTCGTCGTATTACAGCAGCGAATTTTATCTCCCAAAGTGTACAATTTTTCCTGATTTTCCTAGTACCACTTTTTCATTCTTGCTTTATCACTTCACAAATTCCCAGTTGAATTATTCTGGGATAATTATATAGAAAAAGACATTGTTAGACTTTCTTTAACAGTGTAATTACGTTCGTTTCAATTCATTCAATTAAGCTTTTACTTAATCAAAAATTTTGCGCATTTTTGAAGTTAAATTATTTCGATTAGAGTAAAATAGTGTGTAAGCTAGATTATGTAAAGTTATTCTAGGTCTATGTTCAAAAAAAGAAATATTTTTGGTTTGAGTGCTTCATTTAGAATACCGTAAAATCCCAAATGTAAAGTTTGTGTTAATCGCACTATTTGAGGTAAAAGGGTACAGATTCTATGTGGACTTGAATAGAAAGTTCGAGTAAGTGCTTTAAATTCGTTGCAAAGGTCTGAAACTTTTTGTATAAAGCTGACTATGCATGACTAATGGTAAAATGATTACTGCAATAGAACCTTAATTAGAATTTATCGTCATTATCTTAATAGAGTTAATACTAATTAAAATTAATTCAATGTTATAAAAATTAAAAACTAAAACTGATTCTAACATCGTATGTGAAATAGTGAGATAATTTGTAATTTAGTAAATTAAATATCTACAACTACATGATTTCTGCTTAGATTTATATATTTATACATTATATCGTTGTTACGCTTGTGTTTAAAGTAAAAAGCATTTATCAGAATTAAAAATAAATTTGAAGTGCACTAAGTTGTTTGAAAGAAATCCAAAATTAATCAATAATTAGATAAACTGCATTTATGCTACTAACAGTTAGTATATTGCATCTGATTATGCAACCCGCAATACAAAATATTCAGAGCGATTATGAAAAGGGTGGCAACATTATTAGTATTGTAAACCATAATTTAGCGTATTCTAACAATCTTAACACTTTCACTGCTGACTTTAAACTGAGGTATATGTCAGGTACGGCAATAGTGTTTTTGGTGAATGTGATACAGTTTAACGCCAGAATTCGACTTTTGTTTGTGACATAATAAATATGATGACGCATATCTGTTTTGACGCGTGACACCGATCGGTTTCAGGCGCATCTGGCTATGAATTTCTTGCTCAGTGCTGATCGACACCGATCGGATACAGTATAGGTGCTAAGTGCTAAATCTGGTATAATACCTGTTTGCTTTTAGATAATACAAGACATAAAGCAACAAATTGAACGAAAATATTTTTATTATAAAAACACAAATAAAACATGTATCAGTAAAAAAAGTTACAAAAACATCAAAAACATGACAACATTCAAACAATAAAAATATTAAAAACGTAAAACTGAGATTGCATATATTGCAAAACAAAGTCAAAAATCTATTCTGCATGCCCAATGTCGAAACATTCTACACAGAATCCTGGATTATCGGGACAACTTTCACAATGGTATACAGTAGATTGTCGTATCCTTTGTTGCGAACATACCCTGCAACGTATTCTCTTGGTCCTTCAACCTTGCTCTTGTAAAGAAATTTTTGTCAACGTATGTCTTGTTGGATTCCTTTGTGGCTCTGCTCTGGGCGCTTTTATCTTCAAAAGGCTACACACAAGTGATTGTCTAAAATCGTATAGCGTCATTTTGAGACCACAATATTTTGTGAACAACAAACAGAATTTAATTGATACTGGCGATCAACACCACCCATACGCTTGTTGTAGTGGTAAATCGCATTCGGCTTTTGTAGTGTTCCTCCTGTCAACATACTCTACCATTTCCCCTGTATATTCGTTGGAAATGAATAAAACGTCACGTTTATTCCATCATTTTCCAATTATTATATTATTAGAGTATGTCACGGTACACTCTCCTTTTTTAATTTTTTTTTTGCAAAGCATGTACTGGATTATGCAATCTTTTAACATTAAGGGCACCGGTACAATATGTATTAGGATCTGTTAGTTGTCGGGCTAATTCGAACGAATTACAAAAATCTTGACCTGTGTCAAGATAATTATTTGCCAATACTAAAACAACTTCTATCGTATGGTCTTTCCCTCCCAATGCGTCTAATGCCCCTGTATAAACCAACAATTTCAAGATGAGCGGTTCCGTCCGTATACAATTACACGCTGTATTTGTGGCGTTTGTTCTGATATACTGACGGAAAAGTAAGCATCCACGAAATAAAACCATTGACTCGTCCAGAGACAGTTCTTTTCTGGAATAATAAATGGATCCCATCATACTATTAAAAAAATTCATTATTGGCCTAATTTTAAATAGTCTGTCTGCAGCATTTTCTCCTTGGGATGCGTTATTTGCGAAATGCAAGCATCTTGTTACCAATAAAAAACGATCTCTGCTCATGTGTGATGAAAAACAAGTAACATTAAATAAATCGTGTTTCTTCTAGTAGTCCTGCATCCAGTTGTTTTATAATACCCATACGCAGTACTAGTCCTATATACGTCACCATTTCATCTTTGTCGACCGGTTTACATTTCGTAATCCTTGAGTGTTCTGAAATTCGTTCTCCGAAAAATACTTCTTCGGCATACCGATTTGTTTCGGTCACTATCGAATTCACTAGTTGGTCGTTAAATAGCAGTCGAAAATAGTCAACAGATTTATTATCTTCAGGAGAAGGTACTAGTAATTCATTTATTTTACTAAATTGAAACTGTTTCATTACGACGGGAGCATCAGTCCATTTTGGTTCAAAAACGCTCTCGGGTTGATTTTCAGCCCCCTGCGCCGCCCCTGCTACGTTAGCATATATTGTAAATAACGTAAATATTGTAGGTTTATCTACAATTGAATTTACCTGTGTCAACTAAATCGACGTCCCCTCCTTCAGATTCCGAATTCAATACAAAATCGTAATTACTCGATTCAAGCAAATCGTATTAATTT
The DNA here is from genome assembly GCA_036346205.1 of Vesta saturnalis. Taxonomy (NCBI): domain Eukaryota; kingdom Metazoa; phylum Arthropoda; class Insecta; order Coleoptera; family Lampyridae; genus Vesta; species Vesta saturnalis. Next base: position 2,616,017 of record JARFJB010001071.1, on the reverse strand, counting down.
TCTTCATCACTGCTACCTAAAGCAGCTAAGGGATCTTCTTCTAAGTTTTTTAGGGTTCTTATAAGTTCGTTTAGCCTTTTTAGAGTTAGATGGACCTGGTGCACTTCTATCCATCTCAATCTGACAAAAAACCACAGAATCGAAAACTAAGCAAAAATTTTAAAATTTTAAGTGCCTCGCCGAAAAACACACGTGCGTTTCACTGTAGTGCTAAGTTTATACTGGCCTATTTCGTAAAGACTACCATGCGACACCAATCGATGTCGGACGCACTGCGCATGCAGCCACTGCGACACCGACCGGTGACGTCAGCACTGAAAGTTTTCCTGCACCTCTATCGCGTTAAAAACAAGAAATTCGTTGATCTTTTATTGTATGTACCGGGTGGCCAAATAAGCGAGGCACGCCGCCATATCTCCGCTACCGTTTGGATGGCAGTGTTGGGAAAAATGTTTATAATAAAATCGGCTACAAAAATACGATTAAAAATATTTTCAAATTAAGGTTAGTAAAAAGTATCACTGTAGGGCGCTATTTGATGCGTTTACGTATTTATAGATTTTTGTAGTGAATTTTAAATGGAAGCATATATTTGTTATCAATATAATAAAAGGACAATACAATGATAGTTAATTCTGTCGAAACCGCAAATTTTTATTTTGGGTCTTTCCAAAGATACTTAGAATTTTTGAATATTTGGTAAGTATTGACTCACCCTGTATATTGTCCGATAACATAAATTACTGAGAGGGAGAGAGAGGGAGAGGAGAGGGAGAGGAGAGGGAGAGGGAGAGGAGGAGAGGGAGAGGGAGAGGGAGAGGGAGAGGGAGAGGAGAGGGAGAGGGAGGGAGAGGGAGAGGGAGAGGGAGAGGAGAGGGAGAGGGAGAGGGAGAGGAGAGGGAGAGGAGAGGGAGGGAGAGGGAGAGGAGAGGAGAGGGAGAGGAGAGGGAGAGGAGAGGAGAGGGAGAGGGGAGAGGGAGAGGGAGAAATTACATAAAGGATTACACCGTTTAAAGGTAATGATTCTTTCGATGCTTTGGCTGAATAATTGATCCGAGAATTGTTTATTTTTAGTCAGATCCATAACAAAATTTGCTTAATTTTCATTCATTAACGGTCATTAAATACATAATACTGATAAGACATTTATTGAGCATAAAATAAATACGTATCAATTTCGTATGTTGGAAAACTACCTGAAAGGGTCGCTCACATATTACAAAAGAACAAGAAGTACAAAGTAGCTTTGAAAACATACTAATATCCTAAAATGTGTACTGAATGTTAAAGATTCAACTAACGACATTCTAAAGTCGGGTAAATTTAAATTGATCTGCACATCCTGCAATGCTGTTCACATTGGGCAAACACTTAGGAATTTTGATGTTACATACAAGGAACACATTGCTTATATTACAAATATAAACATACAGAAAAATCACATTATGCCAAACGTTTAATAGTATATAATCACCCTATGACTTGTTACGGTCGAAAATGAAATTAACACGGAAGGTAACAGATAACTAAGGTGCACCGGACTAGCTTGGTGGGACAGAGAGCCGTGGGTGTGTTTTTATCTTTATTTATTTACAAGTCTATTTATGATTTAAAATAACTGTTTACAAATTTATGTACAGTGGGACGGTTGTCTGTTACGGCTGAATGTTACGACAGGTAAAGAACGGTGTGCCTTCATAGCAATTTTTACTAAACAATGTCAATACGCGTATTTGCGTTAAATATTTCACTATTGGGATGCACGTTATCAAAAAAACACCATCCCTTTTACGAAACGTTCGTTAGCAGACACCAAGTGTCCGAAACTTCAAAAGAAACAACCAGGAGGGATCAACCACAATATATCCTCATAAATGATGCTCTAGGTTGGCCACAACCGGGACGATATGTTCAGTCCTCCGGGTTTTTCGCCAGCACACACCCTTCAGTAACTCACGCCCTTCACAACCTACAGTCAGATTAAGAGTACCACCTAATTAAACGCGTAAAAAGCAGCTTCTTCCCCCTCGCAATAATATTGCGCCACATTTTTCTCAAAAAACTTTTACACGAAAAACTGCTTACCTCAGCCAGTTCCAAATCGCGCTATCACACTTTAAGGACAAGTGTTCTGAACGTTTACTTTAGTGAAATTGTAGTCCAGAGAAATATTACATTAACGGTAACGATGATTAATTAACACCAACGGACTGAAATATTGTATCTTAACAGAAATACGGCGTCAATCTCTAAAACGCATTCAGTAAAATGACATTAGCGGCAACAAGATTCAACCAAATAACTCAGAGGTTGATCTCACCTTCTAATTTAAATTCGAATTTTTGTTATCAACAACTACGATTTATTTTTAAAACCTTTTCATAAAAATTTACAGGAAAATAATTTATATTCAACTTTTAAATTTCCAATTAATTAATTAATGAAAAATTTAAATGCCAACTTCTGAAATCGATTTGAAATTTCAATACGAAAATCACTATTACGCTTAGGGAAATCAATACGTCAATTTTAACTTTAACTTTCTGACCATATAAAAACAACAAATTTTGTTAGTGTGAAAGCGAGAATTGGGGAAAAAAAAACGAAAAAAATACGTAAATATCAGAGCCTTCAAACACACATTACACACGTCACAAATCAACATTAAATTTCTACATTTTTCTAACAAGAAGACAGAATAGATGTTCCGTCGAAATTTATAAACACAAACAGAATTATCGTACAGACTCACATTTAACAGGTATTTAAACATAGTAATATAATTTGCACTAAATTTTATGTTCTGTTGCCATAACTACGTATTATTTTACTTATGTATTTTCTCTTGATAATGGTAGATGTATTGAAACGCATTAAGAAGTTATAGTTTATATAAAACACTGCGGAATTATATTTGTATATTATGTTACTAGTGCGAACATAACTATATGTTGTCACGTGTGGTTAGAATTTTCCGTAGACTCTAGTTTTCTCGAACTTTCGGATATTTATTAGTACCTAGTCTCGTGAATAGATTATTAAAATTGGATATACTCGAGTATAAATTTCAGAAGCATTAATTTAGTTACAAATTTTTACTTCGACGATAGTTATTACAAGTTGAAGTAGAATTTAGTATCACAACTTTGTGAATAGTGTATAGATTTGTCGGTCTGTTTATTATTGAAGTTTTTAAATAACGATTAGGGCCCACACGTAGACCATTGTAGATTGGTAAAACGGATTTTACATGGGAGTTTAAGTTTTTTTTATGTAGGTATTAGTGATTCTTATTTATTTTTAAGTATTGTTAATTATAGTTTAGTTGAATTAAAATTACGTCATGGAAAAGTGTTACTTTGTAATTCACGTTACTTCAGGAAACACAATTTGCAGGTTTAAAGCATTGGCGAAGGAAACTCGGTAGTTATGTTGATAAAATTTATTTTAAAAGAAGCAGAGTTTGGTTTTTATACTACATGGGTTTAGAGGCGGTTTTTCAAAGTTTTTAGTTGGCGAAGACATATCGTGTCACAGTGATGTTTGTATGGAGGTAGATGAGCGATGGCGAGTCTTAGTTAAGATGCAGAAGAAGCAGGTTGAGGCACCGCGCGCGCGAGTGTGTTGAGCGCGGGTTGAACTTATTTACTTTTTACCGGGGATTCAATTGAAGTTTTCGTAGGAAAAGTCTTCTGTTTTCCCTTTTGGGGATTTTTTTGAATAATATTCATTCACGCAGGTAATATTGTATTGTATCGATTGTCAGAAGTGACAGTTTTACGTATCCATCGAAAAGGAACTATTGTTTAATGGTAGTACTGTTCCTTATTTTTGGCCTATTTATCGCATTTTTTTGTGGATTTTCGTAATAAAGTTCAAGATATTCGCGCACACAGCTACCCCAACAAATGAAATAAATTGCTACAAATAAATATCGCTTTAATAGATGGAAAAGTGACCGAATCATTTGGTTTTGGTTTAAAGATGTTTCGTTACTGAAGTTCGTGTAAATGTAACTTACGAATCGAGGAGATTAAGAAGTTATTGATCGATCAAATACCCAAAAGGTCAATTGCTGAGCATTGCCGTTATGGTTGTGGGGCGGAAGGGAAAGTTTCGATTGATCATTTTGTGCGAGTGAAGGTGATTTTAATAGTGTTTTATTAGTATTTATTTAGGCGAATAAATACGCTTTCTTGTTTAGTTTTGCTTAATAGCTCTTTGGGCGGTTGAGATACAGTGTATTCACCCGTGACAACTTCATTACATTCTGTGTACTATTTGTATTACATGGGTATTACTGTATACTAAAATTTTTTAATTTCAGACTACGAAAATTAGTTTACTTTATGTTTCCAACAATAAAATTTTCCTGTTATGTTTATTAAAATTAAGATACAATATACGGTTGTGGGGATTTGAATCTTGCAAGAATCATTCCAATTCAACTTTTTGTAGAAATTTTACATGAGAAAGTTTACGCAAGAAAGATATATTTAATGTGTTTTGGACATTGCGCTGACTGTTTATTTTAATCATTATTTTGATTGTAATATTATGAATAGTGCTAACAAAATTTGAACATATTGTTTCTGTAAGATCAGATGTGATCTCATTCCTTTCTCACAATCCTACAAAGATAAGACATTTGGATTACATTCAGGTTACCGAGTGGTTCATTTGTTTTGTGTAAACTGTTGATTTACACAACTTTACAGCGACAACGTCCAATTGATGTTTTGTTATTTTAATGGAAGCTTTGACATAGCGATTGATGAGAGTTTCTCTATTGGAATATTTGCTATTTTGAGTCTTCGTTGATATTTCTTTTTTTAAGAGATAAGTTTTGAGATGTAGCGTAGCGTGGATACGAAGCAAAAATAATATTGTTGGCGATCAGTTGTTTTATTAACACGCCAGTGTCTTGAGGGTATGTGCAATAGTTTTATAGGAATCAACGTACTGGCTGTTAATTCACTGATTCACCTGGATCTGCAACAAAGAAAGGTAAGCAAGTTTTGCGTTTGTTTGGGAATTCAGCTGCTAACTTTTCGCATTTAGGTACTACGAGCCCTATTTTGACATTTATAATCATTCGATGGTGTTGTGTGTATTTTGTCGTGACGTATATCCATTTTAAATTAAATAATTAATTACCGTGTTGATTGAGCCAGTAATTTTACGGTGAGGTTTACCGAAATGTATAATGGATTTTGAGTTAAATTATAGCAATTTTGCGGATTTTAAATGAAGCTTAAGATTTTAAGTGAAGGTGACCTTGCGTAGATATTTTTGAAGCAGAAGTTCAGGTAGAGACGAGTGTTTTCTTTCCGAGTGAACATTATGGCTTCCTGTTAGGCCTCTACCTTAAGATTTAGTTCATGTGACATATTTGTCCTGGTTTATGACTTACTTTTATTGTGTTTCACGTATTACAAGCTATCCTATTCGAAAAATTAGTAACAGGCGTACTGTAAGATTAATTTGGAGCACTGTGTATATGCAGTGTTGTGTTAACGTATGGAACCTATTTCGAGTGTAAATGAAGTGAGAGTAGAATGGGGGCAGTTGAAGACAAAATGGAGTGGGGGAAGCAACGGCTACGTGGCCGTACTTATTTCCCACCCCCTATTTTGACAGCTTCTTTTCGGGGGCGTTTTCAAACCCTATACGTAATTTTCAACCCCTTGATGGTATTTTTACCCTAATTAGTGACCTTTTGGCTGTCTTGGAGGGTGGGTCGGCTTCTTTTCGGGGTCGTTTTTCAACCATAGATGGAATTTTCAACCCCGTTAAGGCATTTTTACCCTAATTAGTGACCTTTGTCTGTCTTGGAGGGCCGGCTTCTTTTCGGGGGAGATTTTCACTCCTTGATGGAGCTTTCAGCCCCTTGACTCTATTTTCAGCACTAATTAAGATCCTTTTTGTTAGTACACCCCTAGTGTTTAGGGTGTGAGGATGGTCACGTGACTTTCCACCACTAATTAAGGCTTCTTTGACAGCTCAACCCCTGGAGGGTAGGAAAATGCGCGCGCAAACAATGTTTCGATTGGAGGGCCTGAGGGTGGGCCATGCGCTTTGGTTTCAGACTGGTCTATAGACTTCCGCCCCCGGGTTTCTGACTGGTTTGCGGGACGTGGCTTGCCGACCATTTTGCCATTTTGTCGGCTATTTTGCGACCCTGGCGGGAAATTTAAAATAGTATTCTACTAAGGGGTTCATAAGACAAGTGTAGGGTGTCGTAAGGCCCCTGACTTCTGATTGATGACGGCTATGGCGGGAAATTAAAAATAGCATTCTAATAATGGCCCTCATTTTGCTTTTAATTATGAGTCTAGAGTGTTCTATCAAAATACCATGTTTATGATCGGTAATAAAAAGATAAAGGTGGGTTTTAATAATTTGTTATAAGTAATACTCTTTTTAAGATTACATCTTCAGCAATATGTCAATTTCAGCATCACATAGTAATTATGATACAGCTTCCAATTGAATATTAAATTGGTTGTTTTGTCTGTTAGTCCCTTAGAACGCATTGACACATATCTACTCTTCAGCCGCTCGTTAAATTGGTGTATACGTTGGTCCTCGGCATTGAAAACGCGCAGTTAGTATGCGTTTAAATTCAGTCGGCTCCACAACTGGCCTCTCGCCGTACTTTGTTGCTGTGAGCCCAAGATCGAGTGTCTGTTATTCAGCCCCAGTCTCCAACTCCTTAACATTTTTAAAAGGCTTAAAACATGTTGATGCGTTCAGAAAGGATAAATCCATCCCTGTAATTATAACATAGCATTATAAATCTACCCAGGTAATTAAACAACCACTTACCACTGTCGTATTGAGAGAATGTCTTGGAAGATTGACAAATACTGTTTTAGAGATTACATGCATCTTTAGCATCATCCTTATCTGCTAGATCTCAAATAACCATTTCCTTTTCAGCGGGCTTCTCAGTGTCTGTATTAACTTTGAAATCACACTCATTTTCTCTATCTTCGTTTTTGAAATTAAAACGAGTTCCCTTAGCAATTGCGTCATTGTACCACTTTATAAAGTCTGCTCCAATACCCTAAAAGTGCATGGCCGGTGAAGCGCCGTTATAATCTTGGTATTGCACAGTGTTAAGGAGGTGTGGAAAGTGACCTTTTGAGCCTGGGAAGTTACAAGTTTTACGAAGTGTGGATAGGACCATGGGTAGGAGGTTTAAGCTGTCTATGAATTTTATGTTGTTACTGCAGGTGAGTGACATGATTTTAGTACTGCTAGATATGATTTTAGGATTCAAAACAGAGGGTTCTTTAGGACTTCATTAAAGATGAATTGACAAGTCATAGGATTTAGAATTGTGGGCTATGACTATGGTTACTCGTTTCTTAGCGAGTGATGAAATATACGAGAGGAGTTTGGATACAGGAGAGGTTGTGAATATGTGCTGGCGTTGCCCACATTGTTCACTCAATAATTCAACAAAACTAACCCGCGTCATCCTCTGGCCACCTGTACCATAACCCACAGGTAGAACAATTCTGTCCACCTGTAAACTCAACCTATCATTATTAAAGAAACTTACATTTTAAAATCTGGAACACTGGAACTGTGGCAGGATCTGTAACAAACAAAATATACGCACGTACCACACAAAATTAAAAAACACCACGGTGTTTTTTAATAATTGTGTGGTATGTGGGTATATCTTATTTGTTAAACTTACATTGCTGTGTAAGATTTTCTCTAGCCTGGCCATCATCACAGTAGAGTTAAGCTGGTCTGTACGACAGAACGAATATCCTAGGCTTTTATCCGGGAAATTGGCATTAGTTACTACCATCCCAACCCTGTCAGCTGCATTAAACCCTGCACACACTTCTCTCAAGAATTCGTCTAGTGCGTTCTGCTACAAAAGTGTAATTTTCATAAATCTTACTACAAAAAAAAATTCATTAATGCTTACTTTAAGCCATGTAACTGGTGATTGATTGGCATCAGCATCTTTAAATTTAAAGACAACCCTCTTCGCCGTTACATTAAACTTCCTAATGAACTTTTCACCCGTAGACACCGTATTCAGTGTTTTCCAACGATGTTGTACCACCACCGCAACCACCACCTTGTGCTTTAGCACGCAACGAGAAATAAAATACTAGTAACAAATTTTAAGAACACTGAAATATTACTTACCACAGTTATTAACTCGGCCTGGATTCTCTAGATGGCGTCATGCAACCTCTGTAAACGTTCTTACTCAATTGCCGTTATGGTTTCACCACCAACTACACATTTAATAATGCTGAAGTAGATCTACACCACCTCATCTTTGGTCATTAATCCAGCCTCGAAGATATTTAAAAGAGAAGAAATTGTTGAGCTTGACATTATAGCACAGATTTAACACGATGTGTAAACTGTAAACGTAGTTAGAGCGTGATTCATTGGCCTTTATAGGCACACCAGCTAATTACCCTGTTTTTTTACGCAAAACTGGTTTAAAACAAGAAAAAAAAGTTATTCAAACCATGGCAACAGAGTAATTACATTTTCAAGGTCCTTTCACATATTCGTATAATTAACCGACCTAAAATTCTTCGGTCTAAAATAAGTAATAATGGCAACAGCGCAATTACATACTTAAGCTCCTTTAACCTTTCACATATTTGTCTAATATCTAAAATACCTTAGATATTTTTTTATAGATTAATTCAAAGCGGTCTTTTAAATTTTATTTTATTTTAAACGCTATTTATATATGTGAGGTGGTGGTGATGGTGGAAGGTGCTTCCAAAGCAGAATCTTAAACTTAATTCAGAATAGTCTTTTAGAAATGATTTTTAAAACGTTATTTCTATATGTAAGGTAGTGGTGAAGCTGTTTCCAAATCAGAGCCTCAGCATCTGTTAACATTTAGAGAATACTGAAACAAGATGTAGCCATTGACAGTTGATGCAAACTCAGAAATTAGTTCAAAGTGGTCTTTTAGAAATGATTTTAAAAACATTATTTCCATATGTAAGGCGGTGGTGTAAACAGTTTGCAAAATCAGAACCTTCAACTTAATTCAAAGTAGTCTTTTAAAGATTTTAAACACATTATTTCTATATGTAAGGCGATGGTGGAAACTGTTTCCAAAATCAGAACCTTAAAATTTCATCAGTTGCTTACGTCTAGTGAATGTTGAAACAAAACGTAGGCGTTGACAGTTGAATCAAACTCGGAAATTAATTAAAAGCGGTCTTTTAGCGTTTATTTAAAAAAATTATTTCTATGTGTAAGACTGTGGTGGTGGAAGGTGTTTCCAAATCAGAACCTGAAACTTAATTATTTCAAAGTAGTTTTTTAGAAAACGATACTGAAGGTCAACAGTCCGCTTAACTATTAAATGAAAAATCTGTGCTCGCAGGTATATTTTATCGTACTTATCCTTTAATATCAAAACTGCGTTTTTGCTTTTCTAGAACATCAAAATTGCAAATGAAGGTTGACTTGCATACCTTTACGTAGTTAGTGTGTTTTCCCCAGATACGATAGATGTGTTTGAATAGTGAAAGTTTGATGGTCAACTTGTCTGTCTTTACGTAATTAGTGGGCTTTTTCCATCCACGATAGATGTAGTTGAACAGAGAAAGTTTGAAGGCCAACTTGTTTAACTAACTGATTAGTGGGTGTTACCCAGGTACGATAGACTTGATTGAATAGGGAAGACTTGTTACATGACCGTGAAATCCAGAAAATAATTATGCCAATATTTCAGTTATTTATAAGTAACAGAGAAGCAACAGTGTGTCAACCTTCCAAGACGTTCTCTCAAAGCAACACTGGTAAATGATGGTTTATTTAATTATCTATGCAAGTTTTTAATGCTATGTATAATTACAGCTATGGATTTATCTACACTAAATACATCAACATGTTTTAAACCTTTTAAAAATGAGCTGGAGACTGGCACAAGATACTCAATCTTGGGCTCATAGCAACAAAGTACGGCGAGAGGGTAGTTGTGTAGCTGGATGAATTTAAATGCATAATATCTGCGCGTTTTCAAGGCCGAGAACCAGCGTATATACCAATTTAACGAGCGGCTGAAGAGTAGATATGTGTCAATGCGTTATATGGGACCAACAAAAAAAACAACCAATTTAATATTCAACTGGGAGCTGTACCATAATTATTATGTGATGTTGAGATTGACATATTGCTGAAGATGTAATCTTAAAAAGAGTATTACTTATAACAAATTATTAAAAACCCCTTTATCTTTTTATTACCGATCATAAACATGGTATTTTGATAGAACACTCTAGACTAATTAAAATCAGAATGAAGGTCCATTATTAGAATAAATAAATGCCCTGCCATGGTCGACAAAATGGCCGTCACCAATCAGAAATCAGGGGCCTTACGACGTCCTACACCTGTCTTATGAACCCCTTTTTAGAATACTATTTTAATTTTCCCGCCAGGGCCGCAAAAAGGCCGACAAAATCGCCATCAAAATGGTCGACAAGCCACGTCCCGCAAACTAATCAGAACCTAGGGGGCGGAGTCTATAGACCAATCAGAAACCAGAGCGCATGGCGCACCCTCAAGCCCTCCAATCAGAACACTGTATGCGCGCGCATTTTCCTATCCTCCAAGGGTTGAGCTGTTAAAAAAGCCTTAATTGGGGGTGAAAATGTCGCGTGATCATCCCCACACCCGCTACGCACCACTAAACATTAGGGTAGACTAACAAAAAGTCTCTTAATTAGGAATGAAAATATAGTCAAGGGGATGAAAATTCTATCAAGGAGTTGAAAATCGTCTCCGAAAAGAAGATAACCCTCAAAGACAGACAACAGGTCATTAATTAGGGTAAAAAGTCTTCAACAGGTTGAAAATTCCATCTAGGGTTGAAAAACGACCCCGAAGTGAAGCGGACCCCACTCTTAAAGACAGCCAAAAGGTCACTAATTAGGGTAAAAACACCATCAAGTGGTTCAAAATTCCGTCTAGGTGTTGAAAAACGCCTCCGAAAAGTCAAAATAGGCGGTGGGAAATGGCCACGGCCATGTGGGCGTGGCTTCCCCCATTCTATTTTGTCCTCAACTGCCCTCATTCTTCTAGTGAGTTTGTTGAAAAATCACATTGCAATTTTAATAAAGCATTATGTGTCATATAAAAGAGTGTTTGAATGTTGTAGAAATATTTTCATGTTGAAATTGTTAAATTTGATTGAAAAGTAATATTTTGGTAAAACTCCTACTGAGACGACAATGGTAATTTCCACTGGTCTTTTGCCACTGTGTACTAAAGACTTCGGGTAGTAAAGGTGTGAGAGTGAATTTATGATGTGGTGATATTGTATTAAAGTGTAGGAAGGAATATGTTAGTATATTTTTGCTTGTATAAATGTCGTAACATTTCGCGATAATAAAAATTGAATGCGTGCGTGTGTGCTTGTATAAATATTATATGACCTAGATAATTTATATTATCTTTGAAAACTTGACACTTATTTTCGATTAATTTAAATCCAAACTTGGATTATTTAATAAAAAACCTTTCTTAAATTATGTAGATGTTCACTGTCATCTTTTCTTGTAAAGACAATACCGTCAATAGTATTGACCACATTAGGGATACCTACTAACATTTATCACCTTTGCATTTAAAGATGAAGAAATGTTAGAGCAAATGTAGTAACGTAATTCATTGCTAAACAATCTTCAAATTCAGCCAATAGAGTTTTTACTTTATTATCAAATGATAAGTCACTATGTAACAACCCATTTTGAGTTGTATTAAAATATACCATAATTTAGGTCTTTCGTTCATTCAGTTGTAAATATAAGAAAAAATTTAATTATTTTTGCATTATAGCTATGAGGTAGGCAACTTAATTTGCATTTTGGTGTAACTTAAGTGCATATCTTCTTAAAGGTCTATATTCCCACTTTAAATTACTTTTTCTGCTCAATAAGTTCGCGCAATGCGTCATCATTGACATAATTCTTTGCGCAAATCCTTTCGCGCACAACTACATCATCTAATTTCAAAGCATCCATTTTTTTTTTCACTTCCTGATGAAGGTTGTGTTGATTAGGAAGCATTTTTTGGGTGTCCCCCTAAATTTAGTGAAAAGTGCCATTAATTTGATGGTAAGATAATTTAACTCGTAATACTAAAAATTAAAACATTTGCTCTTTTCAGGCACTTTTACATTCTTTCTTTTATTTTTACTTTGATTTACACTTTAATTTCATTTTAAGTACGCATTTAATTTTACTGTTGCGTACGCTTTCTTTTTATGATTGCAATTTTTATATGAAAATTTCAAAAAAATGCATTAAACGGATTATTCAATTTCAAGAAGACAAATTTATAAGAAATAAAATTCCAGTTTGGGTGTGGTTGACAACATAAAAGCATTTTTATTGCAATATATTGAGCAACATTGACCCAAGGATTACGTCATCTTGGTTTGAATTTCTGCATTATTTGTTATATCAGGGGTTCTCAAGAAGTATTTTATTTTGTACAGGTATTTGTTTTTAATGATTATTAGTAATTTAAGGCTTGTTTTAAGGTATATTTTATATAACCCTAATTTAACTGTTAATAAACACAGTCTGTGTATTTTTTATTTTTTACATTTTGATAAAATATTTAGAGTAAACCTCGGTTTAGTTATTCCGAGCATTATTAAAAATAACTTGTCGTCCGAGATCATTTTTATTAGTGCTACATTTCATTTTTATTATTTATGTTCAGTGGAAGTAATCAAGCCTAAATGGTGGTAATTAAGCAAATCGAAAGAATGAACCACCTTACGTTAATCTACCGATTTGAGTCAAAGGCATTATTTGTGGTGAATGGTTAGTATCTCCAGTTAGTTTAACGATTTGTGTTTTGGAGAACTTTTGCTCTTATTTCCTTACTTATATATTTAAAACATTTTTATATTTTATACGATTACCATTTGCCCCACATCTTCATTATAACTAATTAAAAATTATTATTAAATTTATTAAATACATAAATAAAACGTTTACCTGGAGTAGGATTTGAACCTACCACATGTACTTTTCTAGAGTACCGCTCTAACCAACTGCGCTATCGAGACATAAGCCCCAATCGATGTAAATGTTGTCTTTATGTATGAAGAACTAATAAATCGTTAACTTAACCCTTAAATGCATACGGTTGTAAATATGCAACATTCCGAATTGACACGCTTCAGATTATTAGCCGAGGCATCCAACCTTAAATGCATACTGCTTCATTTCTACAACAAACCACCTTAAACGCTCATACACGCAAACATGACTCAAAAAGCGTGCGTAACCGTTTAGTAAAGAGGAATCAGTTTAGTTTCATTCGTTGTTCTGAACAGTACGTAACCTAAAATTTTACCCCGTGGTGTTTCTATATTTTTTGTGAAAATAAACTCCAGAAAAATATTATAGTATTCAGGAAGGGGTCTATATTTACAGTTTATTGTTTGTTGCAGATATGCAACAGTGTGCATTTAGAGTTGTTATAAGAAAAAAATAAGAGTTACTCTAAACGCAACAAAAAATCGCTAGAGTGAGCAGGGAATGCTTGAAATTTGGGAGGGTTGGTCATATAGTGAAGACGGACTTGACTTTTCGGATGATGATAGTGTTGCCAATACAAATTATCAAATAGATAATATCTCTGATACAGATGGAGAGGAGAGCATTTTGAGGAATGAAGACGATATTGAAGGAAGCCAACCAAACGCGATTAGAGTGGAAGACGAAGATGATGTTTTGGAGGCAGAACCGATTTTGGAAATTGAACCTACGCTAACAGTAGCAGAAAAAGACAATGTAAGTAGTTACAAAACTAAATTATGTGGAAAACAGAATAAGAAAGGTAAAGGAAAAAAAAAACTGAAATATTGCGGTCAGTGAACAACAATCGGAAGTATATGCTTGGACTCTGCCGTTATGGCTTTAGAAAGCCCATTCAGTTTTTTTTTAAATATTTCTTCACAGACCAAAATATTACTGTCCAGCATATACGCTACTCAATCAAATCCAAACCATCCGAAGAGCTTTTCTGCTACAGATATTAGGCAATTTATCGGTATCTGCTAGTATATGTTGCTTATGCATTTACCAAGTGTAACATTTTTTTGGGTTGCAGATCAAGTAAAAAATGTAATGGTACGTCTTTCCCGAGTTATACCTTCTATGCAAAATTATACATTGTACTTCGATAACTATTATACGTCCCTAAAGCTAATAGTCTACTTGTACAAAAGAGGGATTAATTCTCTCGGGACTGCTAGAAAAGACAGAATACCGAACTGTCCATTACCTTCCGAAAAAGACTTACGACCAAAACATCGTGGATTTTCGTGTGAATTTGTAACGACTATTGATGGTGTTGATGTCTCTGCCATAATTTGTAAAAATAAGAAATGCGCCCAGCTTGTGTCTTCTTTTACTGGAAAAAATTCGATGGGTAATGTTAAAAGATTCGACAAAAAGAACATAGAAATTAAGCGCCCCAATGTAGTTAAATTTTACAGTAAACATATGGGTGGGGCCCCATGGATAGTTTGATAGGTCGATACAAAATTATTCAAAAAAGCCGAAAATGGTACCTTCGCATTTTCTACCACTTACTAGATTTGATGATTGCGAATTCCTGGCTTTTGTATCGAAGGATATTGACAATTCAAGGCTTAGAGAAGCAAATAATTTTCCTGGCACAATTTAGAGCAGAAATTGCTACATGTTTGTGCTACACCAACATTAAAAATACACCCTCCAGGCGTCGGCCCTCCAATATTTAAAATGAAATCCAAGCAAAAAAACATGTTCGCTCAACATGTTCCTCCTCAAAAAGTGAGAACTGATCACGTGGGACATTGGCCTATGTTTGCTGAAAAGAGAACACGATGCAAATTTGCCCAAATGTTCCGGTTTTACAGATATTAAGTGTGAAAAATGTGGTGTACTACTTTGCTTTAATAAAAAAACTTTTTTATGTCTTTTCACGAAAGACAGTTAATGCATGATGTTGCACTTCTGCTACATTATTAAATCATGCTTTATGTATAAAGTTGCAAATCTGCAACAAACTGTTTTTTGACAATAAATTTTGTTTAATTTACTTGTATTTTTTTTCAATATTTTTCCTAATTAAAAATAATTTTTTGGTCAAAACTAAAAAAATCATGCATTTAAGGGTTAATCATTTTTTTGTCACATTTGAACTAAATAATTTCAATAATTCTCGGCCCATTAAATTATTGCTGACATTCTGAACTACATATAATTCACTATTTAATGTAGTGTCTTTTACTTGAACATTTAGCAATAATTTACCTGCTGGAATGATAATTGCACCGTGATAGGTTTTCAACGTAGTCGAGGTGTCAGACAAACACCTCAAATGGTAAAATATCCTCACAATACTGTTATTTATGTACGCGCTGAAAACAGATGTTTCCACTTGAAAGAAAACTGCAATTGCATTAATGCAGTTTTTCATGTAAACATTAGAAAACTTCCACAGTCACAACTAAACACACATTTTTTATTACTTTTATAATTTCAAGGCGTCTAGAGCTTTTAGAATCCCAATGGAATTGACAGCATGTAATAGATTATAACAGATTGTTATGTCTTAAACGTAAAAACAAAAATGTATGCAGATGGATACTTATTGAACCAAGAAATACTTTCATGGCTGCAAATGTTTACATTAAACGTAAATTTTTATCAGGCTTATTAATAACATATTTCACAATAATTCTTATTAATCTGAAGCCGAGAGTACGTCACCACAATAAACAATAAATTAAATTAAATATGATTATATGCTATTTAATCAACTAACAACATTAAATAAATAAATGTTTGATTAGTGTTTTTAATTTTTAACTATATAAATAATTTCAGGCGTGAAAATATTAAAAAGTTTAATAATTAGGCTCAATTAATTACGACTTTTCCCAGTGAGAAGCAAAATTTATTAGCAATATTATCAACTGTTTATAACCCTATGCTAAAAACTGTGGTGTAACCGTAGCGGTTATGCTTTTTAAAGGGAGATTGAAAATCGATATACGTTTACAATGTGTGAAACTTCACATAAAACTTTTCGAAAAACCAACGAATTTACTTATAAACATTTATTTAAAAAAATTACTCACTTCGTAGTCGTACTAAATATCTTCTTTCCGTCATCGTGGACAGCCTGTGGGTGTATTGCTAATAAGTTGATGTTTTCCTATTTCATAATATTGGTGTAATATTTTGAAAAACAAATGATTTATGTTATCACTACATCACATAAATTGGCGCAGACGCTTATAATACAAGATCCGGAATTTTAAAGCAAATGATTCAGTCTTTGAAATTCTTTCGTATTACTCTGTGCCATTCTGCATAAAAAAGATCGTAATTTGTGATTATTTTGAACAATAATGAAAGCACTATTAAATATGTTGTGTTTGACTCTTCTTTTGGATTGTGTATTTTTCTGGATATTCGTCATAAAAGGTAGGGTTGTTCAACTTTTTTATAATAAAATTGAATTGTTTTACATATATGCATAAGGGCTTTGTTGGAAATGCAAAGATAAATGTTGGATATCTGCAGTCGTGCAGATCGGCAGTCTTGGGTTAACTTTGTTTTATTGTACTTAGCAGAAATCTTAAGACATTTCATTTTACCGCAAAACAACAAGTCTTACAATTTTACGAAATTGAAACAGACTTCATATTTACGACAATGAATAAATAAGAAGAAACAATCATAAAATGTAATATATCATTTTACGAAATGCAAACAGTAATATTGCGTTTGAACCAAAAGGAATGAATGAAAAGGTTGTATATAAAAATACCCACAACCCCACTGACATAAATATTTTAATTAAAATCTTACCTTAAGTAATGTAAAACCAGTTGAAAACTTCTTCAACTCATAAGGTTTAGTCACGTTTCCTTCGTGTTATTATAAAAAAACCGTGTGTCAATTTACAATGATTTACTTAATTAATGTCTGGTCAAACCCTCTATTAGGTATTAACTAGAATAATTTTCATTTTGACCAAACGTTGAATGCATGTAAACGTAAACGCAAGTGTATCTGTTTTAGGGAGTTTAAAGGTTTAATTTAGCCACGTTGGCCAGTAGTAATCATGTAAATTACTTCCATTTGAAAGGGCAACTGATTAAAGAGAAAATAGCAATATTGCATTTCTAATTTGAATTTGAAACTTAATTTAATCGCTATATAGCAAATTTGATTTTCATAATGTAAATAACACTTTTACTTATAGTTGATTTGCTAATTGTAAGTGTCGCTTTTTAAGAAATTTAATTTCCAACTTTTGTATAGTTTTAACATTTTTTCAACATTAACCTAGTTCCTCTTTAATAAAAAGACTCTTTTTGCAACTGTATGCACGTACTTAGATAAATAATTATTTTTTATTCATTATTAATAAGAAAATTTCTTTCTGCGTCGTAATACATATCGGCATCTTTAGAGTTTTAAAATCCAAAATTGAAAATATGGTAATTTTTAAAACTTTCCATGTTGCATATTTTACCATACTTTAGTAGAACTAGAATAGTCGTTTTATTTCACTAAACCTGAAATTAGTTTAAGTGAGATGCTTTTTCTGATGTTACCTTTCGAAACTTGTTTTAAACATTGTAATACTTTCTATTTTTCCTAAATTTTATGCAGATTTTAGTTTGTTATTTAATTGTTAGAACAATACACAAATTTATGCTAGTTTTGAATTACATTGCTATTTACAATACTTATCTTATGGGTTTCTAAATCATGGACTTTTCTATTTATACTTCATACAAATTCGAACATTTCGATAACAATTATCGTCCTCAGTAAATGGTAACACATTTAAGAATTGATTTAGATGGTAAAGCAAATTTATGAAATAGAAAAATGTAACATCGCAAATATACGCATGCTATCAATATAACAGGTTGATAAACGCATAAAGCCAATTATGGAATTTAATTCAATAAAGAATATCTAGATCCTTAGCAGAAGGGTTGCAGCTAGAACGTAATTATCTCATAATTTCAAGCACGGATAGTAAGTGGGCGTGAGATGCAAGGTGAGTGAAAGTTAGATGGAATTTAATCGGATGACGTCATAAATAAAAGTGGATGACAACGCCCACTTGTATCTGATTGATAGTGCGCGCGCATACTGACCCATATTGAGTAATTGGAGAGCCTAAGGGTAGATTATACCCCCTGGTTTCTGATTGGCGGCGGATATTTTGGTTTTGTCTTTTTTTGAGATTGTGTTTGTTTTTGTGCTCGTGCTCGTGCTCGTGCTCGTGGTCGTGTTCTTGTTCGTGTTCGTGTTCGTGTTCGTGGTCGTGTTCGTGTTCGTGTTCGTATTCGTATTCGTGTTTGTGTTCGTGTTCGTGTTCGTGTTCGTGTTCGTGTTCGTGTTTGTGATCGTGTTAGTGTTTGTGTTCGTGTTCGTGTTCGTGCCCGTGTTTGTGTTTGTGCTTGTGCTTGAGTTTGTGTTTGTGTGTCCGTTTGTGTTTGTGTTTGCGTTTGCGTTTCCGTTTTCGTTTGTGTTTGCCATTGCGTTTGCGTTTTCGTGTGTTTGCCTCTGCAACGACTTCTGTGCCTGCGTCAGGCTCTGCGCCTACATCTGCGTCTGCCACTTCACCTGCGTATGCGTCTGGGCCTGCGTTATCGTCTGCGCCTGCGTCTGATTCTGCGTCTGTGCCTGCACATGCGTCTGCGCCTACTTCTGCGTCTGCGCCTGCGCCCGCGTTCGCGTTCGCGTTCAAGGTCGCGTTTGCGTGGGCGTGTGCGTCTGCGTCTGCGTCTGCGTCTACGTCTGCGTCTACGTCTGCGTCTGCGCCTGCGTCTGCGTCTGCGTCTGCGTCTGAGCCTGCGTCTGCGTCTGCATTTGCGTCTGCGCCTGCGTCTACGTCTGCGTCTGCGTCTGCGCCCGAGTCTGCGCCTGAGTCTGCGCCTGTATCTGCGTCTGCGCCTGCGCCTGCGCCTTCGTCTGCATCTGCATCTGCGTCTGCGTCGGCGTCTGCGCCTGCGCCTGCGTCCGCGTCGGCGTCCGCGTCCTCATCCGCGTATGCGTCCGCATGTGCGGTTGCGTCTACGTCTGCGTCCGCGTTTGCATCCGCGTATGCGTCCAAGTCTGCGTCTGCGTCTGCGTCTGCGTCTGCGTCTACGTCTGCGTCTGCGTCTGCATCTGCGTCCGCGTCTGCGTCTGCGTCTGCGTCTGCGTCTGCGTCCGCGTCGGCGTCCGCGTCCGCATCCGCGTAAGCGTCCGCGTCTGCGGTTGCGTCTACGTCTGCGTCCGCGTTTGCATCCGCGTATGCGTCCACGTCTGCGATTGGGTCTGCGTCTGCTTCTGCGTCTACATCTACGTCTGCGTCTGCGTCTGCGTCTGCGTCTGCGTTTGCGTCTGCGCCTGCGTCCGCGTTCGCGTTCCCGTTCGTGTTCGCGTTCGAGTTCAAGGTCGCGTTTGCGGGAGCGTGCGGGTCTGCGCCTGTGTCTGCGTCGGTGTCTGTGTCTGCGTTTGCATCTGCGTCTGCGTCTGCGTTTGCGCCTGCGTCCGAGTTCGCGTTCGAGATCAAGGTCGCGTTTGCGGGAGCGTGTGCGTCTGCGTCTGCTTCTGCGTCTGGGCCTGCGTCTGCGTCTGCGTCTGCGTCTGCGTCTGCGTTTGAATCTACGTCAGCATCTGCATCTGCGTCTGCATCTGCGTCTGCGTCTGCGTCTGCGTCTGAGTCTGCGTCTGCGTTTGCGTCTGCGTCTGCGTCTGCGTCTGCGTCTGCGTCTGCGTCTGCGTCTGTATCTGCGTATGCGTCTGCGTCTGCGCCTGCGTCTGCGTCTGCGCCTGAGTTTGTCCCTGTGTCTGAGCCTGAGCCTGTGCCTGCGTCTTCGTCTGCGCCTGCGTTTTCATCTGCGTCTGTGTCTGTGTCTGCGTCTGCGTCTGCGTCTTCGTCTGCGTCTGCGTCTACGCCGGCGCCTGCGCCTTCGTCGGCGTCGGCGTCCACGTCCACATCCGCGTATGCGTCCCCGTATACGTCCGCGTCCGCGTCTGCGCCTGCGTCTGCGTCTGCGTCTGCGTCTGCGTCTGCGTCTGCGTCTGCGTCTGCGTCTGCGTCTGCGTCTGCGTCTGCGTCTGCGTCTGCATCTGCGTCCGTGTTCGCGTTCGCGTTCGCTTTCAAACAACAACAACAACAAATGCGTTTCAATCACTAAGCTATAATCATCAGCAGCCGACTGGAACAAACTACAGAAGTTTCTAATATATACCATTAGCGAGTAACGCTTCGTTGCGTTGTTTCTTAAACGGACTTTTGATAGGTCGTTTAGTTTGCCTTACATATATTTGTTCACAATTTGTAAGGTTATTTTGACTGATCGCGTATATGCAGCATTTTGATAACGTATGAAACGTATTTTGAATGTAAATGAAGTAAGTTTGCACTGAAACAATTTTTTTTGTTTATGCAGAACGTAAGTTGGTGTAAATGATACGCCACTGGAATTTAATGGTACAGTGTGCGTCAAATAAAAGAATATTTGAATATTGTAGAAAGATTTTTACGTTGAAAGCACTAAATTTGGTTGAAAAATAATGTTTTGGGAAAATTTTTACTGAGACGACACTGGAAAAAGACTATCGGATTGCCACTGGTCTTTTGCTGCTGTGTACAAAACAATTCAGATTAAATAAGTGGATATAAACGTTTGAGTGAGTGAGCTGACGATATATTGATATTGTAATAATGTGCAGTAAGGAATATGTATGTATGTTAGTGTTTGTATAAATGTTGTAACATTGTGCAGTAATGGAAAATTGAATACATGTTCAAGGGTAAATGTATTTGAAGTTGTTGAATTTTGGGGAAAGAGGAATCGTCCACATGCGAAATTTTCATGAGAAGTTGAGTCAGGGTCTGAATAATATACAGAGTGAGTATAACTACTTGGCTTTTCCGATAAGTTGAGAGTACGTCTGTAAGAAAATTCAATGTGGCTATGTTTCCCTTACTTTGGTTTGGGTTGGTTCCGTCAGAGTTTTGCACTCGGCAAAGCGACTCAAGGAATACTCGATTGCGATAGGTGAATTTTAATAGTGGCGTAAGAATGTTGAACATAGGGTGTAAATGCGAAGCCCAATTAAGGCAAAGAGAGAATCGCTCGGTTAGGGCTAGAGTTAAGGCGAATCGCGAGCGCCTTTTTTTAAGAGACCTTAGAATGTTCAGTGCTGATTTTTGTTCGTAGGCAGTTGGTACCCAGTACATATAAATTGTCTGCAATGACGGGGATAGATCGTATATAAATATTTACAAATAAAAGGTGTAAGTGTGAAATAAAAGTAAATAATAGTGTTTTTCTTTCAAGAAATTTGAAAAGTGATAAAGCAGATTTAACAATAATACAGCAAATATTCAGTTAAGTCTTCCGTAATTAAGCGGGTAAGTCGATAATAAAGAAAGTGCAGGTAATCCTTTAAGTAACAATATTCATAGCATGTGGTTTAAGCTAGTTAGTAGTGGTTGTCATTGACATTGATTGTCGTATGTGTACAATCGATAATAATATAACAAAATAAGAATTCTATTATACAAGTGGAAGTGAGCATTCTTTATTGTGATAGACGTTTATGTGAAGGGCAAACAATAAATCATTTCGTCCAGGTGTTTATGCGTATTGAGAGCGAATGAAGGAAAGTCTGCTGCGCTCGCGAGTATTATAGCTAAATGAATTAGTGATTACGGTTGTTTCTGTTTTCCTTTCTGGGGATTACGAGAAACAAAGCATTTCCATAGGGAGATCTCGAATAAGGGATTACCTACTGTAACTTGTAAGAACTAGTTTTAGGTTTTGTTGTTGTTTAAAGGACGAAAAATGTGATTTTATATATATATATATATATATATATATATATATATATATATATATATATATATATATATATATATATATATATATCCATTAATTAATTTACTTTTGTTTATTTGTGTCAGCTGAGATAAAATTTTTTGCATTAACCTGCGTAAATTTACCTAATGGGTTACACTTATCAATAGTTGAACCAATTTTGAATATTTTGAGTTTAATGATGGATCTGAAATTGCTAATTGAGCCAGATCGAGTACAAAATTTAATTATTTTGAACTATTTGATGGTCAGTAAAATATAGAACACTAATAACAGAATATTTTTATTATTATTTGAAGTATTATGATTCATACCTATTGACGAATGTTTAAATACGATTTTTTTTGCAGAGAAAGTATTCAGAAAATATATAGATATTATTTATGACGAAAGCACTGATTGTTATATTCTCAATGTTTCAGGAACTACCGAATAATGTGGCGATTTAAAAATTATTAAACAGATTTTTTATTTTGATTTTTCTAAACTGGGCATTTATTTAGTTCCGAATTTTAACGCAGTTGGAAATATATATATATATATATATATATATATATATATATATATATATATATATATATATATTCAGGGTGAATCTTATCTAATCCGCAAAACTAAAGAGTACTAGAACTCGTCATTCTAAGCAAAAAAGTTCATTTGTAGGTGGGTCCGGAAATGCTTTGTTTCCGAGATACAGGGTGTCAAAGTTGAAAAAATAAATCGCGTTTTATTCAATATCTTTCGACTGTTTCGAAATAATTTCATGAAATTTTTTATATGGGGTTTTTGGGATGACAAATTCAAATCTTTCTGCTAAAAAAAGTGAAGTTGCTAGAGCAGACACATAAGTAAACAAGTAAGAATCCCCATTGTTAAACCTGTCAAAAGAATACCCTTCGAAAATGTGTATGCATCATGAGCTTTAAATGCGTTTTTCTCGGAAAGGGTTGCTCCTAGCGACTTCACTAAGATATACCTTTTTTTAGCAGAAAAGATAGGAAGATTGATTTTTCTAGTCCAAAATGGTATACAGTGTAGCAAAAAAAAATTGCGACGATTTAAAGGGGTCGAAATGGTTGCCGCTGGCGCCCTCTAGAAACCACAACTAAATGGACCACAAATTTAAATTTGTCATCCCAAAAAACCTCCACATACGAAATTTCATGAAATTATTTCGAAACAGTCGAAAGATATTGAAGAAAACGCGTTTTTTTTTTTTTTCAACTTTGACACCCTGTATCTCGGAAAGGAAGCATTTCCAGACCCATGTACACATGAACTTTTTTGCTTAGAATGATGAGTTCTAGCACTCCTTTAATTATGGCGGATTAGATAAGATTCACCCTGTATATATATATATATATATATATATACACATATAGTGAGCGGCTAAATTATGGAATAAATTCAATAATTCTTAAATTGGCAACTTCAGAGAAAAATTCCGATACCCCTCGATTTTTGTTTTTAGACGCGCATTTGTTCAGGTTATTAATTTATTTTTGAGGTTACCTATGTAAGCGTGATGACGTCATTGATGATTTTCTTTAATGGAAAGGGGAGGTGTTGCAATTGAACTTTTGAGAGATCTTTTAATTATCTAATCAGTCGTAGCAATAGTTTTGAGTATTTGCGTTACGTATACAGGGTGATTCAAGATTATTGTTGTTCTATAAAAATACAAGCGAACTAAAAAAGACAACTATTCCAAATTTGGTATGTAGACATAATAGGTCATGATCTATCTTGTAAAACTATTTTCAAAAGTGCAACGTTGCCATTTCTACCAGAAACCCAAGGCAACTTTGAAAATTCAAATTGTATGTTATTGCATTTTCGGGTTCTGCATAAAATTCTAAGCAACTTTTGTTAATATTTCCCTATACCCGTCTCTAAGCGTTATATAAATGACCTCTAAAATAAAATAATAATCTGACCAACCGCACACTTAAAAGATAGCAATCTACTGGTTTCGGAATTTTTTTCTGATTTTATTTAGTTTGAAACTTCTGTCATAATAATCTTTGGAAAAAAACAGATTCACTACATATGTCGAGCAGTTTAGTATCAAGAATACAGAAATAATTCAGTTTAAAACTGACAACAAAAAGAAAGTAGCAAAAAGAATAGATGTTTTAGATATCGAGTTGGCACGAGTCAAATTTAAGACACTTACTACTTACTTCAGCACTTAATGGTATTACATAGCAGGTATTTGTACTAAGTGCTTAACTGATAATTAATTAATAACAATGGCACCATTAAGTGAAACACAACGAATTGAAGTATTAATTATGATTGGATGTGGAGACAAAACCAGAACTCAACTACAAGTATGTAACTTGTTTAATACAAAATATCCTGATACACCTATCGGACAATCAACAGTTAGTAAAATTGAGAGAAAATTTAGGGAAGCTGGTCACGTTAAACACATTGCAAATGCTGGTCGTCCAAAAATGAACGAAAATGTAAAACTTGATAAGTTTGGTAGAAAATCCTCAGAGCAATTGCAACTGATGAAGGCATTTCACAAAGGTCGGTGTTACGTGTACTTAAAAAGGAGAAATAGCATCCGTATAAAATCCAGAATTTGCCAGAACTTAATGAAGATGATCCGGATCGCCGAATGCAGTTTTGTGAAGTCATGCAAGACATGTAACCGCAACCCAGGATTTCTTCGCCAAATTCTTTTTTTGGATGAAGCTACATTTTCCTTAAATGGTAGAGTGAATCGACAAAACTGTAGATATTGGAGTAAAGAGAATCCTCACTGGATGAATGAGTTACACACTCAGTATCCTCAAAAAGTGAATGTCTGGGCGGGGATAGTAGAGAACAGAATCATTGGTCCTTTTTTCTTCGATGAAACACTTACAGGGCAAACGATATCTGGACTTCTTACAATATGAACTTATACATGCCATTACAGTAATTTTCCCAAATGAAAATGATCCTGATTTACCAAATGATAATATATGGTTTCAGCAAGATGGTGTACCTCCTCACTATACACGTCCTGTTCGCGATTTTTTAAACATAACTTTTCCTGGTAGATGGATTGGTATACGAGGATCTATAGAGTGTCCCCCAAGATCTCCAGATCTTACACCTCTTGATTTTTTTCTATGGGGCTACTTAAAATCTAAAGTATACGTCGCGAAACCACGAAATCTGGAAGAATTGAAAAATAGAATTAGATTAGAAATGCGTAAGATTAGTCCACAAATGATCCACAATGTTCAAGAAGCTTGTGGTCATGGTTCAATTACTGCCAAGACGTAGGAGGGTGGCAATTTGAACATTTAAATTGAGTTACAAACAATTCTACCACGTTAAACAATTTTTTCTCTGTTTTGTGTTAATAGTAGATACTTACTTACCTGTGTGAATTAATTTAATTTTACATTTTCGTTAATTTGTAAATGACCAGTGTTTGCAACGTGTTTAACGTAACCAGTTTCCCTATTTTTTCCAATTTTACTAACTGTCGATTGTCTGGTAGGTTTGTTAGGATATTTTGTATCAGATAGGTTACATACTTGTAGTTGCGTTCCGGTTCTATCTCCACATCCAATCATAATTGATATTTCTTTTCGCTGTCATTTTTAATGTGCTTACTGTATTCTTGATACTAAACTGCTCGACATATGAAGTGGATCAGTTTTTTTCCAAAGATTATTATGACAAAACTTTCAAACCAAATAAAATCAGAAAAAAATTCCGAAACCAGTCGATTTTTATCTTTAAGTGTGCGGTTAGTCAAATTATTATTTTATTTTGGAGGTCATTTATGTAACGCTTAGAGACGGGTATAGGGAAATAATAACAAAAGTTGTTTAGAATTTTATGTTGAATCCGAAAATGCAATAACATACAGGGTATTCAATTTGAAATTTCAAAGTTGCCTTGGGTTTCTGGTAGAAGTGGCAACGTTGCACTTTTGAAAATAGTTTTAAAAGATAGATCATGACCTATTATGTCTACATACCAAATTTGGAATAGTTGTCTTTATTAGTTCGCTTGTATTTTTATATAACAACAATAATCTTGAATCACCCTGTATACGTAACGCAAATACTCAAAACTATTGCTACGACTGATTAGATAATTAAAAGATCTCTCAAAAGTTCCATTGCAACACCTCCCCTTTCCATTAAAGAAAATCATCAATGACGTCATCACGCTTACATAGGTAACCTCAAAATAAATTAATAACCTGAACAACTGCGCGTCTAAAATAAAAATCGACGGGTATCGGGATTTTCTCTGAAGTTGCCGATTTAACAATTATTTAATTTATTCCATAATTTAGCCGCTCACTGTGTATATATATATATATATATGTATATATATATATATATATATATATATATATATATATATATATATATATATATATGCATCCGAAGGCTATTTAGGAAGTATTAAAATTAACGTTCTATGACTTAGAATTTTCATATGAACAGGGTGTGATCAATAAGTTTACGACGATCCGTGTGTTTCAAAATTTCTTTTCAAGTGTAATTGAATTGGACTTGTGTATGATTGTACTAAGTAGGATACAATCCTACTTCCACAGTCAGGTAGAATTAATTTAACACCCCGCCTAAGACTATTTATTTTAGAAAAATTTAAGATTGTGGTCGCGCTTAGAGACAATTTTTCTCGGCTTGAACATTGTTCGTTGTGAATTTATGGTAAGTGTAAGGTGTTTGAAACTACCTCTCTTAATAATAATAATGTTTATTTATTCAACAGACTGAACGTCCAATTACAGAATAACTTAACGATATCTAGAAACAAAAGTTTCATGAGAAGGAAAAATATAAAAACAAAAAAGATTTTAACAAAGTTTGATTACGTACTAAAAAGAAAAAATTAAAATCATCATTTAGGCAGATATATAAAAAATTAGCAAATTAACAATTCTTAAATACTACAGTACAAAAGACAAACTGATAAAAATTCAAAAAAAATCAGTGCCATTAATAACAAAATTCAACAATAAAATTAAACAGTTTGTAATAAATCTAACAAAGAGGATACATTAACGTCCAGAGAATTACAATAAGTATTAAATTTGCTAGACATAATGAACACTGGCGATTTTAGAAGCAGATTAGTTTCAGGGGTAGGCATGACAAAAGTTACAGGAAATCTTGAAGAACGAGAAGGGATATGAAAATCAAAGAGAGGTGGGCCAGATTATTTAAAAGTTTATGCAAAAACTTGGGACTGTTACAAATGCGTCTAGCTTCAAGGGGCGGCGAGTTGAACCGAAAAAGCAGTTGCTCATTTGCATATGCCCTGTTTTTGTATATTCCATCTATCCTAAACGGTACATATTTTAAAAACTTCTTTTAAATACTTTCAATAGAATTAATATGATGTTGTAAATTGGGTACTAGATCATATCACAGTACTCTTACTTAGGTCTCACCAGGGTGAAATATAATAAAAACATTGTGTTAATATTTTTGAATGATTTACTATTACAAATAAGAACACCTAAATCTTTCTTGGCTGTAACACGATGTAAAGGAAAAGAGTTAATGGTATAGTTGTGAGAAAGTATATTTCGCTTTCGAGAAAAAGATTGAATTTTGCATTTGTTGATATTTAGTTCTAATTTATTTAATGAGCACCAACTATCAATACAGTTTAATCGCTGTTGTACTTTCAAACAATCATCTAAAGAGGAGATTTGAGAAAAGATTTTCATGTCACACGCAAATAACAAGCACTTACATAAAATTGCAGTAATAATATCATTGATAAATATAACGAATAGAAGTGGACCTAGATTAGACCCCTGAGGTACCCCAGACGTCGCAATGAAGTAGTCCGATGTATAACTGTTATAGTAAACATACTGGGAGTAACTCCATAGATAAGACGAAAATAATCGTGTTAAAAATTCACTAAAACCGAATTGTTTAGTTTATTAATCAGTAGGTTATGATCAATGATTGGTTAATGTTGACCTGTATTGCATGAAACCATGTTGATAGTCAGAAATATAATTTTTAACTAATTTATAAATGAAGTTGAACAGAATTATTTCAAACACCTTAGAGAAAGATGAAAGAATGCTTATGGGTCTACAGTTTGATATATCAGATAGATCACCTGATTTTAGAACTGGACAGATTCTGGCAATTTTCCAGAAATCTGGGTAGCAGTGACAGATTAAAAATTATATATAATGGTTCAGCAAAGGAACTGGGACAATCTTTAACTAGAAACGCTGGAACTGAATCATGACCAGATGTTTGTTTATATTTTAACCTTGATATAGCCTGTTTCACCATGTCAATAGTGACGGATTGTAAATGAATACATGGTAAATTGTTAAATTCGGTAGTGTGCTTTATCATATTTGGGTACGCACGATATATTTGACAAAAATGTGTCTGAAATGCATTAACTATTTCATTAGGAGTTGCAATAGAGCGCTCCTCGTGCTGTATTGAACCGGGTATCATAATGCCACCTTTTACAGATCTAATATATGTCCAAAATTGTTTAGGACCTTCAATCATTAGGCTTTCTGTACCAACTATGTATTTCTTATAAGCTTCGCGAATTTCTATTTTAATTAACCTCCGCAATCGAAAAATTTGAAATTATCGCCAAAAATCAGTTTTACTTTTAAATTTATTTAATATGAGCTTCTGAGATCAACCGAATGCCGCAAGCCCCATCGAAAAATGTCGACTCTAGCTCGAGAAATCGTTAAAACACTGAAAAACCGATTAATTGCCATTGCGCCCTCTAGCGGCTACCTTGCGAACTAAAACTTGGGTCAATTGATCTCCTGTTGATACCGAGTATATTTAAGAAGGAGCACTGTTTACATTCTTATCCAGATATGCCCTTTGAACTTATTTGATTTTTATTGCAAAGTACTTAAATGGTCTCTTAAAATTTCTTGGTAACGTTTTCGATCATCTAAAAGAGTGAGATAATGATCTGCATAAAGCTTTTTGTCTATTCTAGAAGTACATTGCCGTTATCAGTTATAGTTATTAGTATATTTGGATTGCTTTTAAAAATGTTGTAGTATTATTTACAAAAACGCTAAAATCATTATTAACTGTAGTATTATTGATTTTCTGTTCGCTGTTCGGTTTGTATTTTTCTTGTACTATTTTTATGATGAAAAATAATATACACAGGATATCATTCAATTTGATTTATTGTCACATTTACATATGACGTGGTTTTTAACGTGATCGTTATTGGGGTTATGTACGTGCGAATTTACTTGCTGCGCAGTATCTACTACTCTTTTTTTACCCGATCTCCTATGCCTCTATCGTACGCTCGCCACACTAACCACGGCGGCACTACTCAAAATTTGAAATTAAAGGGTGATGCCCAACATACCGCCCCCTTTGAAATGCTCACGTTTCAACAAAGAAAGCAAACAACGGTAAAGACATTGTACTCATAATGAAAGTATTAATAATAAACTTAATCATATGAGGTTCAAACTAAAATAATATATTAACAAAGGAGGTCAGTACAATAGTAAAACACAAGGGTAGCCCCTTTTTAAGCAAAAGCCTGAATGAAATGATTACTCAATTGGCAACAAACAAATCTCAACGACAGCGCGCGTCACTTTTCCAGTGCACACTTTGACAGTCACTACCGTCACTATTCCACCGTCGCCAGGATGAACAGCTATTGGAGGTGATGCACATAGTCCTTGGACCAACGGTTCCAAAAATGATTGGCGGGAATATGGCCTAAATCAGCTTCGGGTATTGCCGTCAACGGTTCTCCGATGATAAAAGGACCAGATGTAGTAAGGTCTAGGTCATTTGAGTTTTCAGACATGGGGATTAGAGGACGGGAATTCATAATAGCCTCTATTTGGGTCAATAAAGTGTAAACTTCTTCGTACATAAAGTTAAAATTCCGCGTAACGCGTTTGAGATGGTGCTTTGCAGACCGAACCGCAGCTTTCCACAGACCGTCGATATGGGGTGATCGAGAACGTATAAACTTCCAGGTTGCCATTAAGCTGTGAAAAATATGCCTTAAATTTATGATCGTCTAACAATGGATTTATTTCAAGAATCAGTTGTGTATTCGCACCAGCAAAATTTGTTCCGTTGTCTGAATAAGCTGTTTTGCAAAAACCTCGTCTCACTATGAATCTCCTAACCGGGCTCAAAAGAGAATCTACTGTTAATTCTGTGGCAAGTTCTACATGAACTGCCTTACTGGTTAGACCGACGAATATGCACATATAGGCTTTAATAAATTTCCGGTTTCTCACTATTCCATCCTTTAGTAAAAAGGGATCTGCGTAGTCTACAACAGAAAAAAGGCGAGACGGTGACACAAGAGATGAGGGTAGTTCACCCATTTTTTGACAATGAAAATCGGGTTTGGCTCTAAAACAAGGAATACATTTTCGAATCACGCTTTTTATAGATTGCTCTCCGTTTAAAGGCAAACATTTTTGTCTTACGGAAGATAATGTGGCATGAAGGCCCGGATGCAAATTGAGTATATGTTCGTATTGTATGATAAGATTATGTAAAAGGATGCCTTGACGGTAATAACATCGGGTGCTTATGATCACAAGGCAATTTAGACTATTGCAGTCTTGCTCTGCGAATAATGCCATCCTTATCAAGAAATGTACTCAATGATGCCAATTTTCTACCTGGTGCTACTACATGATATGACCTTAACGAGCTTAAGCCGTTGCCAAAGGACTCCGTTTGGGCAAGAAGTACAAGTTTTTGAACGCTGCAGGCAAGCTCCGCTGTCGTTAAAGGACCAATATGTTTGTTTTCTCGAGTAGCTCTTAAAAAATTATGAACAAACCTAAGACAATATGTAAACGTGCGCTGAAACTTAACAAAGCTTGAAAATAGAAAGAAAATGCCATCAGGCTCAACGGTGGTAGCATGTAACGAGATCCTCGATTGCTTAAATTCTGGTATGTTCGTATTTGTGCGCCCGCAATTTGGTGGCTGAAGATATTCAAGACCATTCCACCATAAAGATGAATTTATTAAGTCCGATGGGCTTATTCCGCGAGATATTATAACAGCTGGTTATTGGGAGAAGAAACATGGTGCCATGATTCAGCTGCAGTAAGTTGTTGAATAGTGGAAACCCTATTGCAGACAAATATTTGCCAAGTTTGGTGATGCGAAGATATCCAGGACAGCACCATTGTGGAATCCGTCCACATGTATACGTCCTTAAAAGTCAAGTCTAATATTTTTATGGTTTTATTGATTAACTGTACCAATAACGTTGTGCCGCACAACTCTAGCCTAGGTAGCGAAATTACCTCTAAAGGTGCTACGCGAGATTTGGCACATAGTAAGCTAACCTTTATTTTGTCTTCAAATTGCGACCTGAAATATATTGCTGCGCCGTAAGCGCGTTCGATTCCGTCGCAAAAACTATGCACTTGTATGCATGTCGATTTGGAAAGCAATGCGTGTCTAGGTATGGTAAATAAACTCACTTGATTAAGCTGTACGAAAAACTACAACCACATGGTGTGCAAATCGAACGGAAGTGACTCGCCCCAGTAGAGATTTAATTATCAAAGTCTTTGAGTATGATTTTTACCTGATCAAGACCTAATAACCCTAACGGATCAAATATTTGCGATGTGTAGGATAGTATGGTTCTCTTTGAAACTTTGTCACCAAAACGACCTACTACCCCTCTGTTATATTCGATACTATCCGAAGTGGGATTCCAGGTAATTCCTAGAGTTTTCATGTTTTCGTTATCGGTAATAACATACTGTGCAATGGATTCTCTGGCTTCAATATCTAAAACGCGAGTATCGTTAGAATTAAATTTTCGAAGTTGAAAACCTGCATCGTTTAAAACTGTTGTGATATTAGTCTTTAAAGTTGGTAATTCAGTGACATTGTCTGCTCCGGTGAACAGATCGTCAACGTAAATCATTTTGCCTTCTGTAGGAAATTTTTCAGAATTATCCAAAGCTACTAGTTTTAAACACCGCGTGATCAAATAGGACCCTGGTGCCGTACCGTAAGTAACAGTGTTCAATTGAAAATGATTTATCCCTACATGCTCATTATTTCGCCACACACTTCTTGGTAAATCTCGATGGGCGTGGTTACATTTTTGCTATGTCGCCAGTTAATACCACGTTATGTTTACGAAATCTAAGTATTATAGCAAAAAGCTCGTTTCGAACTACCGGGTCGACCTTTAACACGTCGTTTAATGACTGACTGGATGTAGTTTTGGCCGATGCGTCAAATACGACGTGCAGCTTGGTAGTTGCAAGATCTTGCTTTTCTACCCCATGATGCGGTAAGTAATTAACGACTTCTGCTTTTGATTCGGGATTAATACGCGTCATGTGACCTAAAGATTCGTATTCATTCATAAAATCGCGATAATCGTTGAATATCAATGTCTTGGGAAGATCCAAGTTCTGAATAATTGTCATGAAGTGGCAATTGTACGACAAATCTGACTGAGCCATCGTGACGTGTATATTGTATGAAATCCTGTTCGCACTGTAGTTCTTCTTTACTATACAACACACGTGGATCAATCTCCTCTATTTGCCAAAAACGTTCTAACTGCTTTTGTTTATCCAGATTAGCTGACAAGGAACATGAATCCGCCCCTTTTTTTTGTGGCTTTGCCAAGTGTCCGGATATTACCCACTCCAAAGTTTTTTGTAACACGGCTTGGTTTCGACCTAATTCGATTTGACCAATGCACAACAGATCGAAAAATATGCTGGCACCCAATAGTATATCCATTCCATATATATTCATGTCAAAATATTGCTGTGGCATAATATCAGTAATCTTATCTAACACTAAACACGATAATTTTGCTATGTAGTCATTAATGGAAGACTTTATCTTGAACTGTGCTTGTTCTTTAATGCTAGTAGTAGTTTGACTAATACCCGATATTGGCAAGTTTATTTTGGTAGTACGTATGTTCAACCATGTGATTAAATCCTTTGTGGCAAAACATGACTGCGACCAACTGTCCAGGATTGCACGACATTTAATAGGTTCGTTACTTATTGAATAAACATATATGGATGCTGTGGGCAATACTACGCAAGTATTCGCTTGTGGTTGTACGAAATTCGAGCTAACATTAAGAAAACTGCTAGATCGAGCATACTCTAGCACCGGTTTACGATCATCACCAGCTGAGTTGTTTCGGAATTACTTTGGGCATGAGGCGTTTGCGTTACGTCTCTGTGTTGATCTGATTGTGATCCTATGTGAAGAAATGTGTGATGCCTTTTTTGACAGGTTTTACAAGAAGTAGACATGCATTCGGTATCAGAATGACCAGCGCGTAGACAATTAGTGCAAAGCCTAAGACGCTTCACCTCAGAAAATCTTGTGTTTATTGGCATGCCCAAAAACTTTTTACAAGAATAAATAAAATGCACCTCGTTACAAAGAGAACAATGGATTGCATTGAATGAAAAATGCGAAAATGTTTTTGTATCTGCGTATTTTTTATTTGGAGTGGTGTACTCATTAGTGTTTATGCTGTCAATTGGTTCAAGCAAATTGCACCGTCCAATAAGAAATTTTGTGATGTCTGTTACTTTAGGATCGTTATTTTCTTTAATATACTTTTACCACTCGTATCTTATATAACTATTGAGTCTTTCCGCCAACAAATGTATTAAAATTGTGTCCCAGTATTGAACTGATTCGTCTACGTTTTCTAATGCGTGATAATGCGTTTGAAAATTGTCCACAAAAGATCGCAAAGAACCGTACGAATCCTTTGTAATATTCGGTAGTTTAATTATGCCGTTGAAATGTGATGCTATAATAGCCTTAGTATTTTTAAATTTTTCGGATAAAAGCCCCCAAGCCGTATCATAATTCGAGTCTGATACCGATAAGGAACTAATTACGGTGGCAGCGTTGCCTTTTAAACATGCTGTTAATAAGCGCATTAAATGTATCATGAAACTGTGTCCATCGATCATAATGACCATAAAATTCAGGTAAATTTATTTGTGATAATTTGACATTAAAATTAGTTGCGTATTCTTATGCGTCTGTGCTGCTAACGTTAACCGGGCATAAATTCGTCGCTGATACCGCAGGTTGTTGCGCTTCGACCAAAATTGCTTTAGCGGCTCTACGTAGTCTAAATATTTTGTTTCGGATTCGCCACGATCTTACAAATGAACTTCTAAGCTTTATTCGTCTGAATTACATGCATATTCGATGTCCGTTTCCACATAGTCAAATTCAGAATAATTTTCGGAAACCATATCGGACGGGTTTTAATTGCTGTATATAGGTATATTATGATCAAATGTTTCCACAAATTTGCAAAATGTTTTTAAACCACCTTTTAATACACCCCTGTGAGCTATTAACTTTTTTAACTCGTCTGATTCAGACATTATTTATCTGAATCAATTAAATTAGTAATAAGTTAGTAACAACAATAATAGGTTAGTAAGGTAAATTCGCCTATTAACGGCGAATACAACACCTTAAGGTATTACCGGCGTAGAAAAAAATAAACATTAGGTATGGTTTATTTAAATCACGCGCCCAATTCTAGATAGTGGCGCCACTTTCTCAGTAGGAAATTTACCGCTCTTCCGAAATACGTAACTGCCGCAGCAAGAGGGAGAGGTGCGTGTAGGTGTTAAATTTCGGGTTTAGCCTTGGTATTTTCGTAAGAAAACTGTTTTACATCCTTAAGAATTTTTCGGAACATAAAATAGACCTAGTCATTTTTTTTAGTAGTAGATAGAGAAAAGATCAAAAAATATATTTTGTGTGTCTTTTAGTAATTTTCGTGAATAAACTAATAAAAAAAATAAAAAAGAAAATATGCCGGTAATGGATTAACATTTTAACTATGGATCTAATTATTTTTTTATAGTTTAATAGCTAACATTTAAATAAAGGTTATAACCCAATTATGACGTACACTTTTGTTAACACAACAATTTCTACGAATTTTTGAAACTTACCCTTTACACTCGGCTCATTTGGAAATCTATAGAAAGAGAATATAAAAAAAACAAGTTGGACATGCACTTTATCACTAAATCATAAAATCAGAGACATGAAAGGTATACAATTACTTTTTTTGTTGTTAACTTAGTTTATGCAAATTTTAAAAATGTGATCAAAAATGAAAACAAATAAATACGCCGGTAAAGGAATACCTTTTTGGCAATGGGTCTATTATCGGCGTATTTTTTTCTATTACTTAACAAAATACTTATAACTTAAATATTTTTAAAAACTAAATTTGAACGCCTTTATTACTACTTAGTCTTTTAACTACGTAATTATTATTTTTTTTAGCCATATGGCACCTAGCAAACGTGGAACACTAGAATTAGAACAAAGTTTTCAGCAACACGAATAGTCTTTTGATTTATGAAAATGTAAACTTTCACCATTAACACTCATAATAAAATACTTATCTTTTTTGGGATTTTTTAATGGTGTACTTTAAATTATACAATCTAAACGTTTCGATAACACTTACAGTTATCTTCGTCAGTAGTAATGTTTGTTAAAAATTGTTAAAGATGTAGTAAACAATTTTGTCAAATTTGAAAAATTAAAACATAAACATAAGCCTGCTATTAATATAACAGTTTGAGAAACGTATAAGCCAACTATAACATTGTAGTAAAGAATAACTAGGTCATTAAAATTAAATATTGTTAAACTGCCTCAAAGGTGACAAACCAGAACACTCTCTACGACGAAAGCTAACAATGAAATTTGCCAGCCAAAAAACACATTTAACAAAATTTAATCGAGTTATGATGTAAATGTAAAGTTGTGAAAAACTTCACTTTTAAAATGATAGAAGCATTCACAAATCCAAACATTACATCAAATAAAATAACCCAGTTAAATCTAACAAAGAGATATCTTTATCAATAATTGGAAGTGTTATTAACAATGAAAAGCACAATGCAGAACGTTCTTTGTAATTTTTAATTTCAATTTAATTTCAACTACTTATGTTAAATTATAGTGCTGTGGAAATTTAACATATAATTGGTAAAGCATTTGCTTCAAGGTCTAGGAAAAACACAGCAAAAAACCTAGACATACCAAAAGTTGAAAACAAATTAAAATCAAGGCGTATCATTATGCTCTTTTTTAATTATAAGATGCCAAAACCTATTTAAACGGAGATTTTCTTCTTGTCTATTAACATTATTCGGGTGTTTATATATTTCAATAGCTTCACGTTGCAAACGAACATAATAATGGGTTTGTCCTGACAATATTTTCATATTGTCAAATTGAATGTCATGATTTAGATTATTCAGGGCATGGTCAGCCACAGCAGACCTCTCTGGTTGACCCAATCTACAAAATCTCATATGTTCTTTGCGTCTTGTATCAAAGCTACGTTTTGTGGTCCCGATGTATACTTTTCCACATGAACAAGATAACTTATACACTCCGGAAGATGATAAAGGGTTTGACACATCTTTAGGTGATCTTAAATGTTCTTTAATTTTTCTTGTAGGTTTAAAAATAGTCCTAATGCCATATTTGATTAGGATTTTTTCAATTCTATTTGTAACATTAGCTATAAAAGGAGGAAAAGCAGTACCAACATTAAGAACTGGTTTTTCTTTAAGGTTACGCCTAGAAGGTGTAATAACATTATTAATATCTGTAAGTGAATATCCATTATCTTGTAAGGATTTTCTTAAATATTTATATTAATCATTCAAAAATTCAGGGTCACAAATTCGTTTTGCTCGATCTACTAAAGATTTAATTACACTAATTTTTTGACGTGGATGGTGGTTGGATAATTTATGAAGGTATCTATCAGTGTGTGTCGGCTTTCTGTAAACCTTAAAAGATAGTGAATTATTATTTTTAGATATTAATATGTCAAGAAATGGTAAACTTCCATTAGTTTCTTTTTCCATGGTAAACTGAATACTAGGATGTATACCATTTATAAAAACCAAAAACTCATGTAGTGCTTCTTCTCCATGTCTCCAAATAACAAATGTGTCATCTACATATCTATACCAAACTGAAGGTTTTTTAGGTGTATTTTGTAACGTTAATGTTTCAAATTTTTCCACATAAAAATTAGCTATAACAGGACTAAGGGGACTACCCATTGCTACACCTTCAATCTGTTCATAAAATTTACTATTCCACTGAAAATAAGTTGTAG
The DNA here is from genome assembly GCA_036346205.1 of Vesta saturnalis. NCBI lineage: Eukaryota > Metazoa > Arthropoda > Insecta > Coleoptera > Lampyridae > Vesta > Vesta saturnalis. Next base: position 2,578,867 of record JARFJB010001071.1, on the reverse strand, counting down.
TAAGACAGTGCTGAAAAAGAATGGTTATGTCCTTTGGTAAAAGATGATCAATGTATCCAATAGTTTCTTTTAGAGGTACTTTTGTAAAAAGTGAAACCACATCTAAACTAACCACTATATCACCCTCTTCAATTTTGAAACTATGCATTTTTCAACAAAGTCGGCAGAATTTTTAATGTAATGGGGTGTTTTTCCTATATGAGGTTGTAATAACAATGTAAGATGTTTTGCAAGGTTATATGTAGGAGAACCAATTGCACTAACAATAGGCCTTAAAGGAATATTAGGTTTATGAATTTTTGGTAAACCATATAGTTTTGGTGAAATAGCTTCAGAGTTAGATAGTTTCTTTTTTATTTCTTCAGGAATAGATGATAATTTAATCAGCTCTTTAGTTTTTAAAAGAAACTTTTTTGTTGGATCTTTTGGTATTTCACGATAAGTTTCTGGTCCCAACAATTGTTCTATCTTAGTGTTATAATCGTTCATATTTAATATAACAGTTGCATTACCTTTATCTGATTTTGATATTATAATATTTTCATTGCGTTTAAGATCAAGTAAAGCATGTCGTTGACGAAAGGATAAGTTGCTCTTTGGAGGTTTTGTTTTACGTAATATGTTAACGGTGTTATATCTAACTTCATTAGCAACATCAAAAGGTAATAATCTAATGGAGTTATCGCAAAAAAAAAAATGATTGCAAAAACAAAATTAAAATTTAAAAAATTGATATCCTCCCACCTAATAATGCTACCCAGAATGACAAGAAGGAAGAAAATAATATAAAAAACCTTATGCAGAGTCCGCTTCCGAAACGTCGCGCTCAAAAAGCATAAACTGTGGAAATAGGCCGATCAACTCCACTAATCCACTAGTGCGTTGCTGATTTTCAAATCCGATGTCGAAGGACCAATGATTTTCTGTTCGCTGTTCGGTTTATGTTTTTCTTGTAGTATTTTTCTGATGAAAAATAATATACACACGATATCATTCAATTTGATTTATTGTCACATTTACATATAACGTGGTTTTAACGTAATCGTTATTGGGGTTATGTACTTGCGAATCTACTTGCTACTCTTTTTTTTACCCGATCACCTACGCCTCTGTAGTATCCTCACCAAACTAACCACGGAGGAACCACTTAAAATTTGGAATTAAAGGGTGATGCCCAACCATTATCGTGCCAAAAATTTGTTTAAACATTCGTGAGTTTAGCTACAATTTTTTAAATTAGGATTTATAATAGTTATTTTCATAACTAGTGCGCTGTTTACACATTTTTTGGTGCGAGGCGTTTTTTTTACCCGAGGCGTAGCCGAGCACGGCTCGCACGTGTTGCGAATATCATTTTTTGTAATAATTTACATACAATTAGAAAAAAATTAGATTTTGAAATATGTGATGACAAATGTCAAATTAAAGACATAAACAAAAAAGTTTATATATTTAGTAATATACCACTTTTTTGTTTATGCATTAAAAGTAACGATTACAAAAATTTAGTAATACATTCAATCTAGGATAAAATTGTACGCAATTGATTCTCATTTTTACATGTAGGTAGATTAAACTTATTTCCTAATGCTAACAGTTACTAATATCATTTTTAAAGAACAATAGAGTTATTTTTTAATCCAATTTTTTAGCTTTGTCAGAAAATTTTTTTTAGGTATAAAACATTAAACTTCAACTGGAAATTTTTGTTTTTAGTTTGATTAAAAATAAAATTATAAACAATACTTGTTATAGTATTTAAAATAGTCCTTTGTTTTATGACGTGAAGGATCTTAATAGCTTCATTTTTCTAAAACCTTATAATTTTTTTCTAATCTATTAATTAAATCTAAAGAAATTAAGAGTTTAAGATAAATTAAGAGTTTTTTGTCTAATCTTAATTCAAGGTTATGGATTTTGTTGCGCAATTCTTTCTGAAAGTATGTCAAATAAATTAAGTTCTTCTTAAAATTTAGGGGTAATTTTAAATTTTCTACATATTAATAGAGTTTAGATAATTGGTTATTATATTTTGCCATTTCTTAAGTTTGTTACATGCAATGATGCCATAACATGTTGTTATATCATCAAACAATTTTTTTTTATTTAAATAAATTATTAATAATGGTTCTAGGTAAATTGACCGAAATCAATTGACCGAACATAATTGACCGAAAATCAGTTGGTCGAAAAATTTTCGTTATAACAATGTTATAATTAGTGATTAACGATAATTAGGTACGTTTTTTTGAAAGAACATACCGAATTATAAAGTTGAAGGGGTTAGGAACACAATGTAAAGTTTCATACAAAGATAAGTTATATAACTATTCCCTAAATTGACTTTCAAAACAACAAAAAAAACAAGAAAATCTTTTAAATCTTTTTTCGGTAAATTGCGACTTCGGTCAATTGTCGTTTCGGTGAACTGATTTTCGCGATGGCGTTATTGTTCTTATCTTGTTGTGTTTAATCTTTAATCTCTGATCTGTAATAAAAAAATTAAAACTGTTAATTTTATCTCACTAAATAAGCTTCTAATCAAAATGTTTTAACAGCCATTTCTTTTTCTAAATTAAAATTAAAATTAAAAAAGGCTTTTAGATTTGAAATAAATGAAGTTGCGTAAAAGATAGGTAAACTTGCATGTTATATGCATAAGCAGTTACAGAATCGCATAGAGTCGAAATTTTGACTTCGTATTTAGTAAGTTTATTCACGATACACTGTCGACAATTACAAAGGCCTCTAAAAGGCACCTGTTACTTATCTACTGTTACATTTTCGTGAACATCATAGAGCTTAGGGAGAATTTGCAACCCATTCATCCCACACGTCCCGTATGGGAGCTAATTTATCAGTTTCGCGTCGTTGTAGTCGAGCTTTTTTATCGCCAAAGCGAATTATTCGTGCAATTACATGAAATCGTTGTTGGGACATTATTGCTATGGTATTGGACGACCTACATTTCCATCCAACAGAGTGGATGTCGCCTCTTCATGAGATTTGTACACTCCAGCTAGGAACAATAGGCCAAAATACGCTTTTAGTTCAACTAACGTTAGTTCTTGAAACGTGTCACCACGAAGTCTTTTGCCTTCTAAATTGAACATTTTTTACAATTTTGAGTGTAAAATATAAGAATTGCGCGGATTTTATATCAATTATATCAATGATTCCTGGGCCAACAAGGTGTGCTACCTTGTTGGCCCAGGAATCAACGAAATAATATTTGCTGCCGACAACCTTCCCGATTGAAGTGTCTTTTCATTCCATACTATATTTCCATCTTTTGAAATCTGAAATCGTAGCTTCATTTTCATCATTCGATTCGCTATTATATATCTCGGTTTCGGACAAATGGTCTTCTTCTTCAGACGCCTTAGAATTACTATCAGAAACACAAAAGCTTCTCAAGTTCACTATCCGTAAGCACTCTCTACACATTTTCAATAATAAATTTCACTTGCTAGATATCTCTAATTAGAGTTTAGCATCAAGTTTGATATTTACGACGAAACTAACGTACAAATGATCACTGGCTGCATTTATATGCGGAGCCACAGACGAGTCTCAACAGGAATAAACTTGTTTACCGATACGCAAATAACGCGTGCAATATGCGCAATAATTTATGGAAATAAAACAAAACTAATAAAATACATTCGTCTATGATAATAATCTGCATCTCGTTTTTCTAATTTGAACCACGCAAATCAACGGGTCATATAGACCCAAACACAGTGTAACAAACTACTTACGTTGTGTTAAAAACTACATTTATATAGGCAACATAACGTACACTTCATGCAGCGTGTGTTGCATATCTAGTTGCGTAAAATAGGCATTCAATTTTAATTAGAACTCTCACGCATTTTGTTTGCATATTAAATCTAGACATGTTCTTGCGCAATAGACTACCCTAGCGTCGTTTTTTGTTGAGATAAGGACAGTGGTTACAGTCAGCCATTGGTTGCTTTATTAATTTTTTATCAAGTGCTTTATAATTTGTACGGTAAATTTATTTTTAAAAAGCTATTATACAACAGTTTGAGATGATTGATTTTTCAGGCACTTTACTGTACGTTTACATTTATTTCATTTCAATGGAACTTATTATTATTTATCCGATTATTTACTCCAATACATACGCTTTACCGTTAGTTTAAAGTACGGTATAATAACGTTTAATCAAGATTGACGCAATAACCTTGTTAATATGAAGTGGAATTTTAACATCCGTTAAACCAGCTAGATCAACACAGTTGGGAATTTAATATAAAAAATGGAAAAATAAATATCCGGATTCAGTTTTATTTCAACTCTACAATTCACAGAGGTACAATAGTTAACCAAATATGCTAATATTGTCCAGGTATAATATTTCTATTAATAATTCAACAATTTAGTTTTTTAATTAGGTTAAATATCGTTACCAACATTAGTTCTAAGGGATCCTTCTTTATAACCAAAATATAAGTAGTAAAATAAAACTTGTTATAATCAAATTACCTTTTAACCTTATGTTCATGGTTTACTTGTTTTTTCCATAAAATAAGTGCCTACCATTTATTTAACCATTTAGTTTCAAGTTCAAGCAACATCAATTGTAAAGCGAACATATCTATAATTTTTTAAAGCTATATCTGTTAAAATTAATAAACCTCGCTTATCTTAATCTCCGACTGAGCAAAAAGGCACCAACTCAACCCCTTTATTAGCTAAAATTGTAGCTTGAAGGGTTGGTGGCAACAATTAGTGTAACAAATGCATTAAAAAAAAAAATTAATTATAATTTTCTAATATCAATCTAGGTACACCGTTATTAGAATAATGAAAGAAAAACCATGCAGTGGCAACGAAATATTTAAATAAATTAAACGAATTATGCACATTAGAAGAACGCGATTGGGTTATATTGACTCGAACACAATAGGAGGGTTAAAACGCTTGATTTTCTTAACAACAAAACCATTAAACATGGCGTTTAAAAGCCTCCCGAAAGAACGCACGACAGAGGGGTAGATGAAAGTCATAAAAATACAATAATTTCAACTTTAAAACCAATAATCTTAGAGATACGTTTATAACTTTGGAAAGACCTACATGTTAATCGTGAGGCAATCGAAGAGGAACCAGGTGTCTAAACCGAGTCAATATATCTATTACTATTATTATTATTATTATTATTATTATTTGATTATAACTGTGAAACTTTTGTTTTGAAGAAGAGTTTCCATTTTTTGTTCAATTTAAAGTGGTTTCAAAAATAAAAATAAAAATTGTATTGTTGTTTTTCTTCTGTTGATGCTTTTAAAGGTACTTGTTTTGTGATGGTTCTTTGATTGGCAATAAAACAATGCTTTTATAAAACAAATGTATATTCACATCTCAAATAGTAAAAAGAAAATGAAGAATTCCTTTTCCTAAATCAGAGATCTGAATAAAATTTTTTGAAACCGCACATTCAAAATTTAAAAAAAAAAATAAATAAATTGTATTTATTGTCCTATGTTTGTACCTTTTTTCAGATTCCTAAGGATAAACGTCCTAACATTCAAAGTTTTGGCAACTATGCGATTTGCTTTATATTGCTCCTCAGGTCAGATAGGACGTTTCAGCTTATCAGGACAGTATTAGCTTATGTTTTACTACCCTTGTTGTTTACGACATGTTATACCGGTTGCGGACTTTCAAGATTAGGCATGTAACAGAAAAAACTAGTTTCGTAAAGTATGTGATTTTACTTACATAGTTGCTAGAATTCATTTTTGTATAAGGAGTATAAAGGCACATAAGGTAATAAAAAAAATTGACTTTGTATGTTAAAGTCATTGTCAAACCTATGAGAGTGAATGGGTAGCATTGTCACCTACTTCATTATAATAATGACTAATTAAATAATTGATAACGTTAGAACAAATCTGCTTGATATGTATATTAATAATTAAAGAAACTGATGTCATAATCTACAATACACCGTTTATACTAAAATTAAGCCCTATAAGAACGAACGATAACTTATACAACTATCTTTTACAACAGTACAATATCACATAGAAAATCAAGGAAGTTTCAATAAGTTGCGAACTCAATAACGAAAAAAAAAAACTATTACCCTCAATTATAAATTACAAATTTTTTTACGTAACTCAGGAGGTCCGTTTAGCCTCGAAAATTAATCTAAGCACGCATCAGTCATAGTTGAGCACATCGAAACAATACCAAATGTCTTTGGGGTGACCAGCGCACTACAGTAAGTCCTTTAACACTAGATATTGCATTATGTAGTTTAACAGCAGTTACATGAAAGTTTACCTGTTCAGTATTCGCTCTAATTAATTTTGATAATAGATACAAATGCGTCGTCAAAAACACTTAAAACTGCGACACTTTTTCCTTCTTACTTTAAAATGTCACAGTACAATTTAACCTTAACTTATACTTTTATGTCACTTTATGTTCTTTAAACACCTTAATAAGTGACAGTCTTAATTTCTTAAATTCAGATAAAGGTAAGATTTTAGTTTACATACTCTTTTCCTGTTTCGTGAATCATGCGACCGTTATATTCCCAAAATTTCACTTAACCAATATTGCTGTATTGGCTAGTAATACAAACTCTTATAAAAAAGAATTTAAAAATGTCCAAACCCTTTCCGGCACGGAAATATTTTAACACTCTGACATAACGATTAATAGTTTTATCTCTTACTAGGAGACTGTAATTATTATATAATTACGCACGCACGTATGCGCGCATAGACGCACGCACGTACGCATCCACTTACGCACGCATTCACACTAGCAAGCCCGCACGCAGACACCCACGTACATATGCACACATGCACACACGCACGTATTTACGCACGCACATATATAAGTACGCAAACACCCGCACACACGCAGTGCCGCACAAGTTTCAGGAGGGGTATAATAATATTACAGTCATTCGGGAATTCGGTAATGTGTACAAATTTCGTTTTATAATTGTCTATAGAAAAAGTACCTTTAGGGTTAACTTGAACTCCAAGGATAGCCTTCAACCTATTTATTCTAGAAAAATCGATATTTTAACATTAAAACTTTCTCTTTTCAGACAAAATGCACTTCATTCATTTTTTAAATCACACTGTAAACTAAAATCTATTTTGAAAACTTTAGTGCATTCCTTATACTTCCACAATTAATTTTATTGTAACTTAAAAGTACAATAATGACTTTTAGGTTTGTAGTCACATAAACGAATTCCATTTTAAGAATTACAAAAAAAAAATTATCCTTAAATTGTCTATATAAAAATTGTGTTACAGAACATCACAATCTTCCTTATCCAATAAATTAATCAACATACTATGTAAACAACAGGTCACATTTTATATACACTCAAAAACAAATATCGCGTGTTACCCAAAATACGCAGGAGCAGGGATGTAGAAAACCATTATGAGGAGTAGAAGTAGCAACATTTATTTATTTTTTCATTAGTGTACCAAAAAATACGTCCCAGTGGAATGGCGTGTAACAATCCATACATAGGGGCATATTACACATTCTGCACATTATTTTGGTACATTCCTCCTTATTTTCTTGTCAACACTTGCCAACTTCTACAGTTAAATGATCACCAACATTGGATACTTGCGGTGAAGACTTAGAATGTCGCCCAACCTTTCTTGTACTTTTCTTTGAACCCCTTTTCTGCCTACGGCAATCAAAGCTTCTGCTAGTGGAATTAGACACTGTATGAACGCAACTTTTGTATGAGTCTATTCCTTGAACACAATGTATGACTTACAGGGACTTCCTATTTATGTCATAAAGCCCATTTTTAATTGTATATTTTAATTGTCTGTGGACAGTCAAGGTCTGCCACTAATCCGTCTTTCATCTTTTTCTTTCCTTTTTAAGTAACTGACCTATGATGGTTTCATAAGACGGTAAAATCGTTTGTATCCTACCACCTAACGTGCCTACTGATGGATAATCAATACTACCTAAAAGGCCAATAGATGTGAAAGATCGGTCAAATCCTAACGACTGCACACCAAGGGTTACTTTCTGTTTCTCTTTTCTAGAATGTACATTCCTATAGTAAATATAGCCCATCGAAGAGTCACACCTAATCCCTACTTTCAGCCCTCATTTTACGGGTTGAATGCCGTGTATTTCTTCAGGCTCGGCATCCTTTTCAATTTTGCCATTGATTCGTCAGTGGATTGATGTGTGGTCTCTTATCTGCTGCCTGGAAACATTTTTGTGAAACAGAAAACTACCTCATCTATACAATACATTTTCTTTGGTTTCTGCGGCCAGTTGAAATATAATTTTAATAAGATTGTCAGGCATCTGTCTCGTGGTATTGCGTTTCCTATTGATTCATTACCTAAAAACTTATTTGTGGACCAACATATAGCAAAAGAGTGGAATCTTATTATAATGCATCACAAGAGAAACTCCAGGAATAAGCATATTTTTTCAATTCTTCTTTTCTTTTTACTGCGTGTACTCTTTAGTATATCCAACGTTTGATTGGTGCAGTTGGCAATGAACAAAAGCAAGTTTCTGGGAAATAAGCCAAAAAGATAATTCAATTCATAGCTTCCTCAATTGAGCTTAGCCAGGATAATAGCAGGGCCTTCAGCAGGAATACATTTTCTGGGAACAAAGTTACTGACATCTATTTGAGACCATACCACGTTACCATCTTAATGATTGTCTGAGTCGTCATGAAGATGAATGCAGTATGCACGTAACAATTTCTGTGCCATCATCAGCGAATTTTCTCAGTCGAGCTTGAATGCACCTCATCGGTATCGGAGGGCGAAGATGGCTGGTAGTCCTTATCCTGGACGCTGTCATCACTCTCAAATGGATCATTTATGAGCTTTACTTCAAATTTAAGTTCAAGGTTTTCAATTGTTCGAGCTCGGCGTCAGGGATTTTTTTCTGTAAACACCTACCGGGACATATGTGTACCATCATAAAGTACTATTGAGACATATTTTACCCAAAAGCTAACCTGACCCAAACTGTTACTTTTTCCTTCATGGGTGCTGGAAAATTCGCCGAAAACAGTACACCGAAAACGTTTTACCGAAAACAGTTCACCGAAAAACGGTTTACTGTGAAACAATTCACCGAAAGGAAAATTTACCGACAAACACTTCACCGAAAGAACAATTCTCCGAAAATCCATTTTTCCACGGTGTGTTACATTATTTTGGTACTTTTATTAAAAGTATTCTTCTAAAATATATTGTTTTAAACTTCCCTTCGTTTAAACGTTTTTGGTTTTTTGTGTTTGCTTTTTGCTGTTTTTGTTTTTTTAAATTTTTTTTTTTGGTTTTTATAGTTTTTTTTTGTTTTCGGCACAGTCCCTGTACCGATATGAGTAATCAAGAAACAAAAATTGAGAAACTTTATAAGGTCGTTGGAAAATAATCGTTCAAGTTAATGAGAGCCATTGCCTATTAAGCAAAACGAGTGCAGGGTTATTGTCATTAAATCGCATTACGGAAACTTACATGATTAAAAGACGATTCCAAACATATTTCCCTAAATGTATCTCATTTACGTAGCAGATATAAATACATTTGGCGCTAAAATTGAGTTTACAGTTTATAAAAAAGTTCGAAATGGCTCTCGAATACATAAGTGAAAAAGGCAAACGCTTGTTGTTTGATGAAGGTCACTTTTTCTACACGGACAAAAAAGTAGATTCAAAGGCATATTGGAAGTGTCAAAGTTACCACAAAGTTAAGTGTGCTGCACGCATAATAACACTGGATGACAGTGTTACTAAAAGAAGTGGAACACGTAACCATCTCGCTGATGCTACGCATGTAGAACAAATGCAAGTGGTGACCACCGTACGCGACGACGCCAGAACGACTCGAGATGCACCACATTACATCCTATCAAATGCAACTTTTGGACTCAGCCAGGTAGCAGCAAGTAGGCTTGAGAAGGCAAGCAGCATGAAAAGAACAATACGCAATAGACGAACCAGTGATCAATTGCCCATTCAGCGCAGCGACATTGTTTTGCTCGAAGAATATACATAAAAAAAGGGAAGACTTTTTGATGTTCGATTCAATGATGACCGGATATTGATGTTTTGTACGAGGAGAAATCTCCAACTTCTAGCTCACGCTGACTAGTAGTACGGAGATGGTACGTTCAAAACCGTACCGCACCTGTTCTGTCAGCTTTATACACGACATAGGTTAAAAAGTAATGTAGCTATTCCTCTAATTTACGCTTTGTTACCGGATAAAACCAGAGTTATCTACGTTTGATTACTTCTGAAAATAAAAGAGCTTGACCCCGGAGTAGAACCAGCATCAATTATGACTGATTTTGAAACTGGAATGATAAACGCTATTACTGAAAAATTCCCTCAGTCCAGACATCGGGCCTGAAATAGAGATATGAAACAGATGCAGATTTGGATCTGAAAATGCCGCAATAGCATTTGTTCCTACAGCAGACGTGGTTCGTGCATTTAAAATGCCTTGTGACGAAAACATTTTACCCCCAGAAGCACAACCGGTAATGGATTATTTCGAAGACACCTGGGTTGGACGTCCACAAAGAAATCACCGCCATCCACCACTTTTTTGCACGACATGTGTAACTGTGTAGAAGGAGTACGTCTAGGCTTGCAAAAAACGAACAATGCTACAGAAAGCTGGCATCGAGGATTTGAGCAAAAAATTCCCTCTGAACACCCTAATATTTGGAAGTTGAACAATATGTTGTAGGAATGGTAGCCCCGCCTGCCCGCAAGAAGTACAGGGAATGTGTCGAAAGGATATCAAGAATTTTTGGAGACTACAATAATGCAAATTTATACAATTTCTCACCACAATTTTGGATATTGATAAATATTGTACTTTAAATGTAAATCATACAAAAAAAAGCAAAAAAAAAACACGAACACAGAAAAACTATAAAAGCAATAAAAAAACAGCAAAAAGCAAACACAAAAAGCAAAAACCTTTAAATACGCCAGTCATTTGCTACAAGTCCTAAGCCTTGATAAATTGTGAAGAGAAGTTTACAACAATATATGTTAGAAGGATATTTTTAACAAAAGTACCAAAATAATGTAACATACTTTGGAAAAATGGATTTTCGGTGAATTGTTCTTTCGGTGAATTGTTTGTCGGTAATTTTTCTTTCGGTGAATTGTTTTTCGGTGAACTGTTTTCAGTAAGTTTTCGGTGAATTTTCCTAGATTACGAAATATTAGCAAACAACTTACCTTATTACGGTTGGCCCATAATTTACTATTTACTCATGTAAAATAACAAAAAACGAGGTTATTGATGAACACTATGGTCAACATACATGCTAGCAATTGTTATTTACGACTGATTGAATAAAATTACCGCGTTGTAATGTCTGCTAATATCGCTGCTAGTTTATAAAACACTGCAATATCTCAGCCGCGCGCGTTTTAAATGGGGTTTGCCCGCTGTAGTAATTTTTTGTCATTTGTTGGGACATATATGTCCCTACAGAATCCAAAAGGTTAAACGATCAAATATTTTTATTATGTGTTCCATACCATAAACGACATTACATGGTACGTTCAACTATCCGCCCAAATATTTATCTACACAATCTAAATAGTACGTTATTTGTACAATACGGCTCATAACGATACGTAATAAGCCTAATAGTTAAAAATACTCTGGTAAATTTCAGTTGCTCTCTATTGTCACCATGTGTGTAAATTTTAAGGATCATAGATAGTTTGTTTCGTTCTGTTTTTTTTTTTAATTTCGAATTTAAAAGAGTTTAAGGTTTTGCGGGCTTTTATATGATCACATTTTTTTTGGGTTTGCAGACATTTATAAACCAAATTTTTTTTGTAAAATTACTTAATATTGGTGTAGTTTGGTAAATGAGAAGGAAATATTTTATACAATTAAATTGAGAATAAAATTTATTGCTCCATACGGTACAACTTCTATGGGTTTAAATTGTAAGCCGTCAGACTGCCGTCCTCTTTTTGATGTTGTTCCGGTTTTAAAACAAAAAGTTGGATTTTATATACGTTAGTTTAAGGTTCATTATAGTAGAAGTTTTATTATCTTACCCATACCATCTTACACGAGGCACCTTTGGGAACACATTTTAGATGGGTGATGTAATTTTTCCGATTTGGTTTTTCGGATTTGATTCGTTTCTTCCGCGATTTAAGATTTTAAGTAATTCTGTTTATAATTGGCTATTGAAGATTTAAGTAAGATGGAAAGGGTTATTCGGGGAGATGGCGAATTCTAAATAAGGTAGTAATTAGCTCTGTCAAAGATGTCGTAGTATCAGGACTCACCTTTGTTCGCGATGTCGACGTATCCACGAAGTTTGTCCGTTTGGGGTAGTGAACTATTTACGTCTATTTCGGGGGGCTTAGAGAAGTTACTGTGGAAGTTTGATTCCGAATACACCCTTACTTAGTGGATCATATATTAGTTTTGTTCTCCTCAAAATAATGTCTGTTATCGTTGCCGAGTATCGACATTTCTCGTCCATAGAAGTTGGATACGGTGTCGGTATAGGTTCCGGTCCTAACTCCTTTGGAGTTGTTTTCGCATCTAGTATGTGGATCTATGTGAATTAGTTCAGGAGTTAGTTTTATGGACGACTTCGTGTGTCCAGCTGCCTGTTAACAAATATTTCGCTGTAAATTAAAAAGCTTTTCGTTCTCTTGATAATTTTAAATCAATAAGTGATATTTAGTACTTGTGTATAGTAGAGTAATCAAGTTTTATGGAAGCTTAAGTAATAGTGTAACGTACAACCAATTGTACGATCAATCAAAATGCATTGAAAAGAGAAGTTTGCACGAGTTAAGTCTTTTGGACTTCGAGTTTCTCCATCGGTTATATTTCCGCAGGTGTCTGTATAACAAAGGATCTGTTCCGAATACAAGGTAAACTTTTTGTGTATTTTGTTTGCAGTAGTTGACAAATTTTAATAAATTCCTGTGTATTATATTTTCGTTGTTGTATTGCCGACGTTTGAATACGCTGACTTTTAACATTAAAGTTTAATTTTCGTATCGATTAACCTTTAGTGCATGCGTATCCATCCGTATTATGATTCAAAATTTGTCACAGCCTTTTGGGGTAAACTAGGTAATGAAATCTGAAATGAATGTTTTCATTTATGTAGCAATTGTGTTAACATTTCGATGATGTTTTTGTTACTATTATATATATATATATATATATATATATATATATATATATATATATATATATATATATATATATATATATATATATATATATATATATATATATAGTTAATGTATTTATTGTTTTTTTAAAGTGTAAACCAAATGTTGTAACTTTTAAAGATTTAATGCAATATATTTTTTTGAACTTAAGCATACTTGATACCGGATTGTTTGATTTAATTACGACTCGTTACAGAATTAAAAATAATTCTTTTTGAAGAATAATTATATTGAAAATCTGAGTTTAAGTGAAATAAAGTAACGTATTTATGAAGTAAGTCGGTTGTTGACCGAACAGCTAGTTGCTGTTGCGAATAGTCGCAAGTATTTTTGGAGTTCTTGTTATAGGAATCAACATACCGATTGTGGACATCTTTTCTAGTGCCTGATTTGCTAAGCAGGTAAGCGAATTTAATTATTTGTTATGGCAGCTGGGTAATTTTTTTGGAATTTAGGTATTACCTCCTGATATCGACGTTTAATAAATTTTAGGGTTTTGTAGATGTTCGATCGAGTTGTTAAGCTTTGATGGGATGTATTATTTTGTTTGAAATTATACAATTAATTGCTGTTTTGATCAGTTATTTTTGAGCCAATGATTTGAGCGCTAAGGTTATCAAAATCTTTAATGAGTTTTAACTTCCTTATCGCGTTTTGCGGCTTTTGTATGAAGCTTAAGATTTTATTGAAGTTTGGGCGAACTTGGTGTAAATATTTTTGTAATAGAATTTTTAGTAAGATTGAAATTGTGCAAGGTATCGGTAAAGATTAGACCTGACACTACGGACACTACAATTACGGATTAGAAGTAAGTAATATCCGAACGGGGCAGGATTTTATGTCCACAAATGTTTACCCACAGTAATCTTTTGGTTAATTTTTGACTCTATCCGACAGGAACATTACAGTTGTAATGAGCCAGAAAAATTAGTAAGATGAATACATCTTTATTAATTTAAAATTATGCTGATAATAATTTATATAACAATTTATTCAATTCCAGAATCCAGATGTGTTAACAAACGTTACGTTTGCGTACGCACCAGCCCCATTCTCTGTATGTACAAAAGACATCACGCCTAATTTCCCAAAACCCTTCTTCTATACGAAGTATATAAGCGAAAGTTTTATTACAATTCACTACACTTCACCTGCAGAATGCTTCTCTGTAAGCATTCCTGTAAAGTATTACTACACCAGCGTTGCTGAATTTGTGTTAAAATTTCTCTTTACTCGAGAAAATATAAAATCCTGACCAGCGTTCTTAAAGCAATTTTCTGTAAAAATTTAACTTATTATTCCAGTATTTCAATATTTCAAAGTACACCTTTTTTACAATTTATAAACACAAATAGTTGAAATACCTGTCGATTCCTGTCACCGAAATCCTTTTAAAAATTAATCAAACGTAAAAGAGGGACTAGCAACCTGCACTAAGAGTGGGCTATTTGCCGAGTAACGCCGGCGGTAACCCCAGTCTTAATATCGAGCTCTTTAACTTGAAAATGGGCTTGAAGCCACGTCTGGAGAGCTCAAATTGTTGCAATACCTCTGACACTCTAGATTAAAGCCAAATCCAAGCCATTCTAAGTATTTATGATTGACCGCTTTTGGCTGTAAATATCTAGAACCCCCAACGTTACTTTTAGTCAGCTAAGGCATCCCTTGCCTATAAAAGATAATAAAAATCCAACCCCTGTATGAATAATTCCAGACGAATAAATTCTAAGTATTTATGGTTGGCCGCTTTGGCTATAAATGTCTAGTCAGCTGAGGTATCCTTGGCTATAAAGAAAACCAAGAAGTAAACCCTCTGTATATTTATATCTTGTCCTCATTAATAACTACCTGTATAATTAAATCCAGAATTCCGAAAACACTCCCTTATACAACTAAAAGTGAAAATTAATTCAAAATTGAATTAAACAAGGTTGGCTTTGTAATAAAACGAATACGTTTCAATAAGTAGATTATTGCATTTCCTATATAAACAATATGTTTATATGTCTAACGTAATTAAAAACATAATTGAAACCATCCCTTCTTTAATAAATAACAAAGCATTCCCGTATTATCGAAACTTTCCATTTGTATAAATTTAATTGAAATAGTTTATTCACATCAACTGACATCTGTTGCATATTTTACTTTTGGTAAAATGGAAATAAATTGAGAAAATAAATATCCCGGTATTAAATTAACCGTTTCAAACTTGTAAATAAAATTTAAGTTGATTGTGATTGTGATTACAGAGACTACCAATTCACTTAAAATCCCTAGTGGAAGAAAAGGGACCTTCCACAACCTAGCGAGGCCGGCTGTATTGGGGGCTACCGAAGTAACGGGCGTTCCCAACTAGGAATAAAATTTGATTTACTCTTTGTTGAATTTTTGTTAATTTTTTTACTTATTACATTTTATTTATAATTTATGAATAGATGTATAAACCTTCGTTTTTACCTTATTATTGGTTATATGAGTCAAACAATCCACGACTCCTCTCACTGTAGCTAATATAAAAGGCAAATATAACAAAATCTCCCTTAGAGGGGAACTAATTAACGTAATTGTCATTGAGGCATTACACAGTGAGGGACAGAGGTGGAATTGGATGAGAATAGTTGGGAATTAGGATTAGATACTCATAAACTAACACCAGACTTATGAATGCCTATAATCTTGTTTTTCACTTTTAAAAATTGTATTTACGTTAACACTTACGTCAACGCTCATAAAGAAGTATTTTTGCATATTTTTGGATTGTGCCTAGCATAGTACACACGCATAGAAGATATGTTTGTATAACCACGACAATCTTAGTCCTTTTGTTTCGAGTAACCTACCTATATTATTATTTTAGTTAAAGAAATTATATAATCTGTACTTTAGCCTAAGAAAATTATAGGGTTTCCTTTCCCCTTTTTGTGATTTACAATTATTTATGAGCAACCATTAACTGTATCAACTGTTACACAAGTTGTATTCACATTGAGACGCATTCGCTAAATAATATTGTCAATAAGTGACCATAACCTTTATATTAAGGTTAACCTTAAACTAGCTTATCTAAATCTATATTAGTTTATTCTAATCTTGACCTAACTTAATTAACTTGTCCAGTAGTGTGGACTACAGATAACCTTTTGAAGAAGTTTTTAAATAAATACAAACCATACAGTGGTTAACATGCTGCGCTTAGTAATTTTGGATAATGTACTAAATATAACATCATATAAGTGGTGTTTCAAATTTCCCGTTTTTTTTACGAATAAGTAAAATATAGATGGCGCACTGAATTCGTCTGGGTATTTTGACATTTAAGAAGTGTGATGTATGACATTTATAAAAATGGCTTCGTACACGATACAACAACGCGTTCAAATTGTTGAATTATTTTATGAAAATCAACCTTCTGTGAAGAGTGTTTTTAGAAAATTACGTGATTTTTATGGTTTACATAATCGTCCATCTGAAAACACTATTGGTCGAATAATTCAAAAATTTGAAGAGACCGGATCGGTGGAAGATAAAAAGGTGAAAAATACAGTCGTAGCTGTCGTTCACAAGAAAATATTGATTTGGTTCGTGAAAGTGTTGCTGAATATCCTGAAGTGCCCATTAGACGACGTTTACAACAAGTTGGACTTAGTGGATCAGCAACATGGTGTATTTTACACAAGGATTTGGCTCTGAAGGCATATAAGTTTCAAACAACACAGGAACTAAAGCCATTAGATAATTTAAAACGTCGTTCATTTGTCAATTTCATCAAAAAATCATGTTTTCCCATGAGTCAGATTTTGAACTTAGTGGCTATGTTAATAAATAAAATTGTCGTATCAGGGGTGAGGAAAATCCACGAATTATTCAAGAGAAACCTATGCATCCTAAACGAGTTACTGTTTGGTGTGCATTATGATCAGGTGGTGTAATTGGACCCTACGTCTTTGATAATGCCGCTGTTGAAGCTGTCATAGTCAATGGTGATCGATATCGTCGGGTGATAATCGATTTTTTGTGGCTTCAGTTAATGACTATTGATCTAGAGGATATTTGGTTTCAACAGGATGGCCTCACTCTGCACAAGAAACAATTGATTTATTGAGAGAAAAAATTCCTGGAAGTGTAATCTCAAGAAACGGTGATGTTAATTGGCCACCAAGATCATGTGATTTGACACCGTTAGACTATTTTATTTGGGGTTATGTGAAAAGTCAGGTTTATAAAAATAATCCACAATCGATTGCTGCTTTGAAAGATGAAATTGTGTCATTGGTGAGATAGAGCCTCAATTATGTCGAAATGTCATTGAAAATTCTAACATAATAGTAGACGTCGGTGAAGTTGCAAGAGGGGACCATTTGGCAGATATTATTTTTCACATATAAATATCATAACTGATACTTCAATTACCAATAAAAAGTGTTTGAAAATGAATACGAATTATGTGTTTCATTTATTCTTTAAAAAAACCGCGCAATTTGAAACACCCCATATAAACAACAAACCTTACAATGTTACCAAAAATTTTAAGGTAACTAAGTTTTTCTAGAGTAAGCTGTAAACCAAGATCAAGTGTGACTAATCGGTTTCTCGAAGGATACAATAATTTATTGAAGTAGAAGTTCACATAATTTCTGTTAAAACAATTTTAGAACTTTTGGGATAACCATCTGCAAAACCGCTTCAAAACGATCTTCGGTAAATAAAATTGAGTATGTTAGTAGTACAGATAGTCCAGTTCTGTCTCACTTTCCACCTAGCACCGTGTTAGCACCTTACCAGCATTCAACCAGCACAAAAGGAGGGATTACCCTGTAAAATCTTAATATTTTTTTTATAAATACTTAGATGTTTATTCTAAAGGTTTTATAGAAACACCTAGACGTGCTCCTAAACCGTTTAAATTTGCTCTTGTGATTTCTTTACCAGTCGTCAAAGTAGCTCGAAAACGCCTAGGTAATTCAGAACACGTGTACGTGTTTTCCTAAAAGACTGGGTGCTCCGTGAGAGACTAGATGGATGGAAGAACGCACCGGTATTTAATGTGCAAACATTTCGTGAAATGCCTTCAATACAAGCTCAATACTGGCTGAGGCTTTCAGACTATACCTAAGTGTTGACAGTCCAACTTTGAAGTGGGCCAGAAGTGGTGTAGCCATTCCACTTATGTAAATATGCAATTCTCTTTTTTTTTGTATTATAAGCAATTTAAATTTATTGATCTAGATTTGTCTTATGGATTTCGGGATGTTTCGTCCCAGGACTGTTCGTCCAGGACTGTTCGCCTCCGGACGATCCGTCCAGAGGATGATTCGTACAGCGGGCGATTCATCCACCGCACGGTTCGTCCAGCGAAAAGTATTTTTTTAATAAAACTATTTTATTAAAATACTGATACTTATACACCTTTTGAAATATGCCTAATCTAACCTACCGGCGAGCAGTTGGCGACTATGGCAATGCCGAAGTATTACTTTATCTAAGGGCAATATACGTAACCTAACCTACCGGCGAGTAGTAGCCGGCTATGACAAAGCCGAACTATTACTTTATCTAAGGGAAATTTCACATTTATTGCATAGATAATAAAGATGAAATATTTTTGTATTGAATTTGGTTTTTAGTCACACATTTTGTTAGAAATGACCATAACATTTTTTTAGTTGGACGAATCGTCCTAAGGACGAACAATCTTGGACGAAAAGTCCGGATACCATCTTATGTACCGGGTAGACCAATAAGGCAATCCTCCGGCTATATTTCAGGAACTGTTTATCGTACAGCTTTGGGAAAAAAATTTCCTTAGTAAAAACGGGCAAGGTAAATCGTTACAAATCAAAACCAAAGTTACAGGCATTTATTCATACAAACATTCCCACCCTCCCCTATCATTTATTTGAAAAAATAGAGAAAAAAGTAGATATTTAACAAAATCTGTGCAGAAATTATGCATCATTCTAGTTTACTTATTTCATACCTACTGTGATTGGACATATTTTATCAAAAAATTGTTTTTAAATTTTTTTATAAAGATTATGGCCCTCTAGCGGTAAAGCTAGAAACTTGAAAGTTATTTCCAGCGATTTCCCTTGGCCGTTTTTATTAAGGAAATTTTTTTTATTTTTTTCCCAAAGCTGTACGATAAACAGTTCCTGAGATATAGTCGTAGGATCGGCTTATTGGTCCACCCCGTAAAATGTAAAATGTAAATATTCGGAGGATATGCTAAGTCAACAAGTACTGACAACGCACACGCTATTTAAGAATCTATTTACATTTCGAAAGTTATCAAAACTTATGTGAAATATTTTGCATCAAACCCAATAACAATGTATATGTTTGGGGCACGGAAACACTTGAAAATATCTTCAGCTTATACGTAAAATATTTCTTATCGTTGATTACGTTTATTGACTTATAACATTAGGGTATTATGTTAAGCTTCATATAAACAACCTCTAACCTTAAAATTGTTGTATAAAATAAAAAATGATTTAATATATTTATAATGTGTACACATACGTTAGGATATTGATTAAATTTGTATCCAGGTTTCTCCGTAACATTTATTTTTGATTACATTTTGTAACATGAAAAATATGGTTTAATTAAATTTTTCAAATTTATAAATTCTTGTAACCAACTATAGACATAACGTTTTTATCAAAAGGTTTTAGCAAGTGATGTGTTCAAACACATAGCTTAATCGTGTTTATATTATCCACACCTTTGGTTGAATCTGACAAAACCGCGTTTGTTCGCATATAAATATTGTCACCTGAAAATATGAATAATTTCGCTGAAAACAAAGATATGATAAAGTATTATTAAACTTGAATATGATAACTTTGAAAAAGTTACATAAGTGATCTTGAGCTAGAGGTAACGAGAATGTAGGTGTACTTAATTAGACTTATTTTTGATAAGTAACATTTATACATTGTTATTTTCCCAGCTAAGTAAAAGGAATAGTTCAGAGAGTTTAGGGTTAATGATCAACGGGCAGGGTATGAAGGCAGATTGATCTATAGTCAAAGAGTTCTGGGTAAATGGTACGGAGGCTGTTTATGGAAAAATGTCTCCTAAATGGGCTAGTGAGCCTCCAATAAAACTCGAAATGATTCATGGGGAGTGGTACGTACAGAAAATTAGTAGGGAACAGAAGTAAATAAACAGGGTTACGACCGGGTCAAGAGATAAGAAAGACCTTTTCACAGGAATTTCAACTTCGGGGTGTAACAAACAAATAAATCTGTTTACAACAAAACAATAAATCTGCCCTGACTTACACCTTCTCACATCGAAACGAAAATATAAGATATTAAAGGTAGTTTTGCACTATTGCTTACTCGTCCTGGACTTAAATTAAAATACTTACTGTAAACTGTAAATTGATAACTGTTTTCTTATGAACAGGTTATAAGGAGTATCTTCGATAGATCCACAGTTATAAACTAGATCTTTGCGTTTATTTGCCACTAGTCTTTTTTTTTAGATTACTAAAATGCAAACAACGGAAAGCTAGTACTTTAATAGCACATGTCAACTCACTAAATGAAACAACTGTATACATTCGCGTATTCGTATACCTATTTTCTGCTTGAATGCAATTAAAATACTTAGCTTTTTGCGTTTTCAGTGGTGTATTTTTGTATTAATGTTTTACCTAAACCTAAACGTTTGTATAATAAGGTATCCTCCTCAGTAGTGATAAAATCTTCCAGTTTTATGAAAATTTATGAAATTTGAAAACGTGAAAACGAAAATATAATTCGGATATTAATATAACAGTTTGATAAACGTATAAAGCCAACTATGGAATAGAATTTTAGTAAATAATTACTACCATTAATAAATTAAATATTGCTAAACTGCCTTGAAGATGAAAAATCATAACACCCTCTAACAGTGAGAAATGTCATAATCAGAGGGCAAATTTAATCAAATTATGATTTAAGTGTAAAGTTGTGAAATAGTTTAATTCGAAATTGATAAAGACGTTCACAAATACAAACTTGAGATCAATTATAATCCAGCCAAATCTAAATGTGTTTCAACATCTGAAACAACTTTGAAAGATTTTATTACTACTGAGGATGATAAATCCACGTGGCAACGAAACGTTTGGATTTGGATGAAACATTAATACAAAATATAAAGTACTTTGAACATGAATTTGTTGTCAAGGAAATTTTTTTAATATTTACAATAATTATTGCATAGTTTCACAACCCCACGGACGCGTATCAGTTGACCCGATACTTGCAATCTTTAATGCCAAATGATAAATACTAAACGCTTTTTGGACCCGATTGAATTCTTGTGTTACTTTGCAATTTGGTAATCAAACAAATCCAACTTATAATCTTCTATGGTAATTTGTGTTTCACTGGCCTACATAGCATCTTTAGAGTTCTTTATAATTTTACTCCACTCTCCTCAATAAGTCTACATTTTCGAGTGTAATCCCAAAATTCCTCCATAATAAGGCAGTTATTTCCATATTTCATGGTACCATTTCTTGTTTACTAGAACAAAGAAATGCGCGGGAGCATAATTGGATGTATATAAATTTGTCAACATTTTCTTTCATGAATGGATATATCGGGTACAGAAAACGCATAAATCTAGCTATCTGTAACGGTATACATCAGCTAGATTCTATTTTCAATTTTTGTTTAAACGTAATTGTATGGAAGTCGTACAGGAAAGTTTTAGAGACGTCTAGAACGGAAAATCCTGCATACGAGGTCTGTGCAACAATAACCGAACTTTTTGGATTATGCGCCAACGAAGTGTAGTAGCGCCGTGAGGTTGAAAACACTGTGTTCGACATAACCTCCCAAGCAACCTACGGAGTATTATGGATTGTTGCTATCTCACCCTTTCCTAGCGTCATTGTTATTTTTGCTTTCAGCTTTCGTGATGATTTATACAATGTGCGATTTTTGGGAGCAACAATGCAACGTGAAATTTTGCGTGACACTGAAGAAAACTTTTAACGAAGCATTGAAACAAGCTTACGGAAACAATGCTTTAGGCCGTACGTAGTGTTACTAATAGTTTACCTGATTAAACGTTCCCGATCGTGCAGCCCCGTCCATTCACCAGTTTTGTGCCAAACATCTACTGACCGCCCTGTTCGATATATTCTCGTAACCAAGAAGCCTGTTTAATGTTCTAGACTATTTAATTTCGTTAAACTAAGTGTTAAATACACCTTTAGATTCCTATAGTGAATAATGTATTTACGTTTTGGATACAATGTGAATAATATTTTTTTTTACATTA
The DNA here is from genome assembly GCA_036346205.1 of Vesta saturnalis. NCBI lineage: Eukaryota > Metazoa > Arthropoda > Insecta > Coleoptera > Lampyridae > Vesta > Vesta saturnalis. Next base: position 2,556,318 of record JARFJB010001071.1, on the reverse strand, counting down.
GAATCATGTTTTGGCGCTAAGGGTAAGTCGCTAGGAAGCTCGAGCAATTTCAAGGTATAGTCCAAATCACAATTTTCATGTAACCTATGTCTGAATCATCTGGAGTATTTAGTATAGATTCAAGGTTGGGGTTTTCTACAATGGCGTACTTGGCATACGGAAGGAATTGCTCTATTAATTTTCCATAAATACATTAAATATGACGTTTGGGCAGTCGGATTATACGATACTTATTTCCAATATACTTGTTATTAGTCTTTGCATAACAGTTGGACCGCTGTGCTACTTCGCTCCTGACGCAGTTACTAAAAAACACGACTAGATCAATGTCCGTCAGCAGTTCTAACTTTACTTCTAAACAGGTTATGAGGAATTTGTCAAAAACTTTCATACGAATCGTAATACGGCACATCTAGAAGTCAATGAATTTTATGTTAGCTGAACTCACACGAAAAAAACCAACTGAATATTACTCATATTGAAATCAAGCGCCATTTATGAGAACAAAATCAAACAATAACATAAATTGTGACAAAAAGTTGTGATCTAAAATTTAAAAAAGTTAACAGATTCGACCGATTTGAAAAACGAGTAAACAATTCGCAATCCTGCCTTACACGAACCATTAGACCAACCCAACCTACTGAGCTAAGTTGGTAAAATCCGTTTTATATGAGCGATGATACTAGTAAGTGTTATGTCCGTAAAAAACAGAAATAATGCTTGAGTTTACACAATTTTTGGTTATACGTGGACGATAAGAAAAACACATCGTCATTACAAACAAACCGTAACCTTAAATAGAATGCTTGAAAATCAGAATTTTGACCCTTAACTACAGGCACGGCGTCAATTTGACCCACCGACCATTCTCATTAGTCCGTTTTTAGCATCCTCTTCTATTTACACAGCCAGGCGGTTCAGAACCTTTCAGTCTTTCAGTGTTAAGGTAGTAGTGTAAGTGTTGCGTTGGTGTTGGCCATTTTAGCGTTGTAATTGAACTTGATAGAATTTGTGGGGCAAAAAGACGTCAGGTTTGTATTCACGTTATTATTTTATTACGTATATTTTTAACTTTTATTTAATTATTGCAGAACATATAATGGCTTGTAATAATCAATGTGGGCCTTCAAAAAGTGTAAAATATCGATACAAAGACTACAAAAAAACACTGCTAAAATGAGCGGAAGACGTTGATTCTGGAAAAAGTGACAGATTCTGATGACGACTACATTCCAAGTGACCACAACAGCAAGTCGGGAATTGAATTAGAAGAAGGTATGGAACAAGACGAACCAAGAAATAATGAGGAAAAAAATAAAGAATCAGATGGAGCCAGCGAAAGAAATTACCTTTATGGAAAAAACCACTTTAAGTGGCCTAAATAGCCACCGTATGCAAGGAACACACAAATATTGCAGCACAATATTGTAATGAAGTGTCCCGGGTTGAAAAAGATTACTACCAGAAAAGCTGATTCTGAAGAAATATGAAATCTCTTGTTTGATGACAAAGTCTTTACACTTATCCTACAATGGTCTAATGTATACACGGCGAAAATTAGATCAAACTATAAAAATGCAAGTAGAAGTGATACCCGTGACTTAGATCTGATAGAATTGAAAGCTTTTTTAGGATTGCTATTACTGACATTATAAATCCAATCAAGAAAATATAAGTTCCATTTTTGACACAGATGGCACAGACAGAGACATATTTAGATGTGTTACAAACTCAAACCGGTTTGCAACAGTCATTTTATGTTTACGATTTGAGGATCCGGTAACCAGAATAGAGAGAAAAAAACAAGGCCCTTTGGCACCGATTTCGGAAGTTTTCAATCATCCTCTTCAAAACTGCCGCAGTGTTTATACTCTTGGAACTGATGTGTGTATAGACGAAATGCTTGTTTCCTTTAGAGGCCATGTAAGTATGTTCTAAAAATTATGGCTTTAACAGAACATTCAGGACATCATACCTTTACAATGCCTACATATACTGTGGTAAAAATTCGGATGGTTACGGTTTATCTGACGACGAAAGAAAGTACTCACAACCAAATCAGGCTGTAATTAGACTAGCTAAATTAATTTGTGGGACAAACAGAAACATAACTGCGGATAATTCGTTCTCCTTAATAGAATTTATGCAGTTATTCAAAACACAAAAATTAACGTATGTTGGTACTGTAAGAAAAAATAAATCAGGGCCCGAGTTTCTACCAAAAAGGACAAAATCTGTCGACTCCGGTATATACGGATGGAACCATAATTTCTCGTGTACCAAAACAAAATAAATCAATAATATTAGCTCATCAATGCACCATGATGTAAATGTTGACAATAAAACCGGAAAGCCGGAGATAATATCTTACTATAATTTCAGTAAAGGGGGTGTAGACAGTTTAGACGAGAAGTGCAGCGTTTATTCGACTGGGCGAAGGACAAGACGTTTGCCAATGGCCAATTTCTTTATAATGCTAGATATTCCCTGTTTATTCTTCATCAATTTTACAGGACAATCCTAAAATTGAATGTTTTGTGACTGGCAATGATTTTAGTAACTCTAGAGATGAAAGTAAGTAAATGAAGTAAAATTGTGCATCAGAATTAAGGAAGAACAAAAGATGAAACATTAGAAACAAAAAAAGCCTGCAGAAGATGTCATTCAAGTAAAAGAAGACAAACATCCCACTTTTGCATTATTTGTAAAATTACCATATGTATGGAGTGCACTAGACGAGTCTGTTGGGGTTGTGCAGAATAAAATAAAACAGCTAACAAGGCATATGCACGTTTTTCAGAATAATGCATTTTGAATGTTTTTTTGTTCGTTTTAGTTTGTTTTGAAACATTTATATGCACTAACATCCTAAGTTTATTTTTTATTTTTCTAATTTTAATAAATGTATGGTTGTTACAGATTTATGCGAAAAAATATATGAATACTATTAAGCCCTTGAATTTGTTTTCCTGTACCAAACGGATATTGTTTTTTACTAAACATTGTCACCTTGCGGGTAAATTTTAAGGGATCACCCTGTAGATAGTTGGTTTTATTCAATTTTTTTTCTCGAGTTAAAAGAGTACATCTTTTGCGAGCTTTTGTTTCATTTGCCTTTTTTTGGTTTGGAAGCATTTATAAATGAAATTTTTATTTAGAAAATGACGTTTTACACGCAAGTGATATGGACGTTACTATTAGACTAAGTTCTGCGTAAATAGGTATTTTCATTATTTTGAGTTTTAGGAATTTTTCTAGTTGAAAGAGAGAAATTTTGTTGTATTTTGAATGAAAATTGACGTATTATAGTTAAAATTAAATTGATATACTTTTGCTAGCGTTGTTATATAAAGCTTTATATTGTGTTTCGGATTAGAATTTGTCGTACATATTTAGTTAAAAGGGATTAGTTTGTTAGTATTAATTTACATTAGGATTGAAATTATATAAATATTTAAAACGTAGTTGTTATTGACAGATAAAATTCAAAGTTGGTTTTCATATTATGTTTCTGTTAACTTCCATTTGAGGAAAGGTGCCAAGATTCTTTTACCGACCAGCTTACTGATTCACTTTCAATTAAAAACCATCATTATAGGAGAAGGCAATATTTGTGTGGATTACAATATGAGCATATTATGTAATGTAGGGTAGATAAGTGTTGCTTTTCTTGGAAAGCTTCCTGTGCAGTTTCTGTGTGAAAGCGAAATGTATGACGTGATTTCTCTCGCCCATTTGCGGAAGGGAGCATATCGCTTCTACCGTGTTTATAATTTTGAAGGTAATGAGAGTATGATTGTTTATGTGGGAGGATGCAAATGCTTGCTTGTGTAATCTATCGTATAAAGGCCCTTCAGGCAATTTTGGAAACAGGTATATTCAGCCTCACAATTTATTGTTTACATCCTGATTTTTTTTTTGTGCAAATTCTGTGTATATTTCTATTGTATTCAATGAAAGGTATTTGTTTATAATACATGGTAACTGACATTAAAGGGCATTGTAAGCGCCGAGTGAAATTTTAATAGTTGTTTTCTAGATCTCTTGTTTTGGAAATGCGAAATGTTTTTTAGGTAACTGTATCAAAATTTGAGATGTAAAAGTCATAATATACGACCATTGTTAATGTTTATAACTGTTTTCTTGATATATATATATATATATATATATATATATATATATATATATATATATATATATATATATATTAATCTATTGTGATTCGTCCTCTGTGCTACAATTTTGACGTAAGGTAATAAGCTAAACGAATAGAAACCTTTTAATTCACGTTTAAGATTGCTAGTAATTCAACCCATTTGATGCAAGTTATTTAATCTTTTTAAGTAATTAATTAAATGTACATTTTTGAGAAATGAGATTCATTATGGTTTGCTGGCCGAACATTTTTTTGTGCATACGAGGGTATCTCGAAAAGTTGCGAGATATCCTTGAGGTATTTTTATAGGTATCGACTTATCGGTTGGACACATCCTAGTGCCTGATTTGGCAAACAGGTTAGCGAAATTGTTTGTTATGGCAGCTAGGTAACTTATTTTCGAATTTAGGTATTACATCCCGATATCGACGTTTGATAAATTTTAGGATTTCATAGATTTTTTGATAGCGATTGTTTAGTTTTGTGGTGACGTACTTTTCGTTTTAATTTGTAGAATTAAATTACCGTTCTATCAGTTATTTTTGGGTTGGTCAAGCTAATAATATTTGAAATATTTTTAGGCTTTAGTTCGCATTTTGTGGCTTTTATGTTTAAAGCTTAAGGACTTTGTAGAAGTAGTAGATTTTTGAGTGAACATTTTGGTTTCCTGTTAGGCCAATATAACTTCAGTTCATGACGTTTTCTCGCTACAAATATTTTTAACAGGTGGTGCCTTTCGACTTTATATCCCGATCTTGACGTTTTTGGAGTTGCTACGAGTGCCCTTTTCGCGATCTTTTAGTAAGAACTCCGCCCACACTACTGAGCTATGCCGTCGCACAAATTTCCTTAACGGGCTGGATGATCTAGTGAGTATTTAACCCGTAACAATATGTTTTAAAAGGTTGTAAAAATAACTTAATAAAGTTATATTAATGTAGTTAATTGTTTATCAAATAATAGTACATTATTAATTAAAGGGATTATTATAACCGCATGTTTGTTATAAAGTGCCTCATAGGATACGTCTGTAGTTAAGGGATAATGATATAATGTGAAAGTATTGGGATTTAAATAAAGCTCATTTCGGCTGTAAGGCGCATTTGCTAATGAGCGTTTAGTACTAAAATGCTTCTATAAATGTAGGAATCGTCTTATAAATAGCATTAATACTTTAAATAGTGTTTCACAAATGTTTTAAACCATACATTTTTACTAGCTACTCCATGTTACAGAATTAGTCCTATTAATTACGGAATTCCACAAAGTATGGTTAAAGAATATAAATTTAATTAGTAGATACAATTGTGTTACACTTTGCATGAACACAAGAAAAGTTACTGCTATACTATAATTTATAAATTGAAGTTTCCTAACTTTACCTATGTCTACTTTGGAGAAAAGGGTAGAAGGTTGCTTTACCTTTCCACTTTTTCCGATTTATGGAGATAGTTATAAACATTCAAGTTTTGTCTTTCTTTCAGATAAAATTATTGTAGGGTCAAACTTTTTAAATGTGGCTAGTAAACAAATGTGCTTATTACAGTATTTCATAAGGTATAAAATGCTGTGTTCTTGTGTTAACCTTAAGGCGAAACTGATACGTTTTCCATTGAATATTATTACATAGTTCGACTGTACTATTATTTATTATAGAATTAAGAAATTTTCAAAGTTAAAATTAAGTAAATTAATTCAGTTTCTAAAGGATTATTCGGCAAGGAATGAGAGCTTTAAACTTTATTAAGAAAAACTGTTATATAAGCCTGAAAAACGTGACCTACGGTAATAGATTGTCATAGCATTGAAGATTTGTGTAACTTGGGATTTTAAAACTCTAATGGAATAGTAATAATTCGTTAAAAAACCTTTCATTTGTTTACAGAAAAACTTTTGAAAATTTACTTAAGATTTATCTCCATTAAAATGTAACATTTTAATTTATAACTTCAAAAACTAATCTTACGAAATGATTGAAACTGATTTAAATATTCATGATCTTTTAATAAGAAACAAAAAAAAGCTCTACTGGCTTTTTAAAAATTTAATTTAAAATTAATGAGTCGAAAGAGGGGTGAATTGACCTTTAGTGAGTCAGCTGCTAATAACACGGAGAAAATGTTTTAAAGCGCCCTAAATATTTTTTGAGAGCTTTGATGTTTGTGTTAAATCACACAATGTAAAATTCTGAAAATTTATTTATTTTACAAGTTTTATGTATGCTTTGCCAGCAGAATAATGTTTATGTGGACGTAATCATAGGAAAACACGTAAGCTTTACCTAATAGTTGGATCTCGTCCAAACGAAAACTACCTAGAATATCGACTTTAAAGGGGTTTCTGAACGATAATGGAAAGGAAAACTGCTTCCTTGTAACAATATTATACAGAAAAGTTTTTCTAAACTAAAGTTACTAAGTTTATGAAGTTACTATTTTACTTCGAGTAACTTCGTTATCATTCCACGTTGTTTTAATTAATATATGAAGGAATCTCAATTTAAGTATGTTAATTTTACAAACACCATAAACAATTCCATCATAAAATGTCATAGACGTACCTACATATTATATACTGCTTTCGTATTAGACGTAAGTTAATTACAATGCTTGGTAGTTTTCTAATGAGTACTTCTTTTTGTTTGATTTAGCCAGCGTCTTCGGTTAATGCTAGTGAAAAAGTTAATTTTGTTAGTCGAAGTTGAACTTTCCTGCAGAAATGGTGCAACGGAACTATAAAAATTAGAGTAAAAAGATGTTCATTGGTTCATTGGATTTTGTTGAATCAAATTATTTATTTATGAAATAAAAGAAAAAAGTTTGATGTAAAGCAATGCACAGGATTTTAAGCACCCTTAAATTCTAGTTTAGTTCTATAAACTTCTCGCTACACTATAAACATAAATTTATTTAAAAGTAATACAATTATATAGTTGGCACACTAATTGGTATTACACACTAAGTGTTATTGTAAATGTAACACCCAGTAAATGTAAGTAAATTTTAACAGTTATTCGGCATTAAATTGGGTACAAATAGTATATATATACACACACACACACACACACATATATATATATATATATATATATATATAATGTATTGAATACTTAATTGGTACATACATCAATTAATACAACGTTAATAAATTCAAAACAAGTTTCCATATATTTCGATTTCGTTTGAAATCATCTTCAGGTGGAACATTATAAAATTAAAATAATTAAAATCTAAAAACTTATCAAATTGACATCAAACATTTAGGTAAAATATAAAACTATTAAAATTATTATATAAAATTTAGTAATCAAAATGTTTTATATCAATTTGATAAGTTTTTAGATTTTAATTTTTTTAATTCTATAATGTCCCACTTAAAGATGATTTCAAACGAAATCGAAATATATGGAAACTTGTTTTGAATTTATTAACGTTGTATGTGCCAATTAATTATTCAATACATTAAATAATATACATCAAATAAACTTTTATGTTATTATATATATATATATATATATATATATATATATATATATATATATATATATATATATATATATATATATACAGGTATGGAAAAGCATTATTGCGAGTCTGAGTTATAATAAGCTAGAGAGAAACCCAATAAATGTGAGATAGACATAACTTTACCGATGTTGCCACTTGTACATACTTGCATACAGGCACAAAATATGAACTACTTAAGTCTCCTTCAATCTAGCTTCAACATTTCTAACGAAACCAAAGCAATTAAGATGATGTTGAAAAGTCACGTGTTCTTTGAAACTATTAAGTAAACACTTTACACTTAAACATTAAATGATAATACCTCAAACATCGCACATTAACATTTACATTGGTAGTATAACTTAAGTTTAAGGTTTAACTTTAGCTTTATAATTCTTATTGAAAAACCAACTATTTTAAAAAATGAACAGAATATACTTTTTTCAAAACTCTACTTTATAAGATTTCCGAAAAGACCTTGCACAAGGCAGTAATCCAATCTCTGATAAAATTCGGTTCGGGTGTTGTCTAACGTTTCTTGGGTGATGCTGTTTAAAGGGTCTGTAATTTTGACACGAAGCTTGTCCAAATTGTTAGCCTGTGCGCATAAATTTGCTGGCATACGTATCCCCACGCAAACACGTCATTCGGCGCGATATCAGGTGAGCGAGAAGGATATTTAATAGTACTTTTTCCACTAATAATATAGTTAGCGAAAGTAGTGTTCAAAAACTGTTGAACTCTTATTGCAGTATGAGTAAGACAGCTATCTTCTTGATACCAAATGTCTATAAAATTTATATTGAGGCGTTGAACAGCTGGAACTATCTGGTTTCTCAACAGTTCTAAATATTTGTCCGCATTCAAGTTTTCGTTGATAAAAAATGGACCAATTATAGAATTGACTAAAATTTCTGTCCACACATTAACTTTTTGGGGGTATTGTGTCCGGTAAGGAATACTAATGTGTTGGTTTTCCCGAGAGTAACCAACAGTGACAGACGGATTGTGATGGCCATGTAATTTAAAAGAATACTCGTCGGTAAACAAAATATTTTCGATAAATCTTTCGTTTTCATTAGCCCGATTCATCACATATTCATAAAATTCCATTCGCTTTTGATGATCTCCTGGAAAAATTTCTTGTGTAGTTTGCAACTTATAGCAACGGTGTTTATTCCTTTTCAAGATATTGCGAACTGTTCTTGGTTCAATATTCATTTCTGCAGCAATTTTTGTACGATTGTACGTGAAATTAGTTTCTGCTAAACTACACACTGCAATTTCTTGGAGTTCGCGCTCTTCGTTTAAGTTACGACCAGGATGCTCACCATCATTACCATAAATGGTGCTGCATTTTATACAATTATTTAAACATTCGCATCTTTCAAATTTACAAACAGTACGCATAATTGTACTTTCTGATGGAATTGGCCTGTTTTCAAAGGAAAAAGCAAACCTGCCCATTATTTATTGAGCTTCTTGAATAATACCACTTAATAATCTGTATATTTTCTTCAGTGAAATACATGAGTATTGTGTTGGACTTGCAAAAACACTGATATTCAATTCTCTTTAACAGTAGCAATTAAATGTGTCGTTGATACTAGCTTACTCAAAAGACACATGCATGGTATCAGCACTTTTAGTTTGTTGTATATTCTATCTCACTTAGCACGTACTGTCTTTGTTTTACTTATTATAAGTCAGACCCGTGATAATGTTCTTCCATACGTATATATATATATATATATATATATATATATATATATATATATATATATATATATATATATATATATATATATATATGATAAGTACAGTTGACGTCCTCAGTAAATGGTAATAGCTTCAGGAATTAATTGTGATATCAAAATTGTGAACAACTTGATATTTGAAATTGCTTAGATCTATAGTTTGGACTAATAATTGCAGTCCCCAGGCGTACCAACAGATAAAATTTAGGTGTACCACTATTTAATCATTATTTAATTGAAGATTTTCTTTTTGTCTATTATAGTTACCCTTCACGTTGTAAATCAACAAAATAATGAGTTTTTCTTGACAATGTTTCCATAATATCAAATTGATCGTCATGATTTAAAGCATGCCCAGCTACCGCAGATTTTTCTGGTTGACGCAGTTTACAAATTCCCATATGTTCAAGCTACGTTTTGTGGTTCCAAGGCATATTTTTCCACAAGAACAAGAATACTTATCCTCTTCGGTCCCACAAAATATAAATTGTTGATTTTAATGGTTTGGCACATTATTTGGGAAGTACCTAACTAGTGTAAGTTACCAAATTAGTTTTATAATTTCTTAAGTTTTAGTTTTTGAATAAATGGCACTGAGCAGGCTGGACATTGGGACTAAAGTTTGTTAAATGAAATGACACTTTTTTATGGATAACGCTTAATTAAGAGAATAATTATGAATTAAATTCAAAGAAACATTGTGGTGATAGTTGTACACATAAAACAATATTACATTCTACACACTTAAAACGAGTTTTTGTTTCTACAACGCATGGATTTATTTCTATCATCCACGGCACATGTTGGTAGATGTCTGTTCCTTGTTTTTCGTACTTCTGGTGTTGGAATTATAGCAGATGGTTTTGTTTTGTTTTCTGGGTATGGTGTCATACCATAGTCATCATCGCTGTCTGCTTGTGTTGCAGTAGCAGTAAGAGATAAATCAATAAAGTGACAAAAGAACCGTACAGGCCATTTTCTAGTTTTTTGGGCGATTCCATAATACAGAATAAATCTGTAGCACAAATCAACACCTCCCATTGAGCGATCATTACATCAAATAAGGACGTGAATGTTAACATAAGAACGAGTTCATTTATCCCAACGTCTCACATTCACAATAGGTTGAGAACTTTCAGATGAAGAAGCAACTAGTACAGATTTGTTATCGTATCACTTTGCAATAGAAACAAATTTATCTTGTCTGAACAACTCTTGAAACGAACCCCTGCCTTTCTTTGATAACTGTTTGTCAGTTTCCAGTTTTGATCTAGAACTCAGAACTGTTCCAATACCGTATATTTGATTCTCAAGTAAAAAATTTATAACCTTTAGGGATGTAAAGTATCGATTTATGTATACAGTATGGTCAGCAGGAACAGCTACTGTTAAATTTTTAACTATAGATTCACCAATACCTAAATCTGGATGTGCAGCTCCTCCTGACCAGGTTGTAGCTCCTTGGTATAGAATGAAATCTAGAACGAATCCTTGTCGTGTAGCTAGGACAATTTCTTTAATCCAACCGGATTCGGATTGTTCTCCACGTATTGTCGCAGAATAGTAGTTCCAGTAAATGAAATGATTAGCTCATCAATAATTAAATCTGTGGTTAATGGAAGCTTGTTGCATTTTTTCTTAATGCAATCTATAATAGGTTGAACCTTGCAGATACGATTATTCTGTTGCTCGTCTTTAGTACCGCTAAATTATCCACAAAGTGCATGTAGTTCCGAATCTTGAAAAACCTATTCCTAGACAATACAGTAACTAGAGGGATTCTCAGAGATTTTTTGTAATACATACGGATACGTTTCATACAGCCAATTATGATATAAGATCCTACCAGATTCTTGTATTCATCTACGGTTGCATTCAGTTGATTACCATTTTCTTGCAAGTAACGAATATTGCTTTCCTCGGTCATTAATTTATAAAAATCATCGTCAAGATACTGACAAAAATATCCAAATGGCGACCACCTTGTGCGATTTTCAACGTTCCATTCTTCTTTAGCCTTTTTCCAAATATACGGGTCAAATTGTTTTTCTTTTCAAGTAAGCAAGCGCTTTCACTTAGAATTTTGTTGTTTTTGGGATAAAATGTTTTTTCGCAATTCACTTCCGAAAAAAATTCATCATCTACACTGTCATCGATATCTCGTCTGCTATCATTCGGAAATTCATCAATATCAACTACTTCTTTTTCTTCTTCTCCGTTGTCTATATCTATATCGTCAATGACTGGTAGAAACTCTGGCAAATCATCTTCCATAGAAATCGTTATCCTCTAACATATCTTCTACGTCCTTATCAGTTAATGGTCGCCTTTTATCTAAACAAAAAGAATTACACGATTTACAAATTTATTCCCAATGTCTAGAGCGCTGTACGCCAACATTGAAAGCAAACAGAAACGTCAGTGATCAACAAATATGGAACATTTTATGCTTACTTGATATGACTTATCATTATTTTGCATTACCATATAAAATTTTATTTTAATTGCAAAAATAAAGCAATATCTTACCTATATTTTTAACACGCTGCATGCCGCACTGTCAACCTTCTAGTTGGTATCACAAAAATAACCTGTTTTACTGGCACCTGCGCAAAAATTCGTTACAGTACTATTAAGCAGAGTCCAGCCGACGGGACAGAAAGACCTAAGATACGCATTCAAACGTATGAAAATATGTCCAGTCAGATGACCGAAGGAGCGAAGAGGTTATGCACCTCGGAACATGATAACGGATTTGAAATATCTTTAGGTGACCTTAAATGTTCTTTAATTGTTCTTGTAGATTTAAGAACAGAACTAATGCCATGTTCAATTAAGATTTTTCAACACTATCAATCACATTAGTTATAAAAGAAAAAAAGCAGTACAAATATTGAGCAATGATTTTTCTTTAAGGTTTTGTCTAGCAACTGTAATAACATTATTAATATCTTTAAGTGAATGCCCATTAACTTGTAGTGATTTTACTAAATACTTATACTTATCTTTAAAAAATTCAAGATTACAAGAAAATTTGGTTAGAACATGGATCATTTATCCAACCCCGACCAAAAAAGTATAATAAGGAAAATCGCGATACGGATGAAGTCAACGTTTTAGCATATACAGAGGCAATCATGTCGAGTTCTAGAGCAGAAGATTGGTGTTCCCAAGACTCGGGTTCAAAGAATATTGACCAAGTATAAATTTTAGCCATAAAACATTAAAATTGTTCACCATTTGCATCCTGGGGCTGCAGAACGTCGTTTACTGTTTTGCAATTGGTGTTTGGAACAAATTCGTATTGGTAATAACTTTGCTAGATTTATAATATGGTCCGACGATGCTTACTTTTCGAGTGTAGGTATTTTTAATAGGCATAATACTAGGCATTGGTCCCAAGAAAATCATCATGTGCTATTCGAAAGCTATTCGTAGCTTGATTTATTTTGGAGCAACAAACAGAATACAGAATTTATGAAGGCAGTCTTACAGGGAACAGGTATCTTGAAATTTTGCAAGATGTTATACCTACGTTACTAGACAATGTTCCTTTAACTCATCTTAACAGGATACAATGAAGATACAAGGGGGGTCTCAAAATGCAATATTTTCAATATCGCTTTATATCTCAGAAATGTAGCGGGCTATGAAATCTTTGTTTATACCAGCGTTCTTCTCACCAAAAAGTAGCACGGTATTGTGAAAACCGCAACTCTGTATCTTTACTACATTAAAAGTTCCGCAAAAAATATTTACTGTTACAGAGTGATTCACGAATTATTTACAATAGATTTTGGCAAACACTTAATATCTCTACCATATATATTTTATTTCTTAAAGTGTATATCTACCCACTCACAATTTCGCAGTACATACTTTTCATACAGGGTGAACTATAAAGCCATACTCTCAGCTACCAAAAATAAATAATCTTTGAAATTATTGCAGCGATACCTTCTACGGTGGGTAACTTTTACGTTAATTTCATTTTACATTAAGTACAAATGAACATAATACATACAGGGTGATTTGGTTGTTTTATAATTACCTACAAAATATATCACACCTTGTTCCTATATACGGATATACGTGACAAGTTTTTATACACTAGGCAATATAGATAATACTTATTTATTTTTTTATGTAGATATAATCTAAATACTAGGTGCTTCATTTGCAAAGGCAAGTATTTCATAGTTTCAAGACCAGATATGCAAATGCAGTAGTTGTCTCTAGTTGTACTTTTTTGAATATTATGATTATCAAACATTATCCACATCGTATATTTTAAGGGGTTTCGAAATCTCGAATAAATTCTTAACTATCGGCAATCAGGTTCATGAATAAGCTCGCCTATTCCTATAGAGTAGCTTTCTTTCCTTTGGAAAGTGGCATGGATATATCGAGCCGCTAAACATGGATGATGATATAGACCTGTTACGTTTTTAAAATATTCTACAACGACGTGTCTACGGTTTAATCTATTCAATTTCCTACGTCAATGCACTAGTTTTTCAGTTTCCTAGCGCAATTGCACAAAATTATTTTCACCTAATTACCTTCCAATCTACAAATACATATGCAGGAAGGTTATGCAATCGACTGTTTTCCACTATCGACTTATTCTACAACGTTTCAGTGTCAGTGTAATTAAATATGTGTAACGTGAAGTCAGGCTTACAAGGGGTTATTTTCAGGTGACTGTTGTATTTACATTTGTAAGTAGGTATGAAAGTTATAGTGTGATAATGACCAGCTGTCCGGTATTGATTGTTTATTTGAATTAAATGAATCAAACTCAGGGCAGGAATAATTTTATACGTAATAATTATTAGTAATAGCTTATGAAAAAATAGGACTCTGGAATTTTATACATCGCTCAGGTCTTTATATGTACAGGTATCCTGGATTGTTTATTATTTAACCGGATAATAGCGTCTTCGGAGTTGAAACTACCGGCACCGTTTAGCTGGTTAATATCGCTATGAGAGGTTTCTCTTTATTATTTAGAGCATAACCTCTGTCTAATTAAGTAATTCTTCCGACCATCATTCAGTGCGGATCTCGGAGCATGGGCACCGCCTTGATGCTAGTATGAATGAACGTGTTTTTCTATTTTGTGTAGTAGTCTTATAGCGAGAAATGGATGATTCTTGGCTTCGAAGTATTCCGTTTTTCAGGGCATAACCTCCTGAAAACCAAGCACTTTTAATCACCAAGGATGTTATACATAAAAGTGTGCGTAGATAAATACAGGATGTTGGTCAGGTCAATAATATGGGTAACGGATAAATGATACTGGCCAGAATTACTGGTCTCGTTACTGATCTGGAAATACTGGTCAGATACTAGTCGGGTTATTTTGATTGCTGGGCAGGATGATATTACAGGTGCATGATACGAGATGCTGATCAGGCCAGGAGTTATTTATCAGGATATTGGTCAGGCTACTAGTTGCTGGTCAGGATACTGGTCGGGCTGCAGGACAGGATAACAATACCGGTACAGGGTAAAATATATTATACGAAGTGGGTAAAGGTAGGTTATGGAGGTAGTGAAAGAGCAGTAAGAGTAGTAAGTAAGTAATGAGTAATGTGGGCGGTCTGGAACTTATAGGCAAATTGGATGGAGTGGGAAAGGAGTGTGCAAGTGATATCATTTATTAACAATGATAAAACAGTTGTGGAAGGTAAGAGGAAGTAAGTTTTGATAGGCATTACTTACTAGGATAAGTCACGCGTCGTATCAAAAAATTGCATAGAACATAATTAATCGATATGTTTAAGGTCTATGTATTTTTTAATATTTTTGAAACATGCATGTTTTGATAACATTTGATAAAAACTCACACTAATAAACCCCCTTCTCCACCGCTGGATTTATCCCAAAATCTAATTAGATCTAAGTCCAGCTTAAATAAATTTTAAGCCCGTAGGTATTTTCGTTCTGGAGTTATCGTAAATATTAGCATACACACACACGCACACGCACACGCACACGCACACGCTCACGCACACGCACAAGCACACGCACACGCACACGCACACGCACACGCACACGCACACGCACACGCACACGCACACGCACACGCACACCCACACGCACAGGCACGACACGACACCCACGCACACGCACACGCACACGCACACGCACAAGCACGACAGCACACGCACGCACACGCACACGCACACTCACACGCACACATACACACACACACACACACATACACATGCACACACACACACACACACACACACACACACACACACACACACACACACACACACATACGCACAAACATACACAAACATACGCGAAGCTAAGCTCATTATGGATGCATATTTAACAGGTAGGATGAAGTATTACAAAAGCGTTACACACAGGTGACATTCATTACCGTCATAATGCAACTCTTTGATGACTTCCTCAACAAGATAGATTAGCTTTATGTACCTCATAATCTCCACGTCTGTTTCAGGACGACCAGTGTTGAGGCCGGCGCAAAGAATCTGGAATAACCGCACACATACATACGCAAATTATACCGTCTTTGGACTACCCTTATAAACACAGGTCACACTAGAATTTGATCAAAACACAGCTGCAGAGGATGAAATCACCTGCGTAGTCCAGAGCAAAGCACAGCATCAACACAAGCATTAATAGCTAAGATAAGCATGATAATATTAACAAAAGAAACGCTAAAGCTACTTTGTTTTATTAATGTTTTTCCTGTACGTGTGATTTATCGATGTGTGATTTATCGATTTGCTCAGGTATTGAAACATTTTGAGAAAAATAGAGCTGCGAAGAGAGGAGATTGTTAGGAGCAGTTTTTATCTAATATTTCCGAAACAGCTGTATTTTTGAAAGATATAAAAATACCAACATATAGACCTTAAACATCGATTAATTATGTTCCATGCAATTTTATGATATGGCGAGTAATTTAGCTGCAAACATTCCAAAGGTAAAATTCCAGGGCTCAAATGTGTTCAATACCTGAATTGCGACTAACCTTATAACAGATGTGTACATATATTTAAAAAAAATACACAATCAAATAAGCCTCAAAATTAATTAAACAAGATTGAAAATGCTTTGTAATATTTTTTAATAGACTACTAACCTCTATTCGAAATGACGTTTTAAACGTCCACCTGCAGATTATTTTTTTTATAATGTTATCTATTTTCGTTATAAACGTATTAAAAAAGGTGATGTATAATTATCCTAAAAAATTACTATTAAAATTATTTAATTTCGACTTTGTAGGTTGAAAGGTCCTGTGTTGTTCCACACCAGTTATTTATGTAATATAATAGCAACGTCGAAATGGTAGGATGTTATTGTACTGCGTCCTTACCTAAGGAGAAGATTGAATTTTGTTGGCGTTGTTCGATATTAATTTATTCCATATCAATTCTCTTCGATTTAGTATTAAAATAAATAGCTCTAATGAACGAGCTGAAAATATACTTCAATATATAGACACCTTAATAAAGCTTAAATTGTGTCACTCTTGCAGATTAAAATTGTTTATTGGTGATAAATGAAGGTAACTTTGAAGACACCAGAATAATTGTCTCGATGGCAGTCACCGATTGCTCAACTTTATATTGCAGTTTAATATGTAAATGTAAAAAGCACAAAGTAGTATATTTAAAAGAAAAATGCAGTTTAAAGGAAGTAATTAAAAAACTACAGATGTTCGTTTAGTATTTTAAATAATCATTAAGTAGTTTCGAACACTTTTATAGTTTGTTTTTTTGGCTGATTTCTTGCTTTGCGCCTTTTGTACAAATGCACACCAATACAAGTTATTGATTACAAATGCTAGTATTGTGTTTGCTTAGTTTAGTCTTAGTAATACACACGGAATATAAGAACATTGCATATAACCATTGCAAATGAAACTGTAACTTTATATGTAGGTAGGCAATTAAAGGGTCTTTATATAGTAAATAGTTGATTAAACCTGAATAACGGCTGCCGTAAAGAGATACAAGTCATATTAAATCCACCCTACTGAACAACACGGGATTATTACAGAGTATTACTATCAGTTTCGTGAATACATCCTTTAATAAAGTTAGAAAAATCTCCGCTTTAAAGTAAGTTTGATGGTATTGCGCTTTGGAATTATGTAGGGACAGTTAGTATCATTTCCTTTTATTGGTCTTTTTTTTATTTTTTGTGGCTTTATTGCTTTACAATGTATATAAATTACATTGTCAAATAAAACAATGTTACACAAACTAGCGTGAATGATACAAATGCTAACGTTTCAAAAACTGTTTAAAATTAATCAAACACGATTGAATTGTACGTTAGAGACTGAACATTTATTTAATTGTAACATTTTTTAAACAATACATATAAGCATTCGATAGAATGAGCATTAACGTTTCAAATCTTTTTCGGGGTATTGAAAAATTTTTGCTATAATGAGCTATGCTAGAACGGTAATTTTTTGGTGGTTCGAGTGTGCCAATTAGTTCCAGAAATAAAAGGAACTATTATGCTCATATATACTTATTATTAATAAAAAAATTTCCTCTGATTCGCAACAATGTTGGATTAGAAAGTAAATGTATACCTACCACTTAGAAATGTATAACCACCGTGTAATGACTCATCCCATAAGGCAATTTAAAGATTAATTGGTGTGGTGTTGTAGATCTCCGATAATGCCAAAGGAGGTGCAGTCTTCTTACGCACAAGTTTGTAATAAACGTTTTCATATCCATTTGAGGTCCATGTCAATTAAACATAAATAAAACTAGTTCTAGTAATTCGCGGGTGTAATTATCATGCGAGTTATGCTTTGTTATAGCGTCCATAAAGAGGGTTACGTTTCGTTTTGCGAACGTAAAACAGTTAAATGGGTTAATTATACTCGCCTGGCAGTAATACAGGCTGCGAATGACAGATTCGGAAGTGAAATTGAATAATGAGCAGTTGTTCATAATCTTTAATAGTTTAAAGTTTGGGAGTCACTGGTTTCAGGAAAAGCAAGGTGCCAATAGAAACAGCCTTGCAGAAATTAAGTTAAAAATTGTGCTTTAAATTTGTTATTATATTGTTTAATATAACTACAGTTGCTAATTTGAATGTACCGGCGCGATAGTACTAGCTTACAAGGATAAATTTTCATGGATCAACTTTGTAGCATAAGTGCAGAATACATTGTTTTACAGATTTAGACTGTAGTTATACTTCGGGAATTGAGATTTTAGTTACAGCGGATACTCTGGACAGTTGTACGAGGTAAGTGTAATTTTTGTAACTTTTAGAACTTAAAAGAGAATTTTTAGGGCGATGTAAAAATTGCTAGCACACTGTGATAATACAGGAAAACAGTACGAATTTAGGCCCCATATGATTAGTATTTTAGAAAAGATTAGGGTATCTGAGCAATAAAGTTGTATGTTATGGCGTACAAACGATGGAGTTTAGGAGTTGGTACGGGTATCCTTTGAAATCGGTGAGCTGTATGATTGAAGCGAAGCAGAATTTACTTATCGTGTGCAAAAGAGGTTCTGAGTCTCGAAGTCGTAGATTTTGTGTGACGAAATAAACTACCCCGTTTGTGAGTGTGGGACAAACAAAGCATACGGTTCTTTAAGTGACGGACAGTTTACCCTAGACCCGCTTTTAAAAAGCATTTTGAGGGCCCACAAAATAGAATTATAAAGAGGTTGCTGCAGATCACTGATACTGTTAGGAACGATTTTAAATATTATTGTAGAGCAAGTTTATTGTGATTAAAACAACGGCAATGTTAACGTCTTAAATAAGTAGTTGTGTAAATTTTTTAAAAGACTTGCTATGGTTCAGGGGTTAAATTTGGTAGAGAATAAAATAATTTGTAAGCTGCAAATTATCTCAAACCTGGTATTCAAAGTAGTTCATATTTGAGGAAAAGAAACAGCACGGAAGCATCTAGTTCTTTGGTATGGCTTTTCGTTTTATAACCTATAACAGTGTAGGGTAATGTGTATTTTTTGTGTAATGTTGGTGATTATTAATAGAAAGCTGCTTGTATGTATAAAATTTATACTACCTGCTCAGAATGCGTTAACCAACTTGTAGCCAACGTAAAAAAGCATTACATTCTGTTTTATTCTGCAAGTAGAGCCTGTAAGGTTATTTTGACGCACCGTTTATATGAAGTGTTTTGATAACGTGTATTGGAATGTAAATGAAATGAGTCTGTACGAATTTTCTTTTTGTGTATGCATGTGTAAATGATACGCCACTGTAATTTAATGAAGCATTAGTTATCATATGAAGGAATATTTGAATGTTGTAGAAAGATTTTAGGTTGAAATCATTAAATTTGGTTCAGAAATAATGTTTTTTGGAAATTGGTGCTGGGACGGCAATGGTAAGGTTACTAGTTTGGCCATTGGTTTTTTGCTACTATGTAAAAAATAATTTGGAGTAAAGAAATGGTTGTAGGCGGATGAATGAGTGAGTCTATGATACAGTGATATTGTATTAATGTACAGTGAGTCCCATTTTCGATGATATTTCGGGGCATCTCACTTACGAGTAAAGATACAGAGTTGCGGTTTTCACAATATCGTGACACTTTTTTTGTGAGAAGAACGCTTGTATAAACAAAACTTTCATAGCCCGCTACATTTCTGAGATATAGGGCGAAATTGAAAATATTGCATTTTTATATTTTATTGAGCTTGATTGGAAATTTTGTAAGATTTACTAAAATATATAATACATGATGTGTATTTCAAATAATAAACCTAAAATCTATTATTTCACAGAATCTGCGTAATAACATAGTGTGTATTATATAGCATTATAATTAGTAGCCCGTGATTATTGGAACAATTAAATGATCATTTGCTAAGCGCTTGTCAAGACCTGTCAGTTGTAAAATTTATACTCTCTACGTAATATTGTATTCATTACAATGGCTGAACATGAAAATTATCATGTTGGTCTGTTTTATAGAGAGCAATGAAAACTCCCGTGAGGCTTCCCAACTGTATCTCAACAGGTTTGTTTGAATACTTATTTATCTTTTCACGTATGTGGATTTATTTTTTATTTAAATATCATTTGGGTTTATAGATATCCAGAGAGAAGGCAACCTTGTCTTTTAATATTTTATCGGATGAAAAAAATTTGGTAGAACATGGATCATTTATCCAACCCGACCAAAAAAGTATAATAAGGAAAATCGCGATACGGATGAAGTCAACGTTTTAGCATGGATAGAGGCAACGCCTTCGCATTCATGCTGAGTTCTAGAGCAGGAAATTGGTGTTCCCAAGACTCGCGTTCAAAGAATATTGACCAAATATGAATTTAAGACATACAAGATTAAAATTGTTCACCATTTGCATCCTGGGGATGCAGAACGTCGTTTATTGTTTTGTAACTGGTATTTGGAACAAATTCGTATTGGTAATAACTTGGCTAGATTTATAATACGGTCTAACGAGGCTTACCTTTCGAGTGCAGGTATTTTTAACAGGCATAATACTAGGCATTGGTCCCAAGAAAACCATCATGTGCTATTCGAAAGCTATTCGTAGCTTGATTTATTTTGGAGCAACAAATAGAATACAGAATTTATGAAGGCAGTCTTACAGGGAACAGATATCTTGAAATTTTGCAAGATGTTATCCCAATGTTACTAAACAACGTTCCTTTAGCTTATCTTAACAGAATACATTTCCAACAGGATGGCGCACACGCACATAATGCTGTAATTGTTCGACCTTTTTTAGACAATTATTTCCCGCAAAAGTGAATCGGTACTCATGGGCCAATTAAATGGCATCCACGGTCCACCTATCCATGCTAGACTATTTCTTAAGGTTTATAGTACCTGTCGTCGGACAATAGATGAACTACTTAAAATCACCAATGCGGCATTTCAAAACTTGCACATACGTTCCATAATTATTTTAAATGCTTTAAAAAGAATAACCACTGTATATCATTGCGTTCGGGAAAATGGCAACCATTTTGAGCATTTTTTTAAAGGTGAAAATCTATTAAGCGGTTACTATCGAGTTAACATTATGTTAAGTTTTTCAGTTTGCCTTAAAATTGATTTAGCTTTTTTGAAATTTCTATGTTTGTAATATCCTGATATATTTAACTCACTACCTAGTACTTCTAATGCTATATAATACACACTATGTTATTACGCAGATTTCGTGAAATCATAGATTTTGGGTTTATTATTTAAAATGCACAGCATGTATTATATATTTTTATAAAGCTTACAAAATTTCCAATCAAACGCAAGAAAAATATACAGGGTGTTCTGTTAAACAAACCATAAGTTTTATTTATAGCTCACAGCTATAGCTTACAGCAAAAATACAACTACGCCACTGGATTCTACGTAAAAAGCTGTATAAGAACCAATTTTTATCTTTTCCAAGGATAATTGTTACATCACAGTTCATCAGTTATCATAACAGCCTTTGAGTCTCTAACTCAAGTGGCTTCCGAGGCTTTCCTTTCGGCCAACCTTTCTTCTTTTTACGACTGTCACTAGAAACTTGGCTAGATTCAGTGTCTCCTTCATCAAAAGAACCCGCAGGAATCTTTTCTTGCTCATTTCTTTTCCAATTGTCACTCACATAAGGTACGGGATGTTCTAATCTTTTTTGTAGTGGTTCTATGCAGAATGGATTATGTTTTTTATTAGAAAGCCAATGGTTTGCTTCTTTTGTTATATCAGTTATTACCACTTTAAGGTGTGGTAATAACTTACTTACTATTTCTTTAGCGTTTGCCTGTGTATTCCCTACTGCAGCTTGAGAGTAGGTTAAACCCTGCAGTGGGCTTTAGGAGCTATTGATAACCTTTTTTTTGGCATCAATGTAACTTAGTTTTTCCATTACGTTTACAGTTTCAATTGCAATCTCCTCTTTATAAGTCTTAAAATCTTTGTGATGTGAATTGTGATTTCCCTCGCAATTAACCCATTTTACAGTAGTGCAAGGTGTGCCTTCATGGGAGACTTTACCACAAACGCACATTTATTCCGAGCTGCAGTTTTGAGATGTGTCCAAAATGTTGGTATGTATGGTTTCACTGTAAGATGGTGAAATGGCGCCTTAACTGTATTTGGTAGATTGGGTCGATTAAAAGTGAGGATATACGTTCCTGTAGGGCAATTCATACCATTTCTTTTAATATTGACATGTCTGAAGTTTATCACTACCTGACTTGACTTTAATTATTTCGTCTTTTTTGCATTTCTTGTTTGTCCAACTAAGCTATACAATTGTTTGGTGATGAGGAAAGGACTCACCCTTGAAAAGTCCTTACCTGACCTTTTGGTAATCAATAACTGGTGGGGCACATAAGCCCCCCCCTCTCGATTTATCAATACGAGATCCCACGTTGCTGTCAGGAGCCGGGCCTGAACCTCCTTCTCCAAACTTTTGGAAAGCGAGGGTTTATCAATTGGGCCCTCTCCCACTACCACGTTTAATGAGCTGTCACTCGAATGTTGACTGATTGGAACGTTCATTTTGTTCCTACGAAAACGGGAGGAAGTAAAAGGTCGACCACAGTAGTGCTCCCATATACTGTGGAGAGCCACTCTTTCCCCTATAGGCGTTCCACCGCTAAGGACCAGGCTTCCCACTGGCCATGCTCAGGCTTCCACTCGCACAATCCTTTCGGCACCTAAAACTGCCAAACAACCTTGGGGTTGGGGGATATTTTATAGAGGTTACCTTCCTCGTAGTCCGGGCGGTAAAGCAAAGACCACCGACCGCTATCAGTAAAAACGCTCCCTAGCAACGCTCTGCTAGAGTCTCTGAAGTACAGTTCGCGGTTGCGGTATTAGGAGAAGGCTAGCGCTCAACCGTCTCCAGCTAGTACATCCCTGGGTCGCCACACCCGTATACGCTTTTGACGGCGTATGTCCTGGGAAGAGTAGAAAGAAAGGGAATATGTCTCCCAGCTACGGTCGGATGCCTGAAGAGAACAAGAATTACAGCGAGAGTGCTCCGACAGAAAAGAGCTAAAGTAAGGGAGACCTCTCAAGACTAGTCTAAGAAAAATGGACCTCCAGCTAAGGGCACGCAGGGTTGCCATCCCTGTCCTCGCCGGTTACGAGGCCCAACGCGAACTGGCCAACGGCATCGAATTTTTTAGAACTAGCAGTGACTGTTTATAGCCACGAGCTCATGTTTCGGTGTTGACCTTGCATCACTTACGATCATTTGCAAGGTCGTTCCCCTATCCGCCACCTGGGGACGCGCCTAGTAGGTAGGTCAACCCCTAGGTATTATTATTATTATTATTATTATTACTATTATTATTATTATTACTATTTTTTTTTGTGTGTTATTGCGCGTCGACATCTAAGGTCATTGGCGCTTCCTATGTTGCTCTATATTTGTTTTAACAGATTTGTGTTTCTAAGGTACGCTATTAATTTTTGTACTTCTTCCGGGTCATTGTTGAGTATATCTTCAACACTTTGCTTGAGGCCATTACGTTGGCGTTCATTGTTAAATAAAGCACATTCTAGCAGCAAATGACTTACAGTTGTAGGCACATTACATTCGCTACATCTGGGTGGCTCACATCCCGTAAGGTAATATTCAGATGTAATTTTCGTGTGTCCTATGCGTAATCTGGTTTGCGTTACCTGCTCCTCTCTTGTTATTATTATTACTATTATTATTATTATTATTATTATTATTGTTATTATCATTATTATCATTATTATTATCATTACTATTATTATTATTATTATTATTATTATTATTTTTTTTTTTTTGTATAGCTGCGTCAACTGCGAATGGTTATTTGCTGCTGTTTGTCACATAGATGGTAAGCTATGTTTTATTATACAAATTATGATGTTTTAAAAATTTGATTACTTTGATAATTTCGTGGGTATGGTTCATAAGGGAGTTCATGTTTTTACTTAATTGAAATTCTTTTTGTTTAGCTTTCAGTGGAACACAATGCAATAGTATGTGTTCTATAGTTAGGTATTGTCCACACAGGCAACAGTTAGGTTTTTGGCCTCCATTTAATATGTACGCATGTGTTAAGTTTGTGTGTCCCATTCTTAATCGTGTTATTATGGTATTATCTCTTTTTGAGCGTGTTGTTTGAAAACATGTGAAGCTGGTTTTAGGTTTTACATCGTATAATTGTGTTTTTTGCTGTTCCCATTCTCCTTGCCATTGTTGTTTTGTTAATACCCTAATATAATTTTTAACATCTGCTGGATGGGATGCTTTAAAGATGACGTTTCGTTCAGTTGCCCCTCGTTTCGCAGCTTGGTCTGCTTTAGTGTTTCCACTAATGCCTATGTGTGCTGGGATCCATATCAGCACTACAGTTTTATTAGCTTTGTTAATACATTTATGTACGGAGCAAATCATTGGATCATTTGATCCTGCATTACCTATGGCTTTGACAGCTCTTAGTGAGTCCGTACAAACTATATAAGTGTTTTTGCCGTCATAAGTATCTATTTGTTTTAAGTGTTTAAGTGCCATCCAAATGCCGTGTAATTCAGCAGTGAAAGCTGAGGACCATGTTTCCAGTGTGTAAGATCTTGTTTCATTTTCTATTGCCCACCCGCTTCTAACACCTACTTCGTTTTTGCAACGATCAGTATATGCAACACTTGCTTGTTTGTATTCCCTCAAAATTTTGGTCAATTCTGTGTTAATCTTTGATACATCATTACGGGTTATCTTAACAAGATCTAGCCTTGTTTCAACTAGGGGCCGTTGCCAAATTGGGCTTTTTGGGTATTTTACTGCCATTATGTCAGGAATGCGAAAACTTAACTTACTAAGGCATTGTTCAATTCTGTAGCTAAAGGGTTGGGTTATATTGGATGCTACATAGGAAGGAGAGAATAGTTGCGTATAATTAAAATGCTTTGGATTTGAACGTATTTTCATAGAGTATGAAAGTAAAGCTTGTTGTCGGCTTAATTTTAATGGCATAATTCCTCCTTCACAAGACAGACTAGCCGAAGGTGTGGTTGGAAACGCTCCAAGAGAATAACGCAGTGCTAGGTTTTGGACAGTGTCTAGAGATCTTAGCCTTGTTTCGCATGCTAACGTGTATACGACTGACCCATACTCTAACCTGGATAACAACATAGTTTTATATAGTAGAAGCAAAGTCTTACTATCTGCTCCCCAAGATATACCACTTAGACATTTAATAATATTTAATGATTTGATTGCTTTGCCTCTCACCTCATTTATATGATTTTCCCAAGTGAGTTTGTTGTCTAAAACCATTCCCAGAAACTTTGCATTGATCACACAAGGAATAATATTGTTGTTTATGCGAATATTAGGAGGATAGTGAGGACGGCGTAATCTACAAAAATGCATGCAACACGTTTTTGAGGACGATATACGAAATCCCATTGGTTTGGCTTGGTATATAATGGTGTTAACTGCTTCATTTAAGACTGCATTATGACATTAATCCAATTTCGAAGACAAAAAGATAGTTATGTCATCGACATATACGCATCGCTTAACAGTGTCTGGGATACTTGTAACAAGGCGATTGAGAGCAATGGCGAATAGGGTGACACTTATGGTGGACCCTTGCGGGATGCCATTTTCTAAGCTTCTTGATGAAGACAGTGAATTACCGACTCTAACGCTAAACCTTCTTTTGCTTAGAAATGACTGGACAAAGCGAGAAACGTTTCCTTTTATTTCCCATTCGTGGAGTTGGGATAGGATTCCATACCTCCAAGTGGTGTCGTATGCGCTTTCTATATCGAAAAAGATTGCTGTTACGTGTTCTCTTTTTATAAAGGATTGTTTAATATTATTTGTGAGGTACACCAAACTGTCAATCGTAGAGTAACCTTTTCGAAACCCTGCTTGGTAGCTATCAATTAAACCCCTCGTTTCTAGTATCCACACCAGTCTAATGTTGACCATTTTTTCTAATAACTTACCCATACAGCAAGTTAAAGAAATTGGTCTATAGTTAGACACTATGAAAGCGTCCTTGTTGTTTTTGATTAAGGGAAAGATAATAGCCTCTTTCCAAGATTCAGGATATTCTCCTGTTTGCCATATTTGATTGAACAACATTAACAAGCTTTTAAGTCCTTCGTGTGGTAATTGTTGCAACATTCCATATGGAATTCCATCTGTTCCTGGAGAGGAGTTCTTCACCATGTTTAGTGCGTGTTTTAGTTCATGCATTTCGAATGGTAGGTTATATTCTGATATGTGTTGTTCATCAAAGTTTAATGGCACCTCTTTCTTGTCTTTAAGTGCCAGAAATTGCTTATTACCATTATTATTTTTATTATTATTGAACATTATGATGATAAGGAAAAGCTTGAGCTTTCCAATCTCCTTCAGCCACAATGATGGATTCCCAGCATACATGCATATATTACATATATACTCATGGTGGGATTAAGGATGGGTGTGGTCAGGATAGGATCGGAAGGAATGTAGTTAGGGTTCTGAAGGGAGAAATACTACCCCAGAATTCACCTAAATAGCCGCACATGGTATGCATATACGCAGTGACCATGCTGATACATGTGTATAAGGAAAACATGCTGAAAAAACCTCATACAGGGTAGATGGTAACGGAAATCGAACCCATTACCTCCAGAATGCTAAGCAAGTCGTGTTACCACTACTGTACTAGCACGGTATGATGATAAGTGATTAGGTCCCTTATCCCAGGAACGCCAAAGTGCTCTACTGTGTACCGCTAGAATAGTCCAAGAACAAATGTTCCGGATGTTTTCGCCAAACTTCGTTCGAGTCAACCCCTATCGAGATAAACTATCTTTACTGCCTACATCTCATCGTATTACCGAACTTTTGGTTAGCTGAGATCATGAGAAATACTTTCAAGCCACAATGTATTTGATACAACAAAACCTCCAGATTATCTCCGCTCGTCCTTCAATTCATCGTTATTTGTCAAAATGACTAAAAAGAGGACACATCTTTTAAATATTTTGATACAACGATCAAGAGATACCTAGTTAAAGAATAGTGACAGATATGTCCTTTTTCAGCTAAATAATAGTTTAAACAGAAGCCCAGTTTTTAGGACATGCAAGCCTTTGCTAATATCTAATAGTAAAATTATTAAAAGACTCATCAGCTTGTTTGGTATTTAAAATACCTTCATACGTCATAATTGTAAACACTGATTTAATTTACGTAACCTCTCTTGCAGAAAATTTCATAAAGGAACATCGAAAGTTTAAGCGAAATTGCTTTTCATAAAAAATAACAAATAATATACCATTTGATATATATATATATATATATATATATATATATATATATATCTATATAAAGCGTATAGCCAAATAAACAATAGAATTTTTGAACTAAAATGAAAGCAAAAAAATTGTCTTTCATAAAGTAATTATTATTTTTATTATATATGTAGTGACCTAACATTTGAATTAAACTCTGAAATGTGTTGAATTATGAGGAAAATTTAAAAATGGAATATTGACTAGATATAAGAAATAAACAGAAGACGGCTCAGATGAATTTTGTGAATTACAATTAGAATTTCTGTGGAATCAGCAGTATTAGCCATTGATTATTATATAACCTATGTTTGTACTTATTTTTATAAATATATTATTTTTAAGTTTATTAACTATAATTGTTCTTTATAATTCGTTATAATCTGTCCAGAAACGAAGCGAAGGAATAAACAGGTATATCCCATTGTAAAAGGATTACCAGCTATTGATAAATAACTTACGTTGTAACACTATACTATGGAAGCGGTATATCCTAAAACTATTAAGTACTGCTTGTACCGCTTGTACCGCTGTACCGCTTGTATGTAAAATAAATGAACTATTTTAATCTATTCCTTCGCTTCGTTTCTGGACAGACTTTAGTTATTAAGGTTATATTTTTATTTTATTTGGTTACTTTCAAAGGATTTCACATTCCCAGTAATCTAATATTTAATAACAATTATTATTAATTTTATTAAATACATAAATAGTAAGTTTACGTCGAGTGGGATTTGAACCTACGACCTGACCTTTGCTAGAGTACCGCGCTAACCAACTGCGCTATCGAAATTCAAGCCCCAATCGAAGTAAATTTTGTCTTTATGTATGTAGAAATGATGTGACTTCTAAAGATAACGAGATTACAACCAAATGACTTATATTGATGGAATGTGAGCCTGCAATATCATAATAAAAACTTATAATTTAATATTTATATTTATGTGTAGCCCAAAGCAGCATAAACGTTTTTGCTCATAAAGAATTTTAAATCTTTTGGTATTGAACCGCATTGTTAATATTCAAATCTTCATAATAAAACACAACCTCTATAAACCGGAAATTACTTTAATACTAATGTAAGGTATTCCCCATAACTCATTTCTCTGAAATCTATTCTTATTCAAATTTCCAAAATCTAACGAATCATAACTCGCCTCTCTCACTTTAGTAATTATCAATTGTACTTAGTGCCTCTCATTTTCACTCTTCTTAATTTCAAAATATATTTTCAAATAACAGTACAAATACATACCTCTTATTATTAACATCGCTTCGCTCTATCAGTGAAACTTAAATTTATCATAATATATTCTGCAATCATGCAAATGTGATTTTATGGCATATTCGCTTAATTATAAGTAGTACTGAGGCACCTTGGCCGCCATCTTGGATTTTGACGTCACAAGCCCGCCCACGTGGGGGACCGGATTTTCCACCCTTATTTTTACTCGCTTACGTGTAGGACGTGTTTTTTCACCCCTATTTTTGCACATCCACGTGTGAGACCGAATTTTCAACCCTTGCTGGAATTTTTATCCCTATTTTACATATACCCTAGTGTGAGACCACATTTTCCACCCTTATTTTTACTCGCTTACGTGTAGGACGTATTTTTCACCCCTATTTTTCACACACCCACGTGTGAGACAGTGTTTTCAACCCTTTAATCCTTAATTATTTTTTATTAGATTACGTGGGGACTGTTTTTCAAACCTTATGGTTGTATTAAGGATCTTTTGACGGATAGGACTTTTTTGTGTTTGCTAACGTGAGGGTAGTGTTTAGGGTTGGGGGCTGAACTGGGTTTTGGGGCTGTGTCTAGGGGTGAACCGGCTCCGGGCTTGGATTAGGGCTGTATTTAGGATTGGGCCTGGTCTTGGTATAAAAGTTGTATTTAAGGCTTAGAGTTATTTTTATCTTATAGAACATTTTTTCTTGTTTTTCTCAGCTCGGACATTTATAAATAGATCTTTTCAACGACTTAATTTGACCTTTGACCCTGGAAGATACTATAAAAAATGTACATGTGAGTGTATTCATTATACTAAGAAAAAATGTTAAAATTATTTCTATTAATACATTAATACGAAATTACAACAGCTGCTTTTTCTACCTTGAGAAAATTGTTTACCTTGAGAATCAAGTCGGCCTTGAAGTTAGTCATTGGTTTTTTGAAGACGGCCTTGAAGTTACCTGTAAACCCTGTTTTGAAGTTAACCTTGAAGTTAGCCTCGCGCATGACCTCGGACTATAAAAATGTACATGTGAGCTTACGTGTATTGGATTATGCTAAGAAAAAAGGTTAAGGTTATTAATACATTAATACGAAATTACAATAGCTACTTATTCTACCTTGAGAAACACCTACGAGAAACAAGCTGGCCTTGAAGTTAGTTAGTCATAGGTTTTTGAAGACTACCTTGAAGTTAGCCTTGAAAAATTGTTAGCCTTGAAGTTAGTTATAACTTTGAAGACTACCTTGAAGTTAGCCCCGGGATATGAATGAATACTATAAAAACGTGCGCTTGGTTTAGTTAATTTAGTTCTTGTTTTGAAGAGCATAGCTATGGAATCTTTAACTGCTAATCAAATTTTGAGATTATTCAGTGCTGGTGCATTAACCGACGAGGGTATAAAAAACGCATACAATATTATCACTTATAAGATGTTGTGCGAAAATGACACTATCGACTCGATAAATGTTTATAATGATTTTGTGGCGGCTGCACAACTAGCTGGTGGAATGTAAGTATATATTTGTTTTTATTTTTTAAGTTTTAATTATTATTTTTATAGTCCTGCTCAGGTAAATCTAGAGGAGGTGTTTGATGAGACGATGGAAACTACAGATGCGGAGGATTTGATAACGGTATGTCTTTTCTAATTTTTATTGTATTACTGAATGAGTACATTACAGCAAAGCCAATCGGGTTCAGGTTCCCAGCAGCAGGCCGGACCATCCTCAGGGTTCAACCATATTAATATAATTGGGGAATCAAATAGTAAATTTATTAAAAAATTCAATACCACGTGTAAGACGCTACGGTTTAGCTTCAATGACGAGACGTGCAAGGATAATCCCCTAACGTGGCTACAGGCAAAATATACCATGTTACTAAAAATTTATCTAATACACATTTTTTACAGAGTGCATTTGATGAATTGTATTCATATATTGTAAAGGACGCAGCTCCTTCAGATCGTGTTGGAATCACGCTAAGAAATCCAAATTTCCCCGATAAACCAATTGGCATTTCATTTAGAAGAGTGGACCAGTTGTCGGTGAAAGTGATAATGTCGCTGTTGGAAAAGGTAATACAGAGCAATGCTAGTTTTTTCTCAAGTGACTTGTTAGTCTTAAACGTTGATAGAGTATCGGTACCTGTTGGCTATGGGCGCAAAAACTTGACGGGGTTAAAATTTGCAGACTTTTGTAAATCCAAAAGACAAGGTATTATTGTTGTGCCATCTACAATTAACGATAATAATTGTTTAGCTCGCGCGCTAGTTATAGCTATTGCGTTCAGAAATAACGATTCGACGCGTCACTGTATGGAAAGGGGATGGCCAGTACTTCAGGAACGAGCTATACAACTCTGTCAAAACAGTGGTGTAGATCTTAGTCAGGGTGGTAGTTACGAGCACATCCAATCATTTCAAAATCATTTAGATTCATATACCACTGTAGTTTATAATTCGCGTATAGGTGATTCAGTTTATTTTGAGGGTCCTAGGGAGCCAGGTAGGGTAGTTTTAAATTTAATATTAGAAGACGAGCATTACAATGTTATTATCAGTCTCACGTCAGCATTTACTTGCAGTTATTACTGTGAACAATGCAGAAAACGTAGTAATAACAAACAAAGGCATGCGAAATGTCTATACCAGTGCCCCGCATGTTATCAAAAACCACCTTGCTCCATTCAAACCCCGAAAATTGTTTGTAATGATTGCAGGAGATTTTTTTACGGACAGGATTGTCTTAAAAACCATAAGAACAGTGAATTGTGTAAAAAATTACGTAGATGTTCAAAGTGCCTTAAAACCCATGAAGTAAAGGGTAAACATAGATGCGGTTACAGTCGTTGTCCTACATGCATGAGCGAGAAACCTATCGGTCATCTTTGTTTCATGGCCGTTAACAAGGCTCGACGTGACAGTAGTAATGGTAAACCATCTATGTTTATCTTTTATGATTTGGAGTGTATGCAAGAGAAGGTTTGTGAGGGAACGAATGATAGGTTTCTGCATGAGCCCAATCTATGCGTGGCCGCGAATGTCTGCTCTGCCTGTATCAAACACGCTGAGAATTTAGATGAGCAATGCTCAGAATGTAGTAAAGAGTGCACATTTTCAGGGAAAACCATGTTGAATCATTTCTGTCATATGTTGCCGAGCGAGCAAGAAAATTTAAAGTTACATGCATTGCGCATAACATGAAGGGGTACGATGGGTGTTTTGTGCTCAGGTGCATGCTAACTAAAAATAATCAGTGGAGACCTAAAGTCATCTGCAACGGTTTAAAACTAATCTCTATTCAATGCGACGATATTAGATTCATTGACTCCCTTAATTTTATCCCGTCACCGCTCTCGGCATTTCCGAAAACCTTCAATTTCCCCGAGTCCAAGGGTTATTTCCCATATCTCTTCAATACATCCGAGAACCAGGATTACGAGGGTCCTCTGCCAGCACTTGAATATTATTGTGCAGATCAGATGTCTACGAAAGATCGAAATGCACTTTTAGACTGGCACGCGGCACAGAGTAATTATGTTTTTAAGATGAGTGAGGAGATTGAGAGATACTGCCTGATGGATGTTGAGATCCTCGTTAAAGGTTGCATTAGTTTCTGGTCCACCTTCACGACCCAAAATAAAGTCGATCCGTTCGAGGAGGCTACCACTATTGCTAGCGCTTGCAACAAGGTGTTTCGCAGACGTTTCCTCAGAGAAGATACTATAGGACTTATACCGAAAGGCGGTTATAGACGTGCCGACAACCAATCCAAAATCGCGATACAATGGTTACGTTGGGTGGAACATTCTCAGCAGGTGACTATACAGCACGCAGGAAAAGCTCGCGAGTTTAGAACACCTGAAGGTGTTAAGGTCGACGGGTATTGCGCTGAGTCAAATACCGTTTTTGAGTTTCTTGGCTGTTACTGGCACGGTTGTGAGGAATGTTTCCCCAATCAGGCCAACATGGATCCGAAACTCGGTGTAAGTACCTCTATGCTTGCCCATAACGAAAACACGGCGGTGCGCTCCCAGTTTCTACGCGAGCGCGGTTACAACCTAGTTGAGATGCGTGAATGCAGTTTTAAAAAACAAATACTTGTAAATGATGAATTGAGAACGTTTATTCAGAGTCTAGGTCATCAAGATGATGAACCCTTAAACCCACGTGACGCGTTTTACGGAGGCCGCACTAATGCCAGTAAGCTTTATCACGAATGTGACGGTATTACTGAGAAAATAATGTATTACGACGTGTGTTCATTATACCCATTTGTAAATAAATATTGTAAATATCCCATAGGTCATCCGAAAATTCATGTAGGGTTAGAATGTAAGAACATTTCAATGGCACGGTGGAGGGTTTAATTAAATGCAGAGTACTACCGCCCTCTAATCTCTATCACCCTGTTTTACCGTTAAAAATGCATGGCAAGTTGATGTTTGTATTGTGTAGGACGTGCGGTGTTGAATTAAATCAGGCGGTGTGGACATAGTAAGACCGAGCGCTGTTTCGTTGGAACATTTGTAGCTGACGAACTGCGTAAAGCTATCTCTAAAAACTATAAAGTCCTTGATGTTTTCGAAGTTTGGGAATACGAGGTAACCACGTATGACAGAGCAACTAAACAGGGTGGGTTATTTAGCGGTTACATAGATAATTTCTTAAAACTAAAACAGGAATGTTCAGGGTGGCCTAGCCACTGCACGTCAGAATCCGAGAAATTGAGTTACGTAACTGAGTATTATGAGAAAGAGGGTATTGAATTAGACCCTAGTAATATTAAGAAAAATCCCGGTTTAAGGTACTTGGCCAAACTAATGCTGAATTCTTTTTGGGGTAAGTTTGCTCAGCGCGAGAATTTAACCCAGTGCAGTATTGTATCGGAACCAAAGGACTTTTTCAAATTGTTTACCGATCCATTGGTTCAGGTACAATCCATAATACCTATTAACGATAATGTTGTAATGGTTAATTGGGATAGACCTGAAGGTGAGGGTGAGCCACAAAAAACAATTAATGTATCCATAGCCGCATACACGACAGCTCATGCACGTTTAGAGCTATATAGTTACCTGGAGAAACTAGACCGACGTGTTCTGTATTACGATACAGACAGTGTGATATTTGTCGCAAAGCCCGGCGACTGGAATCCTGCTTGCGGTGATTTCCTTGGCCAGATGACTGACGAGCTGGAGGCGTACGGCGTGGGGAGTTATATAGCCGAATTTGTTAGTGCTGGACCTAAAAACTATAGTTATAATGTATTTTCAACCAGTGATAAAACAATTAAATCAGTGTGTAAAGTGAAGGGCATTACCTTAAATTATAAGAACTCACGTGTTATAAACTTTGAAGCGATGAAAGATATGGTGCTTAGCAATAGTAAAGACTCTCTTTTTGTATATAATGACAGAAAAATAGTTAGGGATAGTTGTTATAATGCATTAAGTAGGCCAGAATCTAAACAGTATAGGATAAGTTACTCTAAACGACGTAGAATAGAAAACTTTGATACTCTTCCATTTGGATATAAGGAATAAAAACAGATAAACAGTAAAATTCTTTTTTATTTTAATTAATATACGTCAGTCGGGCTAGGATATCATCCTGGTCCGACTCATAATTAAATTGCTGATACGGCGTCGACAACGGTCCGGGTGGCGCTCTAAGGAGCTCTTCCAATATAGAAGAAGAGCACATGCTCCCCCTCCTCAACCCTATACACTGTCGACGGCTGTAGTGACGGTTGCAAACGCTGCTCTTCTAGGCTCTGCCCCACAGCCCCTGCCACAACCTGCACTTCTTCGTCCTCTCTGCCTCCTGGCGATGCTACGGGTGTCACATCATCGTAGAGATTACCCCGCGACGTCGAAGGCTGTGGCGTAGCTGCATCGCAGGGTGGCGGTTTATGCATATTTTTTTTTATTTCCAGCGCCTCTACCAACACTCACCGGTATACCCCGCGACGTCGAAGGCAGTGGCGTGGCTGGTCGTCGGTTCGTCATCTCGTCTGCGTCACTGTCTATAACTATTATGGGTTCTGGAATGGTCTTCTTCTTCGTCCTTTTCGACAGGGCGACAGAATCAGTGACGACGCTGCATCGACTACCCTTCCTCACAGCCCTATCATCCAGAGTTTGCTCGCTAGGTCCTAAACGACGCCGTAGACCCCGCTCATGTTGTTCTAGGGCCGGGTCGCTCTCGATGAAGTGCCGCTGCTGACGTTCGAGTTCCACTCTTATTATACTCCGGAGCTGCTTCATCTTCTCAAGCGCCTCGAATTCGTACACATCGTTGAATTGTAAAATTCTGCTAAAACCTTCCATGTTGATAGGATTGTGTTTTTCGAATGTAGTGACTTTAACACTATAAGATATAATTGAAGGGTCGCGTATATATACACCAAAAAGTAATTGTCAAAATATAAAGGACCGCCCAGTAATTCTCGTTAAACACTCTCTTTGAAATTCCGCATACTTAGATAACGATTAGAAAGGTCCTACTATTTTTATCGCTAAACACTCTAATCAAATAGGCTTTAACGTAATCGTTTTAGAAATTTTCAAACTGTAAATAGCATCTAGAAAATTGCATTCAGAGCATCGAAAAATCATTATAATACAATCAATTAGTATTTTTGACTTGATTTGAATTTCTCATACTTAGTTAGCGATTAGAAGCACATACTATTCTCTCAAAAATACTATACAGCTAATTAAAATAACCTTTTACGTAATCGTCTGCAATTTAGAAATTCGTCCAACCTACAGATAATAGCTAGAAATTACATTCCATGTGTCGAGAATTATTCTAAAACTAACGATTAGTAAAATGAATGTTTATCAAGATTTTGCTCAATATGAAAATAATAGCTAGAAAGTACATTCCGCTCGTATGGGTTTACCTTATTATTGTAAAGCATCGGTACATTCTTGTCTCCAATGTTTTTTTATCTTCACGTAATCTAATAAAAAATAATTAAGGATTAAAGGGTTGAAAACACTGTCTCACACGTGGGTGTGAGAAAAATAGGGGTGAAAAATACGTCCTACACGTAAGCGAGTAAAAATAAGGGTGGAAAATGTGGTCTCACACTAGGGTATATGTAAAATAGGGATAAAAATTCCAGCAAGGGTTGAAAATTCGGTCTCACACGTGGATGTGCAAAAATAGGGGTGAAAAAACACGTCCTACACGTAAGCGAGTAAAAATAAGGGTGGAAAATCCGGTCCCCCACGTGGGCGGGCTTGTGACGTCAAAATCCAAGATGGCGGCCAAGGTGCCTCAGTACTACTATTATATACTAGTTACCACAGTTATTCGGGCAAACAATAGTGTATTATAAGTAAAGCAAGTGTAATATTTGTGTGTTAAACAATGTACAATGTATGGGGTAGTAAATATAATTATTAAAATTATCCAACCCTCTTCATATTGCAAGTATACATGACTAATAGGAAATAAACGGAAGTTAATTATTCAGGATAATTGTGGAATCACTACTAATTAATAGCCTTCCAATCAAATTAATTTGACATACAATATGCAAACAAAATACCATATTAGTAATAATTTGGAATATATTCGTTCTTTATTCTACTAGCTGTAACGATTATTCTGTCTCTTAATGAAACGACTTAATTGATTACACTTTGACACATTGGAACAGAACGGAATTGCCATCAAGGAACATATGTATACAATGTAATGTAATGTAATG
Organism: Vesta saturnalis; assembly: GCA_036346205.1. NCBI lineage: Eukaryota > Metazoa > Arthropoda > Insecta > Coleoptera > Lampyridae > Vesta > Vesta saturnalis. Next base: position 2,519,621 of record JARFJB010001071.1, on the reverse strand, counting down.
AGTAAAAATGAAATTTTTTAAATTTTCCAAACACATTCGTTTTGTTTATTGACCTCCATTTAATAAATGCCAAAAATGATGAATAACTAATTAATGTTGATTGTTTTTCTACATTTTCGTATTGAATTAAACGAGTTACATGTTTACACACCGGTGTTTCAAAACTGAATTACGTCCCTCAAATTTTAATTATTCCTTTTCCTATTTCAGAATTCAATTATGTTTTATAGAAATCGATAATTTTTTTGTTTATGTTATAAATGTAGCCGGCGTATGAACATGCTTGATATTTGATGTTCCATAAGTACAAGTGTTATTTTTAGTCGAAAGGTATGTATTTGCATAAATTAATTAATATATTAAATATTAAATTGTTACGAAATTAATTAAAATACCCTCATTAGTTAATTTGAAGGTGGAATGTTTATAAATATCTTAAACTTCCATATCGTGGTAAGATAAACTTTAATTTAATACGCTGTAAGAAACAAGATTACTAACTAATTACAGGGTTATTGGATTTAGATAATTAATATTTCGAAGTTTAAAACTGTACATTTAAATCCTTTTAAAAGTAAAGCAAATTGCACAGTTTATAATTAACTGCTTGTCAGTAAATTTTAAATTAATTTAAAAAAAAATGATAAAAAATTGTTTGTTTAAAAATTGATGGATTAACTAGGCATACTCAAGTTAAGTTATTTATACACGGTTAACATGAAATTCTTTGTAATTACGTAGTGGTAAATATTCAAACGCAAAGCCTGAAAATCTTTAATAAATATTCAAATTTAATAAAACAGACTATCACAACCTTAATTACGGAATATTTTCATTCAAATTGTTATACTTGGTCCGTTGTGTTAAGTGCCATTAAAGAAGCTAAGCTTTTAGGCCTTTGCATTAAAGTTATTAGATACTCTTAAAGTGACATTTTAATGAATATGGAATTTTGTCCGAATTTGCAATTCAGTGACAAGATCAATTTGATGTATAAATCAAAAGTAATTTTTTTAACTTTATAACAAAAGGTTTCAGTAACTCAATTTTCACAACCATCAATTATCTTTATTGAATTTCAAATGAAGGAGGTTCAAAATTAATAAAAGCAAAACGGTTTTTAAATTTCGTACAAAAATGAAAAATCTTGCAGATAAATTAAAATTAATTTGAAAACGTTCCACATGTTATTGTAATCTATAATCGAAATTAAATATGGTGGTGTTTTTATTAGCACTTATATATTATCATTTTGTAACTTTTTACACAGTTAGGTAATAAGAGATTAAATTAGGTGTAATATACGAATGGTATTTTATTTTAAATTATGGGTAACGCGCGAATGTCTTTTATATACACGTTTTGGTTAACACTGACAAAGGCTAAATATTCGTACATTTTGTATTTTATAACTCATATTTTTAACTGTCAATCTCTCACAGTAAATTCTATTGCAATCGTTGAGATAATTCAAAATTAAGCTGACACCGGATATATCCGTATTGAGGTCTCTTCTGTCTCTGTCTATTGTGTGAGACTATTTTGAAGCTTATTACGTATTATTCCGCACCATTTTGTAATTGAGAACATGTATAATAAGTGGTTTGTATTTAGGATGGTATCTGAGCGGTTAGAGGGTTTTTATTTTAAATTTTAGACGCCCATGGAACGGCACTGGACATTCTATCCACTAACCGAAATCGGTACATTGTACAAAAGAGTTTATATATTGAATTAATTAAAAATTGTAGCACGCGATCAAATCATGTTTTGGAAATCAAGAGTACATAACTAAAATAAATAAATAAATTTTAATGTAAATTAAGAAATTATAGGTATCGTTCAAGCACAAATAGAATTGAAATTTACTGTTTTATGCGTAAAAATAAATCGCCTACGCGTGAGGTAGGTAGAGTTTAGATTAGCTTCGAGTGCATTTGAAAATCTAATAACGGGTTTTCATAACGCTATTACACATTTCTTTTAAAATTTTAAGATGGCATAGGTTTGGGAGTATAGGTTGCGTTTGTTCCGGTTCAGACTGGCTTCTTGGCAAGCTCAAAAGTGGTGGAAGGGTGGATTTAGAGAATTTGCGGCCAACGTTTAGTTAGAGGACTTGTTTTAATTTAAATGTGTAAATGAGGTCAACCTGTTGAAGGTTAAACTGTAAACCGGATGTGAATATTAAATGTAAAGATTAACACGTGTAGAGAACATTACGAATCAATTAATAAGACTAAACTTAGCAAAGCGCTATTAGTGAAAAGTGGTCAAGGACAAATTGTGAGAAACACTAAATGAAACTATTGAAAGTACACGTGAATAAAGACAATAGAGGCGATCAAGCAGTACGTTACGGTGGTGGTACTGTTTCGTTTATAAGCCATTTTGGTATTACGCATTTGATCACCGTTGTCGTTCTTGGATATTGAAATTTGAGTAATGCATTTGCTTGGTGCTTATCTAGAGTGGTAGATTTAGCGCCTTTCCGAGGATACAATCATTTATCTTAAATACAAACATTTGAATTTTCCTCACGGGTATTAATGTAAGAATTATATATAAGGCATTGCGTTTGATCCCTTTTAGCGTCTACAAGTTGAACCTCATTGCTTATTGAACTGATATATTTTAGTACGGGATTGAACATTTATTCGTAATAAGGATATTTATTTTACATGTAGTAGGCATAGTTTAGCTAAGGACTTTATTCTAAGTATTTGTTTGAAGAAACTATATTGGTAAATGTATGATAGATACAGAATACTAGTTTACTTCTTTTTCGATATATATATATATATATATATATATATATATATATATATATATCCAAATTTATAGTTACTTTGTGGATTTATGTCATGATTCTGTACCAAATTACAACTAAACCGTAGCACGATCAAACTAAATTCGGTTTTAATTCATATTTGTGACACTCTGCGACGGTACATTGACAAGCTGTTTCATACAAAACTTTAATAGCTCTATTTTGCAACTAGCAAGCATAACGCTACCCTTTGATAAGCACCAATTTGCCAAATTGATTTTAAAGATAATGTATTAAATAATGTTACCTTTAATAGAAAGGTATTTTAATATTTAAAAAAAGTTGATTCGTGTTTAATCAACTTCAAATACTCATGTATATTCAATTTATTAATATTGAGTCATTTTAGCAAATAAACAAGAATGAATTCAAAAGTATATAGAAAACATTTTACCAATTTTTTGACACGAATGTCTTAAAGGTCCAAAAATGCTTAAATTGATTATTTAGTTATGCGTTTGATTTGCTTAAAGATGTTCCTGTTCATTACAATGATTAATTGTTTTCCCTTCTGTAATTAGAAATCGTTTTAGATTTCGGCGCAAGAACCAATCAAATTGTCCCCTACATTATCTTACTCAATCATGTTCGATCGACTACATAAGCTGAAGCGCGACGCGATATTATTATGTTATTACCTTAGATCACTTCTATCCTGCTTTCTATCCCGACCTAGTTGAAATCAGAAGCGGCTATTTCTGCCTGACCACCTTTTTAAATTCGTTATCAACCATGTATTCCAGTCATTAAATACTTCATTTAGTATCCACAATAATTAATAAAGTAGTATAAACTATTTTCTGGAGGGATAAATTTAATTTAAACCATTTTCTATAAAGTAGAAATTTCGATCTAATTCTCAAAACTACTCCCGTTCCTGTATATTTTTTGAGAGCGGTTAAGAATAAACTGCTACTCAAATTAAACTAAAACCGCGAATTTTTTTTCTGTGTTGTTTTTAGTGTAAGGTTTTTACAAAATGAAAGTGGTCGTGTAAATAAACGTATCACTAAATATTCATCTTGGCTTTAAACGGCATATCAACCCGAATTGAAAGATTATATTCAAACGTAAATAGGTATTTGAAATGTAAATTAAAGTTCGCGGCAAACAATTCAACGAGTCTATGTAACCTATTGAAAATCAATCATTGTCTTGCAAGAAGTATCTATTTAATTACGCAAGCACGCTCATTAAGCTGAAATCGGTTAAAATAAAACTCCGCGTCATACAGCACAGTGTCCTCTCCCCCATTGCTTGTAAGAGTTGACATTGTTGACTTTTTACTAATATTTTCGCCGTGCAGAGAGTAAGGCGTGGACAAGCGTGACACAATAAATCCCAGTTAAATTGTTATAAACGATACCAGGGTTTATAGGCACGGGTCTAGATGATTTTAAAACTACCTCGTATTCCATTGTTACTGTTAAACTAACTCGTGATTGTTTTTAAATGTGGAGAGATGTATGTGTCAACGTGCAACCTTAGAAAGGGATGCTGTTGTTTGTAACTTTATATCGAATTGTTTGTCTACGAACTGATTTTGCTTTATATATGTAAATTATTGTAATTATTGCTATGTATTTTGTGCTTTTATTATTCTCTATACAATTGTGTATGTGTAAATTCCTTGCCTATTTTTTTTTGTTCTTGTCCAAGTGTAGGTAAACTGCATTGCAATTACCTTATTGCTAGTTATTTAATGTTACTGTTGGTGTTATATTTTCTTTGTGTCTTAATCTGCCTTATTATTTTTTTATTTATTTTAGTGTTAACTTAGAGGCCGATACGAATGGTTGTATAAAGACCACATATTTAGTGTCACGATTTTTGTTTTGATTTATTTATGACACAATTGTGTTTGATTACACTGTTTGTTTGTTATTATGTTTATGTGTAGTTAGTTAATTGCTTTTCATTTTTTTCTTCTTTTACCTCATTTTATAATTTTGTACGCACTTTAACCTGATTTGATGATGTTTGTTTTTATATATTGAACCCTTCCATTGTTTTTTTTATTTGATTTACTTGTGCAGTTACTTACTTCCGGCATGTTCTATACGAAACTTCTACAATTACAATTAATTAATAATCAGCATTTAGTAATAAAAACAAATGTTATTGAATTAACACTTTGAGCAGGCAATCGTCTTAAAGATTTATTGGGACTAGCTTTCAATAGCTCCCGAATATCTTCTAAGCCTTCTTTGTCAAATACAGTTCTTATGCCAGGAGATTTACCTTTGGATACGGAGCCGGTGTCAAGAAAAAGTTACAAAATTCAACGAACATGCTGTGTGAATGTTTCGTAGGTAACTTCAATGTTGGCGAACCGTTGTTGGAATTCCTCAAAGCAAGAAACTTGAGAATATTTCCAGACTCTACCTTCATCTCGTTGCCCAGACCAGACCAAAAATAGCCTCCAAGATAAACTTATTGTGTTCATCCGACTAACAATTATAACCTAAAAATTATTTGCATTTTATTTTTATTCTAAACAGAGCTCTGTATTTATTTACTTACCAGATAAATTAATCAAGTACATGCAGTTTTTACGTGAATTACAGGAACAATAAAAAGAGAAATAAAACAAGAACGGAAGGAAGCAAATTATGACAGTTTACACATATGTATTTACGTACGCTTATGACCCCTGCGGATGAAAGTTTTGATAAACAAATTACACTTTCCAGTGTTATAACACATTTTTAATAACAATATGACCATAGCGGAGTTACAAACCCTACAATCTATCTGGATCACGCTGTATTCAGTCCTTTCGTAATTTTAGAAACTTGTGGTGATACTCATAATAGTTACATAAAAAACAATTCTAAATGGCGACTAGCTTTGATACGTGTAAAACTCGGTTGATGAGTTTATGGTCTTTAATTTGCGACTCCTCGTGTATGTTGTTGGAAAACGGCAACATTGTCACTAAATATCGTTTCAATTTAAAATATTTCAAACACGTGATACTTTAAAATTTTGGATTGGTGAAAATAATCAGGCTATGGGTTTTTTTTGTTTTCTGGTACTTCGAGATAAGAAGTAAAACGCCATTTTTGGGTAAAATGCGTAGTGTGAAGCATATGTAAAATTTGGAAAAGGTGTTCCTAAAAATTGGATTGAATTGTTCAAGAAAATTTTTAACTCAGCGCCTGTTGCTGGTTTTATTCTTTTTCCATATAAATAAGTCCTGTTGGGGACTTCAATTTAGTTCGGCTTTAATTTTTTGGTTGCTTCTGCTACACTTTGGCTTCGATCAAGAGGTAAGCTACTCACTTTCGTTACTTATTTACAAGACATAGTTTTGAACTGCATGCGTACATGTTTTGAAATTGGTACTACAGCTAAAGATCATATTTTAAAATTGGGGTATCAACTTAAATTCTAACACATTTATCTTATATAGGTTCTTTTTGGTTCTTTACACATTCACTCAAGATTAACATATCTCGTGCTTCCATAAGGAATAATTAAACCGTTCCTGACAACACATTTGGATATCACTCGTCCGAGGGATGAAATATTAGTTAGCGGTCTTCAAGCCTGAATGGAAAACATCTACGATTACTCCTTCTCCTAATATCTTCCGACTTAACAGAAGAAATATACAGTACACCTACGTTTAGTTTCCGATAAGTATTATTGTTACATACATACAAAATTTACCTATGGTGAGTGACTTTTAATCGCTTTTCAATATAACGAGGCTCTCGTTATCTGTACTTTACTGAAAGTCTTAACCATTACATTACTGTGCTTGCTACTTGTATTAGTGTGTTTCCGCAATTATTTTAATCCTGAAATTAATGCTTATGCTTTATTGCTAAACCTTTTTCTAGTAATCGAGAGTAATACTATACATTTGTACCTGTAAAAGATAAATTGGGTTATTCAAGTTTTGCTTATACTTACATTTAACTTTACAATAGAATTTATATATTATCTATTTACTTTTCTTGTATAGTGGTTTTGTTCTGCTAAATAACCGTAATTGTGAAACGGTTGGAATTACCTGTGTTTACTGTACATACAACCAGCTGTTTGTTTCACTGAATGCTGCTCGTTGAGTTAAATATACAATGTATGTCATAAGATTAGGCTAACTGTTGGGGTTTCAATTACTGCGTAATTAAACGGGAATATTTATTTACTAGCTTTGGGGTTGTATAACATTTATAATTTTTCTTTCGGATTACAATTTTAATATTTGTTTATTCTAAAACTGTCTGAAGTAGGAGTTACTAATCGAATTTTTTTGTAGCTTTATGCTTACTTGCCAACTTGGTAATCAACTTGGCCTTTCAAAATTTATCTAAATGCTTTATGCTTATTGATTTTTCTGTAATGCTCATGTTAACTAAATTTAATAATATTTGTGCTTACATAAGTAAACAACAGGGTAGACATCTAGTGCTAAAAATTTTTGTTTGATATTTGGGGTTTATTTGCGTCCGGTTGATTGGAAACTGATAAGTTAATCCAACGGAGAGCTCTTCGCTGAATTTCGGGAAACAAACAAAGAAGTCAATTTCGGATAATTATAAATATATGTTTTGGGTATTATTTTTCTTTAGGGTCAACACTAGATGCCGAACCGCATTGTGGCTGAGTAGGTAAAGTTCAAGTAAATTTCATAGTTTGTTTTCAGTGCTGTCGGAAAGGTAAGTTGATTGCTGGTGGTTTATTTCATGGAGACATGGTCTCTGATTATATTTTTGTGTTAGATATTTATGAACATTTGATTGTTATTGTAACATTTATGCTATTTACCGTTGGGGTATATTAAACAAGTGGTGTTAAACGATTGTATGTTCTTTCATTAATCCTGTGATCTACGACTCCATTCCTAACCAGTTCCTCCTCAGTGTGGACTTAGTTCACCACTTTCTTTTAGCTGTCTCTTTTGTCCTAGGTGGCCGTAGCCCTTTTCTTGATAGAGGGGGCGATAAAGAAGTCAATCAAGTGGTGCCCTTTTTTAAACTGTATGTATTTCCTTTCTCCTGCCAAAACGCCCATGCATCCAAGTGCTGAACCGACCGACTGAGCTTCCGGCTAATTCCTCTTTTCCTTGTTACGGCACCTTGGTCACCAATTTCTACCAATATCCTTTTGTGCACGTAACAAAGAAAGATTGGCACCCAACTTTGGGGGCGATTTGTTTTGGTGAATATTCTTTATGTGTACCAGTACACATACTTTTAATCAGTACCTTATACTTTAAGATTTTGTCCTTATACTTTAATATTTTTGTATCCTTTACTCCTTTTCTCTACGATAGTTTAACACCACTTAGTTTAAAATTTAATTTGATCAATTTTATAGCAGTAGCTCTAATTGGTATTTACTTTAATAAATTTAGACTTACGTTCATATAAGTTAGACTTTAACATGGCTATTATTTGGAAAATAGATGTTAATCGATTACTAAAAGCGGAGCTTCAATACGAATTATCTTCAAGGGGGTTTTCATGCGACGTTTCTGTAGAACAGTTACGTAAATCAGTTCGTAGTGCATTAGTACTAGACGGGGATCAAACTCTTTCGACTGTAAATTATACTATTGCGTGTGATGTTGATCTATCGGCTATACGAAAAGCTAATGAAGAGCTTTCTACTATTCTAACCTCTCTTTCGGGTGACATTTCTACACCGGTTGCTAAACGTTTGATTACACTTTGGGTACATACTCATCGTCGTTGTACTCTGACGAAAGTGGATACTCCGGATGAAGTAACTGTAAAAAAATGAATTTCTTCTCTCACTTCAAAATTATCGCGCTGAAGTAGAGGCTATGTATCGCAGGTGGAAACATCCTGCTACGGTTAGTGTCACATAAGTACCTTCTTCTACTCCAAAGGTTACACCAATTAGTAGTTCGGAAGGTGAACCTGATTTTATTTCTTCTGATTCGGATGACTTGGATGCGTTACCTATTCCAGGCGTTAATACGTCTACACCAGTAGCTTCGCGGAAATACTATGCGGTTGCGAAATTAAACTTAACCTTTTCTGGGGAAACTTCTTCGTCACTTCTTGAATTTTTGACACGGGTGGAAGAACTCGCTTCTGCTAGGGGACTTACTAATTCATACCTTTACGCTGCTTGTCCAGAACTTTTGACGGGCAAGGCCTTATTACTATACAGGGCACATAAGGAATCCTTAACCTCTTGGGAAGATGTGGTAGCACTTTTAAAATCAGAATTTATTCCAATTAACTATGATGAACGACTGTTGGAAGAAATTAAAGCTCGTACTATGGGTCCTTTAGAATCGATTGGTATATATGTAGCTACTATGCAAAGTTTATTTCAACGATTACTTCTACCTCTTTCTCCGGAACGACAACTTGAGATTGTCCGACGTAATATTTCTCCGTTCTATCAAACTTCTTTAGCTTTAACAGATATAACTTCTTTGGCACAACTTATCACTTTGGGCAAAAAGCTCGAACATAATAAATATTCTATTGAAACATTTAGACCTCCTCCTTCTCGTCGTACTTCCAAATTATTAGAACCTAATTTAGCATATGTAGATTCTGCTAGTGATGCATCAACTTCGTCTAATATTCGTAAACCTACTCCTTACGTTGTTCATACCTTATCTACTCCTTCACCTTCTAATTTACGTTGCTGGAATTGTCAAAAACGAGGACATACTTCTCCTAAATGTTCAGAACCACAGAATAAGCATTGTTATGGTTGCGGTAAACCAGGGTTACCAGACCAAATTGTCCTAAATGTAATTCTCGTCAGGAAACTAATATTAGAGGCTTCTGACCGAGTAGAAGACTCTCTTATACCTACAATCTCGGATACTCCTTTTCGGGTCTTACTGACCAACAACGTTTTCTTCTTGACTTTATATTCTCTAGTGTTCGTAACGACGAACGATCTTACCTTAATGTCTCCATTCTTGGACAAATGTTTAAAGGTCTTCTGGATAGTGGATCCTCACGGACCATACTTGGCATGGATGGATGGAATTCTTTACGACGTTTACATATTTCACTTTTGACAGACAAATCTCCTTTATTTTGTTCAGTGGCTAATGGTGGCAAATGTCAGATTCTTGGTCATGTTCCTCTTCCGATCACGGTGGAAGATAAAACTGTAGTTATTGATGTGTTAGTAGTACCAGAAGTTTCTCAACCACTTATTTTGGGTATAGATTTTTGGAGGGCGATTGATTTCGTCCCAGATTTGAAAGGGTCATTGGTCTTTTGGACCTACTCCATTACTTGACGCTATAAATACCGAACATTTAAACTCTTTCTCCGAATTATCTTCTTTTGAACAAAACTCACTACAAAATCTTCTGAATACAGCTTTTCCTTTGGCTTCCGATACACTTGGCTGCACTTCTCTAATAGAGCACAAAATTATTACAGACGCAGAACCTATTAAGCAAAGATATTATCCGTTATCTCCTACTTTACAAATTATCGTAGATAAAGAGCTTGATGACATGTTGGCTATGGGTGTTGTGGAACCTTCGAATAGCCCATGGTCTAGTCCAGTAGTTATGGTACGAAAAAAAAGACAACTCCTACAGATTTTGTATCGATTTTCGCAAAGTCAACGCTGTGACACAAAAGGATGCTTACCCTTTGCCTTATATAACTTCGATTTTGGATCGGTTACGTGACGCTCGCTTCTTATCCAGTTTGGATATTCGTTCTGCTTATTGGCAAATACCTCTTTCTCAAAATTCTAAACCGCTCACTGCTTTTACTGTACCTCATAGAGGCTTATTTCAATTTACTAGAATGCCTTTCGGATTACATAATTCTCCTGCTACTTTTCAATGATTAATTGATCGTGTTCTCGGTGCTGATCTCGAACCATACTGTTTCGCTTATCTGGATGATATAGTCATTGCTACTCCTACTTTCGAGAAACATTTAGAGGTGCTGACGCAAATTTTCAATCGTTTACGGGAAGCAGGGTTAACTTTAAGACGCGACAAATGTCAATTTTGTCGTCCCGAATTAAAATATCTCGGTTATGTGGTCAACAAAGAGGGCTTATTGGTTGATCCGGATAAGGTCGCTGCAATTACTTCTATACCTGTTCCTACCTCAGTAACGGAAATTCGTAGATTACTCGGAATGTGTAGTTGGTATCGACGTTTTGTTCCAAATTTTGCTACGCTTACTGCTCCTTTAAGTGCTCTTACTCGGAAAAACACTCCTTTCGTTTGGTCAACTCAATGTCAAGATTCTTTTAACGCTTTAAAAAAATGTCTCGTATCTGCTCCTATTCTTTCATGTCCTGATTTTTCTTGTCCTCTTACTATACAAACAGATGCTTCAGATTTTGGCTTAGGTGCTGTTTTAAGTCAGACTACTACGGCTGGTGAACAAGTCATTAGTTACATCAGTCGCTCCTTAACTAAAACGGAACGTCATTACTCAACAACAGAGAAAGAATGTTTAGCGGTCTTATGGGCCATTGAAAAATTTCGTCCTTATGTCGAGGCTGCACACTTTTCGGTAATTACTAATCATCATTCTTTAGTATGGCTAAATAAACTTCAAAATCCTTCGGGAAGATTAGCTCGTTGGGCTATTAGGCTTCAACAATACGACTTCGACATCATACACCGAAAAGGTAAAGAACATGTGGTACCTGATACTCTTTCGCGGTCTGTACCAAAACTTGATACTCTCGTCACTGAACCAACTACTTCACGTATCTCACTACCTATTACTGATCAATGGTATATTTCTATGCGCGAACGCGTAAATTCTTCTCCAAGGAAATTTCCTTCCTGGTTTGTTAAAAATGAATTGCTCTTCAAGCGTACTAAAGCTACTTCAACTTCTGATGACTTAGGTGATTGGAAAATGGTGGTTCCAAAGAACCAACGTTCAGAAATTCTTCGTGAATTACATGACTCTCCTACTGCAGGACATTGTGGGGTAACAAAAACTGTAGCTCGTATCTCCCTTCATTATTATTGGCCAGCCTTACGGGCCGACGTCTCGCGTTACATTCGACGCTGCAATACCTGTGCTGCTCATAAGGTGGAACAACAGACACCGCCAGGATTCTTTGCTCCTGCTATTGTGCCTACCAGGCCATGGCAAGTACTTTGCGCAGATCTCGTAGGACCTCTGCCACGATCCTCAAAAGGTCATTGTTTTATACTTGTGGTAGCAGATTATTTCACTAAATTTCCATGCTTCTTTCCTTTTCGTACTGCAACAGCTACTATGGTTACTCGAATTCTAGAAGAACAAATCTTTTTAATGTTTGGTACTCCACAATACATAATCACTGATAATGGGGTACAATTTCGCAGCAAGGAATTTACAAACCTATGTTCTCGCTATCGTACAAATATTCTATATACTCCAAAATATCACCCTAGATCGAATCCTGCTGAACGAATTAACAGAGTTCTAAAAACAATGCTCTCTTCTTATATTAGCTCTAATCAGCGTACCTGGGATGTAAATTTACCCAAGATCGGATGCGCTATTCGCTCAGCTAAACATGAGATTACCGGTTACTCTCCGTATTTTGCTTTCTGTGGACGCGAACACGTACTTTATGGTGATCTTTTTCCTGAACCTCTTGACTCTGACTCTCCTATCCTGAACCCTAGTGAAAATACTCCTCCGATACGATCCGACCAGTTCTACAACTCACTTCGCTTGGACATTCTTAAACGTATGAAACGTTCTACTAAACGAGTCCAACAGCGGTATAACTTTCGTCGCCGTCACGTTCGTTATCAAATCGGCGATCTGGTTTGGAAAAGAAATTTCGTTCTCTCCGATGCGTCTCGGTATTTCAATGCCAAGCTCGCACCGAAATTCGTGGGTCCGTGCCGTATAAAACAAGTAGTTTCTAATTGGACTTACGCGTTAGACGATGCAACGGGGAAGTCTTTGGGCGTCTATCACGCTAAAGATATTAAACCGCACACACCTTTGCTCTCTGCGCCTTCTATTACGTCATCGGACGAGGATGCTATTGATACTGTGGGTTCGAGGACCAAAGGTACTCTTGTAGGGAGTCCTAAACGCCGCAAGCGGCACAAGTAGTCGCTACGCTACTTCTTTCGGGTGGTTGGTTGGGTTATCTTCGTAGGGGTGGCTATATTTAGGGTTACACTCACTTCTGTCTTTTCGTTCTTCGAGTGTCTCCCTGCTCGAACATCAGAGCCCTTCACTTCCTTCTTTTATTTCTTTCGGGTGGGTTTCTTAGCACGTCTGTCTCTGTGTGCAAGGGTTGGGATCGGGGGCGTAATTGCCAAGTATGTTTAGATGAATAAATGAATGTGAGATGATGGCACCCAAATGCCTACCCAAACTCATAATCCTTATCCGCTTTGAGATCCCAACAACTTAGTTTACACCTTTTTATTTTATTCCCAGTTCATTTATGTTTTAGTTTTGAGGGCTGTATCGCCTCACGGTATACCTTCTGTTACGCTGCGCGTTTAAAGACTGTACTTAGAGTTTGCTGAGCATAAAGCTGAGCTAATCTTTGGTAGACCGTTCTGGCTTCTACTCTTCTTGCTTCCTTTCATTTCCCCTCTTTGGGAGAATTCTGGGCCTCTCGGGGTATAAGACGCCACACTGCCGTGCCCGCCTGTCCGAGTCCCCCTTCTTAGTGGATGAGGGGGGGGGAGCGGTAAGAGGTGCAACAATCTGTTCTAGAGCTACTTTCGCCTCTTCTCTTTAGGTAAACTCTTGTGATGCCACTGAGGGTCGCTCTGCCTTTATGAGCACCGAACGACGAGTACGGTTGGAGAACGTAGTAGGTTTGGTTTTTATTTTTATTTTTATTTAGTTATGACCTAGTACCGGCCGACTGCCGAAGGGCTCAGGTGGGAGTTGGAGCCAGGGTGTCCGCTCGTCTAGTATGAATGATTCTTAGGTAGTGACTGTGGGTGACTCTGAGGTAAGTACGTCCGCCACGTGGATTTCTGCGTGGTGTCGTTTTTGGTCCGCTTTGTACGGGGTTTCGAAATTCTGGGTGGGGTTTTTAATTTTGCTAGGGGGGGATTTGATACGTGTAAAACTCGGTTGATGAATTTATGGTCTTTAATTTGCGACTCCTCGTGTATGTTGTTGGAAAACGGCAACATTGTCACTAAATATCGTTTCAATTTAAAATATTTCAAACACGTGATACTTTAAAATTTTGGATTGGTGAAAATAATCAGGCTATGGGTTTTTTTTGTTTTTTGGTACTTCGAGATAAGAAGTAAAACGCCATTTTTGGGTAAAATGCGTAGTGTGAAGCACATGTAAAATTTGGAAAAGGTGTTCTTAAAAATTGGATTGAATTGTTCAAGAAAATTTTTAACTCAGCGCCTGTTGCTGGTTTTATTCTTTTTCCATATAAATAAGTCCTGTTGGGGACTTCGAATTTAGTTCGGCTTTAATTTTTTGGTTGCTTCTGCTACACTTTGGCTTCGATCAAGAGGTAAGCTACTCACTTTCGTTACTTATTTACAAGACATAGTTTTGAAATGCATGCGTACATGTTTTGAAATTGGTACTACAGCTAAAGATCATATTTTAAAATTGGGGTATCAACTTAAATTCTAACACATTTATCTTATATAGGTTCTTTTTGGTTCTTTACACATTCACTCAAGATTAACATATCTCGTGCTTCCATAAGGAATAATTAAACCGTTCCTGACAACACATTTGGATATCACTCGTCCGAGGGATGAAATATTAGTTAGCGGTCTTCAAGCCTGAATGGAAAACATCTACGATTACTCCTTCTCCTAATATCTTCCGACTTAACAGAAGAAATATACAGTACACCTACGTTTAGTTTCCGATAAGTATTATTGTTACATACAAAATTTTACCTATGGTGAGTGACTTTTAATCGTTTTCAATATAACGAGGCTCTCGTTATCTGTACTTTACTGAAAGTCTTAACCATTACATTACTGTGCTTCTACTTGTATTAGTGTGTTTCCGCAATTATTTTAATCCTGAAATTAATGCTTATGCTTTATTGCTAAACCTTTTCTAGTAATCGAGAGTAATACTATACATTTGTACCTGTAAAAGATAAATTGGGTTATTCAAGTTTTGCTTATACTTACATTTAACTTTACAATAGAATTTATATATTATCTATTTACTTTTCTTGTATAGTGGTTTTGTTCTGCTAAATAACCGTAATTGTGAAACGGTTGGAATTACCTGTGTTTACTGTACATACAACCAGCTGTTTGTTTCACTGAATGCTGCTCGTTGAGTTAAATATACAATGTATGTCATAAGATTAGGCTAACTGTTGGGGTTTCAATTACTGCGTAATTAAACGGGAATATTTATTTACTAGCTTTGGGGTTGTATAACATTTATAATTTTTCTTTCGGATTACAATTTTAATATTTGTTTATTCTAAAACTGTCTGAAGTAGGAGTTACTAATCGAATTTTTTTGTAGCTTTATGCTTACTTGCCAACTTGGTAATCAACTTGGCCTTTCAAAAATTTATCTAAATGCTTTATGCTTATTGATTTTTCTGTAATGCTCATGTTAACTAAATTTAATAATATTTGGTGCTTACATAAGTAAACAACAGGGTAGACATCTAGTGCTAAAAATTTTTGTTTGATATTTGGGGTTTATTTGCGTCCGGTTGATTGGAAACTGATAAGTTAATCCAACGGAGAGCTCTTCGCTGAATTTCGGGAAACAAACAAAGAAGTCAATTTCGGATAATTATAAATATATGTTTTGGGTATTACTTTCTTTAGGGTCAACACTAGATGCCGAACCGCATTGTGGCTGAGTAGGTAAAGTTCAAGTAAATTTCATAGTTTGTTTTCAGTGCTGTCGGAAAGGTAAGTTGATTGCTGGTGGTTTATTTCATGGAGACATGGTCTCTGATTATATTTTTGTGTTAGATATTTATGAACATTTGATTGTTATTGTAACATTTATGCTATTTACCGTTGGGGTATATTAAACAAGTGGTGTTAAACGATTGTATGTTCTTTCATTAATCCTGTGATCTACGACTCCATTCCTAACCAGTTCCTCCTCAGTGTGGACTTAGTTCACCACTTTCTTTTAGCTGTCTCTTTTGTCCTAGGTGGCCGTAGCCCTTTTCTTGATAGAGGGGCGATAAAGAAGTCAATCAAGTGGTGCCCTTTTTTAAACTGTATGTATTTCCTTTCTCCTGCCAAAACGCCCATGCATCCAAGTGCTGAACCGACCGACTGAGCTTCCGGCTAATTCCTCTTTTCCTTGTTACGGCACCTTGGTCACCAATTTCTAGCAATATCCTTTTGTGCACGTAACAGCTTTGTTAAACTTTTTGGAGTTTTATGTATTTCTGATTATAACCCGTAATAGTCGCATAAGGAAAAGAGCCTAAACTCTCAAATTTTCTTTCTCAAATTTTGTTGAAAGTAGCACAAGCATGAGTTACGAGAAGGAAACTGAACGTATGCAAAAATTGTATAAAGGCGATTTTGATGATGCAGAAGATGACGAGAAAACGGACGCGCAGTCGGTAGTTGAACGATTATTCTCTCACGTAGACGACCCCAACCGAAACGTCACAACCGATAATTGGTTTACCAGTGTATCAATTGCCAAATAACTAAAAAATAAAAAAACTACCTATTCTAGGTACTACCAGAAAGAGCAAAAGAGAATTACCGGTTGAGTTTACAGAAAGAGGTGACCTTCCTATAGGTTCAAGCATATTTGGATTTGAATCTCATTGTACTTTGACGTCCTACATCCCACATAAAAACAAAAATGTGATATTACGTCGACAATGCACAAAGATAACTCTGTCAACACTGAAACTGGAAAACCAGAAATGATAGAAATGATTAACTCCACCAAAGGAGGGGTAAGTACAATATAATTGCGCTCGTTGTATTCACTAATGAATGTAGCAGCCACGAATTCAGACGTAATATATGGTGCTAATAATCCAACAAACAGAAGAGCATTTTTGGAGCAATTATTTATAGGTCTTGCTGTGGACTATCATGAAATTCGTGTTACTTGTACCACACTTCTCAAAACTATGCAGATGAGAGGTGTGTCAGTTAGACGCTAAGGTAGAGTATCTCTAAGACAGTGCTAAAATGTTGTGGGTCGTTGCTCTCAGAGCAACTGGAAGTAAAATTGGAAAACAAAATAAATATTCATGCACGGAATGTTCGACATTTTTGTGTTTGTGTGAATTGTCATGAAAGGTTAAAAGGGCAATGCTCTAGATGTATTCTTGTTTGTAACATACTATTTGTATTCTAAAGCAGATAAGCATTAAATTTATCTTTATACAAGGCTAAATAAAGTTTAGATCAACATTTATTTGCAGTTGCACGTTATTTACCATCTAAATGTCGTAAATTACAAGTTAAGTATCCTGATCCACCACACCGGTGCGATCACTATTGTTTGAAAATCAAGCATAACCAGTGGAAGGCTAACTCATCGCATTAATACTTTTTAGTTTAACACTATTTTAAAAACAACTCTGTTAATAAAATAAAGTTTCACATTAGTATTAAACATAAACAAGGCGGTTTAATTTCCTAAATTATTTTGCTTAATATTTGCATACGGTAATCTATATTTTATACTATCGTTCATTACAAAATTAGGTGCTTGTGTAAAACGTTCAAAGGTAATAAAAAATTTACTAAGTGGTAGTTCCGTATCACTCAAAGCTTACTTCTCTTATACTCTATTGGAGCATAGTACGCAGCTGAGGTGATAATGACTATCACGCACTCGTTTATATTACGACACTCTGTTGCACGTCCAAAGCGCACTAGGCGTCGTGTATGGTTACCAAAGTAAGCGGGTTGCCAAGTCCGCTACAATGGAAATGGGCGTGGTCGATATAAGGAGTAAAATGGTTGAAAAATAGTTGCAAACACCTTACACTTACCATTAATCTACAACTCACAAAGCTCAGTCCGGGAAAATTGTCTCTAGGTGCCCCCACAATCTTAAATTTTGCTAAAATAAATAGTCTTAGGCGGGATGGTAAATTAATCCTATCTGACTGTGGAAGAGGATTGCAGCCTACTCTGTAAAATTATTCACCATTCAAATTCAATTACACTGAACACACCCTGTACAAATGAAAATTCCCAAATCGTAAGACGTTAACTTGAATTGATCAATCTCCGGTTAAAGAGATTGATTGGAGTTTTGATGTGAGGGGTACACCGTCACTCATACCAATTGTAGACTATGCCTCACAATCCCTTCGAGAAATTGAACAAAATGGTTTTCATTCAAAGACTGAATTATTTTACACTACTTACAAGCTTATATACAGTTCTTAATATTACGTGTTTGGTTTTGTCCTATATCTTATGTCATGTTTATCTTACCGAAGCGCTTTTATGCATATCTTGCAATTGCTTACTATAATTGACCTGCTCTACATAACATACTTAATAATCATTTCCGTTGTGCTAACTAATTTCAATATGTATCTTAATTCTAATTATATATCTAAATTTTGTGATCAGATAAATCTGTTTAATCCTTGCATGATTAAACATGAATACTTTTTAAGTATCCCTCGTATACCTGCAAATTTATACTTCTAACTGTTATAAAACTTTGAATTAAATAAATATTCCCAAGTTAGAAAATTCTAAATAAAATAAACGAAATAGGTTTAATAGTAAATTGTTATCTCAACAAAATGTTTGTTGATTGCTGAATAATTCACACATAGAGCGGTTAATGCTTGTATCATCAATATAATGGTTATATTTTATTAATACTTTATCTTTAAAATCGTATTCAGACTTTCATTAATAAGTTTAAACTTTAATACTTCAAAACTGTAATTTATGCTGAATAAAAAAAAATAAGTACTTTGCTAGTAGTGTTTTGCATTAATATTTCAAAGCTAAAATGAAATTTTGTGATCGATCTGGCTCATTATGCAATTTCCAATCGATCCTTAAATTCGAAAGTATGCAAAGACTAATTTCACTTATCAGAAGGTGAAACCAGTTGGCACACACTTGACAAATAAACGACAAAATAAATTAAACAGTGGATATATATTGACGCATTCGCATGTAAATATACAACGACGTGGTTTAAGAAAAAAACCACCAAACACCCATAAATACGTTAAGACTGAAATTACTCAATTCCCAAACCTAAAAACAACAAAATAATTCGATTACCTTTTTTTCTCTTTGAATGAACCGTAGTTAATGCAATAATAACAAAAAAAAGATAATCGTACTTGTTTTGGTTCAATAAAATCTAAATTTAATTCTTACGTATTACATTAACTAATCCTTTTTCGGTGCGGTAGTCCACATGATCTGCTTGCGGTAATCTCTTTAAAATTCTTAGATGCACTACGCACAAAATACAAGAGGTAGCCGTCTGTATTCGCCCTACGCACTCGACTGTAGTACTCACTAACGCAGTGTCTATGATTTGTTCACTGTCGTACCTAGTATAGGGGCTCTTTAGCCTAACATCTCATCACCTTATACTGTGATGTTTGCCCTTCAAAACGTTTACCACAATGATAAATGATTACTTCCATACACACATTAAAGGTCTTATTTGATTTTATACAATCAATTTGCTATTACTAACGATAGCACACATTCAATGTCAACGCTGATTACCAATAACTTTACTAAGTTTTACAAAGTTTTCTTTCGGTAACAGAAATGGTTACCTTCGATTCTCTTTATAATAATATTAGGTCACGCGTCCCACAATTGAACACTAATAACAAAATATTTGCTGTGTTAACTTCTAATCTACCTAAGCACTTTTTATTTCTTGAAGAAAATCACTAATGTTTTCCTTCAACTAACAATGTATTGATTTATTTAGCTGTGAATGTCTACGATTTATCCCCTTATGGGTTAATGCAATCGCTATACTTGCTCTGCTAAACTATAATTGTCACAAATAAACACAAAGCTACCCATACTCTAACCAAGTATCCTCCCCCTCAAATTTGACACTCGCTTATATACCTTCTTTCCACCATATTGCCAATACGTCACAATAAATTTGCGCTAAGATCAAAATTCACCTATTACAACTGAGTATTTCGTGCGTTTCTTTGTCGCGTCGAAGGTTCCAACATGGAAGAAGAAATCAATTACAATTACATACACTATGTAGATTAACCCTCAACTTTCTATGTAAATCTCACATGTGGGCGAATTCTATTCCCGCACAATCTAACGAACTTCCTCACATTCTATCAACTTCATTCTTGAACATGCATCTGTTTACCATTATTGCACCGTATTACCAAAATGCCTACAAACAAAAATATGCATACATATTTCTTACTGCACGTTAATAAAATATCAATATATAGTTGCAAAAAGACTAGTAGGTTTACAAGTGCCGTATCAATAAAAATTTGCTCAAAACATTATTTCTCAAACAAATTTAACGCTTTCAACACGAAAATCTTTCTACAGGATTTAAATATTCCTTCACACGATAACCAATGCCTCACTAAATTCCACTGGCGTATCAATTACAACAGCTTACATTACGCATACACAAAAAAATTCTTTTCATGCAAACTCACTTCAGGTACATTCAAAACAGGTTACATACGTTCTCAAAATACTACACAAATATGGTGCATCGAAATAACCTTACAACTCGCTCGCTTCGCTTGCTTGTGATGGTAATAATTCAATCGTGCATAATAGGTCTACAATAAAACCCATATACTGTAGCACTACAAATAAGGGGGAGAAATGACTGAAGACGTGCAATTTACCTGGTGAATCAATTGTGCCACTATGATCTTAGTCGGCGAGATCGTAGATTATTCTTCTTTTTCATAACACAGTTAAGCGAAGAGGAAGTACTAAAAAAATGATATCGAGTTTTTAGCGGGAATATACGTTTGAAACTTTTTTGGGTCCAAATATGTCAATTTCACAAAATGTTCTCTTGTGGGTATCCGTCTGTTTGTACAAAATTCCAGCAACGCTATAAGACTAACGTGCACTAAAATTAAAAGGTAGCGTGAATATTTTCGTAAAAACTAGTTATTCTTTCCAAAACTGGTCTAATAGTTTCCATTACAGTACAAATTTTAGAATGTAGTCAGATAATAAATATTTTAGATTTCTACGTGAAAGCTTTTGTTGTTAACTTTTATAAAAGT
This sequence comes from Vesta saturnalis, assembly GCA_036346205.1. Lineage (NCBI taxonomy): Eukaryota > Metazoa > Arthropoda > Insecta > Coleoptera > Lampyridae > Vesta > Vesta saturnalis. The sequence goes on along the minus strand of JARFJB010001071.1, from coordinate 2,498,623 downwards.
ATAATTTTTGTAGAAACCGTAAGACATAAGTAGCATACATATTTTATTTCAAACAGGTTTTTTGGCTTTCACAACACGTTTAACTGCAAAACAATTAGAAAATCGAAAGGTATCTCTCAAATTGTTACAGGTCGGTCCACTAATACTAACAAAGTCAAAAGGAAACGGAAGTTTGCATTAAATGGTGTAAAAATTAACATTTCGTTCTATTCAAAGAATCAAGTAAGCCCCGCGAATGAATAATTTGAAAATTGAATATTCAAGCGTTACTAAAGTTTTCAATTCTAAATGGTAGCTTACTCCCCCGTGGGGAGTAAACAATTATCCAAATCTAAAAATCTGAAACTAGGAGATGATACAAACTGGTCATTGTCTCTTCAAGAACTTGACGCTTTTTGGCAATATTGCTAGCTCGAGGTGCTTACGGCGCAAGAACATTACAGCTTGACAGTTTATTGTCTGTTACTTGGGGACCGCAATTTGTTCGTGAGACCATGTCACGAAATGGATTTCGTGAAATCATGAGCTTTGATATTCGATCAACACGAAAAGAACGTCTAGTTAGTGATAAGTTTGCTTTAGCGTCCAAAATATGGGATAAATTTATTAGTAACTGTAAAGCTTGCTACGTTACAGGAGCAATCATTACAGTAGACGAACGACTGTTTCCTACTAAAGCTAGGTGCAGATTTACACAAGATATGGCGATTAAGCCTGATAAATTTGGTGTAAAATTTTGGCTAGCTGTTGATACGAATTCTAAATATCTCCTAAATGGTGTTCCTTATTTAGAAAAAGATGATATGCGTCCTAACAACCAACCCCTTCCAGAATATGTTGTTTTAAAATTAATGGAACATTTCCTAAACATGGGTAGAAATGTTACTACCGACAACTTTTTTACCAGGAAAAAGTTAGCAACAATGCTGGCAAAAAAGAACACAACAGTAGTAGGAACAATGAACCGAGCAAGAAGGGAATTACCAATTTGTATAAGACTAAAAGGACAGAGTTATATTCTACCACAGTAATGAAAAATGATAAACGCACCTTGTCCAAGTATCAAGGTAAAGCTAATAAAAATGTCATATTGCTAAGTACGCTGTGACTATAGATGATGGGAAGAAGAAGAAACCTGAGATAGTGTTGTATTACAATGAAACAAAGTTTGGCATGTGTTGGACCAAACGGCTAAAGAATAGTCTACGAAAGCTGGACCACGTAGATGTCCAGTTCACGTGTTTTACAATGTTTTATATCTTGCCACGATCAATTCCTGGATAGTTTATAAGGAAGTCGTATGCAGTAAAATAAAAAGAAGAGACTTTATTTTCACTCTAGCTGAGGAACTAAGAAAAGAGTATTTCGATTCGAAACAAGATTTTGGTGCCAGTACCAGTACATCTGATGTTGCGCAACAATGAAAAATTGTTGCATGTTTAAGAATGACGTTGTTAGAATGTGATTGAGTTGCTTAAATTGTGCGGAAATTGCAATTAATGGTTTTTTTGGAGAGTTTTTAGTAAATTTAAAAGTAAATGCAAGATGGCTATGTTTACTTCGCATCGTTTACGTCTTGTTCCGATTCCAGAACTTCGACGCGGCAACGAAACGCGTGGGATCTCGATTGTGATGTAAGCGCGAAGATTCTGGTAACAAAGCGGGCAGAAGGTGTATAAGAGAGCCCAATTGAAGGGATAGAGTTAGAATCGTTCGGTGATAGCTTAAGTAAATATCGCGTGCGGCGTTTTTGAAGGGACCATTAGAATGGTTAGTGTTGCATTTTATTTGTGAAAATTAAGGTTTCAGCAGCGCACATATAGCGGCTGCAATAACCCAAAAGGGGAATAAAATAAAATAGTGATTTTCTTTAAGAAATTTGAAAGGTGCGAAAGCAGATTTGAAAATAACACAGCAAAATATTCAGCTAAGTGTTCAGTAAGCGCGTGATCTTGCAATAAAAAGAAAGCCTGAAGTAACCCGTTAAGTAACCGAACTAAAAGTTTGTAAATTTAGTTAAGACATTGGTGATCTTCATTGGTATTGAATGGAGTACATGTGCACAATCGTTAGCAATATAAGTTGATTGTATAAAAACATTATGTGGAAATAGATATTGTGTTAAACGTTTATGTTGAAGAGCAAACATTAAAGCATTAGTGATGTTATGTTAAAGCAGAGCCCATGTAAGATACGCGAGTAAACCATAGACACTGCGTTCGCGACTGTTACAGCCGAGTCCATTAACGGATACGGCTGTCTTCTGTGTTGTGCAAGTGTATTTGCAAATTTAAAAAGGGTTATGAAAGCAGACCATTCGGACTACACTATATCTCGGATAAAGGAATAATTAACGTAATGTGTAAGAACTACTTTTAGATTTTCTTTAACAGATACAAGTAAGATTTATTTTTGCTTGTTGAGTTAATCATTGTTCACTTTAAGCAAAAAGGGTAATCGAACTTTATCTATTTTAATGTGTTTAGTAACGAGACGTCATCAGTGCCAAATTAAAAAATGTGACAAAAATAAAACTGCTGACGTTTGTTCAATGTGTAACAAACGTATTTGTGGAAAATGTGAAAGTGTAACAAATATCGTTATTTGTTTGAAATGTAGAGCGTAATACAACATGCAAAACTGTACCGAATTCTAAATGTATTAGAATCAATTTGATTTTTATTTAATTAAAATGAACATTTACCTAAAATGTTTTTTTTTATGTTTCTTCCTCAAATAATATTTATAAAGAATACATCTCAAAATTACCTTTCTTGTCCAGAGGTCAAAATGACCGGCCACTGCAGTTTTAGGAATTTATAATAGTCGGCGGTACTAGTATAAACCAAACGCTGAAAATCCCATCTCTCTATGCTTGATAGTTACGGTAATATTTGAACTTTTCCAAAAGACTGAAAAAGTAATTTTTGTTCTAATTTATAATATACCTAATTTTGTAATACTCTGAATATCAATACATCTCCAAAGTAACTAAATTTTTAATGTGCGGAACATATTGGCTTAGATGTAAATAGGCAATTAAATTACTGATTTTAATTAATCAACAATCAAACAAATCTCATAAATTCAAAATATATTGAGCATATTTTCAATACTTATTTTTATTTGATCTGTTTAATAAAATAGAAATTTGATTTCAAATTTGCTCATCCGTTTCATTACAGAAGGTAAATTTAATATACCAAAAAGAGGGGAAATATAAATCTATCTATTCATAAAACACAGCAAACAATGAAAGCTTTAGATCATACAGATACGAGTATTAACTGGAACGGTTTACGAACATTCAATTCAGTTTGGAGTATTATAAAAATGAGTATTTACAGAAAGGTATGAATTTTAAAAACTAGAAACGTTTGGATTTAAAATTAAATGGTGTTAAACTCATGAAGTGTTAATGAACTAAATTCATACAACTATTCAAGCTGTATTTTTAATTTGATGTAAATTTAAATTGATTATTAGTTGTGTGAAGTGAACAAGGTTAATAACCAGAATGCTGACAAAATTCCGTCAAATAAGTAACAGTGCGTTCTGAACTTCAGTTTTATATACAGAAAATACAATGTTACATGAAATTCAGAAGGACTAAGCCATGCTAATCAATTACGAAAATCACTGCCAAAGTTCGCGGATTCAAGTACTTCCTCCAGTGCTAAGCTTCTGCGATTATCATAATATTAAAATTTGACATTATGTACCATTAGTACAACTGACAGTTTGCTTGTAAACAAAGTAATTTCATTTCAGTAGAATTTTCAAAGTAGTAAGTTTGCGAAAAGATGGATATTTCTTATCGTGATTTTCGAGTGATGATTTTTTATGACTTTCGATACGGTTTAAGGCCACAGCAATGTGTGGAAAAACTAAAGTTGTTGTTTGGTGGTGAATCGCCGTCTAAAACCATGGTCTACAGATAGTTTGCAGAATTCAAACGTGACAAAGATTTTGGCGAGGTTCGCCATGCACTTCTGTTATCGCAAAGAATGTTGATGCCTGATGCGGCAAAACAAATGCATACCATTTTGAAACATTTAAATGTCAGGAAGCTTTGTAGTCGTTGGATTCCTCACAATCTGACACAAGTTCAAAAAAAGCACGTGTCAAGTTTGTAACAACCCATTCTGAGTTGTATTAAAATATACCGTAATTTATGTTCTTCGTTCATTTATTTGTAAATATAAGAAAAAGTTTTAATTATTATTGAAATATAGGTATGTGGTAGGCAACTTAATTTGCATTTTGGTGTAACTTAAGTGCATATCTTCTTAAATGGTTTATACTCCCACTTCTTTAAATTACTTTTTTTCTGCTCATATTTTTCGCGCATCGCTATATCACCACGTATCTAAAGGGTCCATTTTTTTTCATGTTTTGATGAATGTTGTGTTGATGCAGGAATCCATTTTTGGGTTTCCACCTAAATTTTGTAAAAAGTGCCATTGATTTAATGGTAAGATAATTTAACTCGTAATACTAAAAATTAAAACATTTGCTCTTTTCAAGCACTTTCATTTTTTTTATTTCACCACTTTAGTTTTACCACATTTAATTCTACTTTTACGTACGCTTTCATTTTATGATTGCAATTTTGCATTCAATGCAGATCTAAATTTTGATCACGATTTTTTAATTGAACTTTCAATTAAATGCAATAAACATCGGATTGTTCAAATTTCTTGAAGAGAAATTTATAAGAAGTAAAATTCCATTTTGGTGGTTTACAACGTAAAGCATTGTTATTTCGAGATATTGCGCAATATTGGTGCAAAGATGACATCACCCTTGGTTTACATTTCCGTAATCGTTTAGATACCAGAGGTTATTAAAAAGTTTGTGTACAAAATTTTTCGAACAGGTATTTATATCCATAATTTAGTAATTTAAGGCTATAACTAGTTTTAAAGATATATTTTATATCATTCTAATTTTAAATGTTAATGAACATAATTTGTATATTTTTTATTTTTACATTTTGGTAAATTTTTATTGTAAACCTCGGTTTAGTTATTCCGAGCATAATTAAAAAATAACTTGGCGCCCGAGATCATTTTTATTAGTGTTACGTTGCTGTTTTTATATTGATGTTAAGTGGAAATAGCAGCATAGATCGTGGTAATTAAGCAAACCAAAAGCATTGAATCGGCCCACTTTAAACTACCGACAGGGACAAAGGCATTATTTTTGGTGAAGGGGTTGTATCTCGAGTTAATTAACGATTTGTTACGAGAACATATATACTCAGTTATTTAACACCCATTAATTTATTAAATTTTTTAAACCACTTCAACCACCTTCATTATAAGTTAGTGGAAGGAAATGCTTAAAAAATTTGACGATGGTGCCTCAAATTCTGCATGTCACATAGTAGCAGGTGAAACCAACAAAAGCGGTGCGCTCGCGAAGCGTTTCAAAGAAAAGGATTGCTTGTTTTTTTGGAATAACCGGTCATGTTGCAACGATTGCATTGAAGGATCGAAGAACAGTTACTGCTGATTGGTATAATTCAACTTGTCTCCCCTAGGTAATCGGTGAAATTAGAATAAACAAAATAAATTCTGCATCACGTGCAAGTAATAATAATAATAATAATAATAATTATAATAATAATAATAATAATATTTATTTCCGTAATGACAATGTAGAATATTGTATGGAAAGCGTCAGAATATCTAATCTAAATTTCAACTATGGTGTATGTATAAATAATAAAAACGTCAATACTAGAATGCGCTAAAATTTAAAAAAAAAATACGTATACGTATCACATTCATATAACAGATATTTGGTAAAGTTATAAAAGCACCTCTCAACAAGGTAGTCTCTAATTGTGTTTTAAACCTTTTGACAGATCGTATATTCTTTAGAGTACTGGGTAAGCCGTTATAGGCTCCTTGTGTAGCAGATGAAGGGGAGCTATGCGAGTTTACTATTAGCAAAAGGAATGTAAAACATATGCTTACTTCTAGTATTAACGTTATGCACATCTCTGCCTAGAACAAAACTGTTTTTATTGGTAAAAGCATAGATACAAAGTTCAAAAATGTAAATGCCGAGAAGCGTTAATATGTTGTATTTTTTAAACAAGTCAGCACAGCTGTGAGTACTACACGCATTTTCAATACTTCTCAAGATTCTTTTTTGTGCAATAAATACTATAGGTGCCTGAGTAGACCAACCCCATAGACAGATTCCATACTTAATTCTGGATTCTACTTGCACATAACATATTGTTATTAGTTCTCGCTTTGCTAAAATTGAGCTTAGTTTGGATGCTAGGTGCCGATAGTGATATTTTCAGTCGAGATGATCGTCTACATATAGACCTAAAATTCATTATTATTTGAATTGTTTGAAAGCTGAAGAAAAACACTCTCTTTTCTGTTTAAGTAAATGCCTTTCCTATTAAACCAGGTTATTAAATCTCGCATCGTTACATTACTGACAACTTCCAAATAGTGTTTGTTTTTACTTAGAATTGATGTGTCGTCTGCGTATATTGTAAAGTTGGCTTTAATGGTTAGAGTATCAAACAGATTAATATAAAGAATAAACAGAATTGGTCCGACGACAGAGCCTTGCGGTAGGCCTACATCAATTCCTAGAAGATCTGCATGTTTCCACAGTATTGGTAGTGTTGAGTTTTATGCTTACGTACTGACACCGATTATTCAGAAAAGATTTTATCCAATTAAGAGGATATTTGACTATCCCATAATTGGTTAGTATATCTCACAACATAGCCAAACGCCCGACTCAGGTCACAGGTATTTGACCCTTTCCATGTAATCTATACACTTTTTTTATAAATGAATAAGAAGCTGTGGAAGTAGATTTACCATGACAAAATCCATGTTGATTTGGAGAAGCGATCGCATTATCTTGCAAAAATTCCTTTAGTCCACCCAAGTATGCATACTCAAAAAATTTGGAGAAAACTGGGGGTAACGTTATTGGCTTGTAGTTATGAGCAGATTCGGCATTACCCTTTTTGTGAACCGGAATAACTTTGCGCATCTTTAATCTGCTAGGAAAGGTTCCCGTGCAAAATGATAAATTAATCAGGTATGTGAGTGATTTAATAATAAATGGTAATGCTTCTTTTATTATGAACGCTGAAGCATCATCAGGGCCTGATGATTGCTTAGATTTTAATTTTTCGTTAATAATAGTGATTAATTACAATTCATTAAAAGGACATAGCTTAAATATCTTATTATTAACGTTACATCTTTCTGGGTTTAGCTGATTTAAATTCGTGGGAGGTTGATGAGTTAAATTTAATGGGGTTATTCTTAAAAAATGATTGAAATAATTGCAAACTAGTTTTGGATTAAGTAATATATTTTGATTATCTTTCAGGGTAATATATGTTATTATGTTAGTTTTGTTTGATAATTCAGCTGTAACTTGCCAAATATTTTTGCAATGTTATTGGAAGAAAAGGTTTTGCATGATAATAAAACCTCTTCTTTGCATTAATAAGATTTATGAGTTTTTTCTGCTTTGCGTTATAGTCTTAAACCAAATTAGATTATTGACATTGTAAATGATAAATATTTTTCAGGTTCCTGCTTGATATCCTAACCTCATTATCCACCCATTTAGTCGGAATATTGTTATTATTCTGACGCCGCCTTGTAACTACCGGACAGAAAGTGTTAGAATAATACAAGAATATTTCGTAAAAGTAATTAAAAGCAGTATTTAAGTTTGCTACATTATAGATTTCACACCAATTCTCAAAGCGCAAGTTTCTAAAAAAATTCTGTAAAACACCGTGTCCACAAATTATTGTATTTCATAACGATATAGCTTCACTAATACTTAACATAAATACACGATTCAAGCACCATTTGAAAGAAAGAAGTCTCAAGTCTTAATGCACTCGATGAGAGCACCATGTGTGATACGGCAGACGTTCAGACGGTGATCCCATTCAAGCCAAACCCTCTCAAGCATATCTTGTGTGATGTTGCCAATGGCTGCAGTAATCCGCCAACATCGCTGGAAGTAGAGGATTGTAAACACAATCCTTGACGTAACTCCACAGGAAGAAATCACACACAGTAAGGTCAGGTGAACGTGGAGACAGGTGCATAAGGTGTTGTCTGAGGGTGTTTCACGGCCAATCCATCGACCTGGCAGGATTCGATTAAGTTATCCACGGACGTCCGTATGGAAATGTGGAGGGGCACCGTCTTGTTGGAATATGAATCCCTGCTTCTCTTCGTCGTCCGTCAGTTACAAAATTAGTTAGCACCACAACTGCAGAAAACACCTTCTGCACCTGGCCTCCACGTTGATCTGACCTTAGTGTGTCTGATTTCTTCCTGTGGGGTTACGTCAAGGATAGTGTTTACAATCGTCTACTTCCAGCGATGTTGGCGGATTACTGCAGCCATTGACAACATCACACAAGATATGCTTGAGAGGGTTTGTCGTGAATAGGATCACGGACTGGACGTTTTCCGTATCACACGTGGTGCTCACATCGAGTGCATTTACATTTCAGACTTCTTTCAAATAGTGGTTGAATCGTGCATTTATGTTAAGTATTAGTACGTTATGAAATCCGCCATTAATTTTCGGACACGGTGTATATCCGTTTAATATACTATGCATTTTTACCTCAGGATGCAAATCCATTTCCAGAAGGATAGAGCGATGATCAGAAATATCATTGTCGATAACTCAAGTTACAGTTATATTGTTAAAATTAGTATATACATGTCGATAATGGTCGAGGAACTTTCTGTCACTCGGGTTTGCTATACTACAACATTCATCAATTGAAAGCTTGTTAGAATATTACTTAATTTTGTGTAATGTGGACATTTTAAATCTACATTTATATTAAAATCCCCTCAAAGAATTATCTTACGGTTAGGCTTGAACATAGATCTCAGAACATTTACTATTTTGTCAAAAAACACTGATTTATCTCCACATGGAGACCTTGTGGGGATTTAATTTTATATGCTTACAAGAGTTTACATTGAATGGTGTTGCATAGACTTCAAATTGTTTTTCTACACGTTGGAGGTTTTTATCATTTTCATTAGTATAAATGCAAACACCTTCAAAATGACTTCTGCAATAATATGATTGGAATATAAATCCTGAAAATGTAGACACTGGATTAATTTAGCATTTACACCAATTTCGGTTACAAAGTTTAAATTATCATATATGCAAATATCAAGATATAAATCGTTTAATTTAGTAATGTTCAAGTATTACACATTTAATAACAGTAGATTCGGTTGAAAATTTATTTTGCTTGTTCTATTACCCTTTCTTGCCCAAAAAACGGCGGATACCTACATAATCCGGCCACAAGTCTGGGTTCATAGCTTTCTTGAAGTTGTATCAGAGACTGTTACTTTAAGAGAAGAGTAAATGTTGTGCTTCAGGGAGGTTTGGGGTGTAAGTCTACTTTTTTGGGAACACCTTTCAATTCGTTGCCACCATTTGGTTTTTCTTTGTTGGAACCTACAATTATAGGTCTTTTGTTGCCACCTTTACTGTAAGTTACCTTTTTCCACTCCATTTGGTCATTTTTATTTACAGTAGGTATGCCATTAGCAATGTTTATATACGTATCACATGTTCTTTATTTTATTGCTAGGTATGTTCAGCATCGTCAGATCGGATAAAAGCATTAGCAATTTGTTTATTTACAATAGGTTTGTTTATAACAGCTGATTTATAACTTTCATTATCATCACCTTTAGTTGTGTTAGGTTTAATCTTTAGTGGGATATCAGATGAACGTTCTTGACCTTTAGAATGAATGTTTAATTTTTCCAATAACACACACTGCTTTTACAAGATGCTGATTTGAGTACATAATTCATTTATAATGGTATCTTTCTGCCCAATTATGTATTTAAAAATACCAATGTCAACTTTATCATTTTCATCTACAACTTTCTTACTGCGTTATTAAAATCTTTATCAATGTCATTATTCCTTTCTGTTGGAGACATCATTTCTTCATTTTCACTTACAAACTTTATTGTTTTTATTAATGTAGCACAACTTAGATGGTATGTACTTTCACACATTTCACATTTAACATCATTTACTACCTTTGATTTGCACTTTTGAGAGCGAAGCATTCGCTGCACTCACACCACCCGCCATCACGTCAAAATATCGCACACAGCATTTTTGACAAGTCAAAATATCAAATTAATGGTTCATTGCCCATATTCGCCTAACCTATCTCTCAATGACTTTTTTGTTCAAAAACGTCAAACACAAAATGCGTGGTAAGCGTTTTTCATCACCTGAAGAGGCCGTTGAAACTTTTAACACAGGCACTGCCGGCTATTGTAAATACTAAAACTGCCGTGGCCGGCCATTTTGACCTCTGGACAAGAAATGCAATTTTGAGATGTATTCTTTATATAGTTTATAATTAATTGAGAAAGGAACATAAAAAAAAACACAATTTAGGTAAATATTCATTTTAATTAAATAAAAATCAAATTGATTCTAGTACATCTAGAATTTGGTACAGTTTAACATGCTGCATTACGCTCTACAGTACAAACAAATAACGGTGTTTGTTACAATTGCACATTTTCCACAAACATATTTGATACACATTGCACAAACGTCAGCAGTTCTATTCTTGTCACATTTTCTAATTTGGCACTGATGACGTTTTTTAGGTTTTGTTGTATGAGAAGTGCTGGTACTTGCACAAGAATCTTGTTTTGAATCGAAACATTCTTTTCTTAGTTCCTCATCTAGAGTGAAAATAAAGTCTCTTCTTTTTATTTTACTGCCTACGACTTCCTTATAAACTATCCAGGCGTTGATTGTGGCAAGATCAAAAACATTTTAAAACACATGAATTGGCCATTTACTTCAACCAGCTTTCGTAGAATATTTTCTAGCCCTTTAGTCCAACACATCTACCCCAAAACTTTTTTCATTGTAGTACAACACTGTCTCAGGTTTCTTCTTTTTGCCATCATCTGTAGTCACAATTGGATGTAGCGTACTTAGCAATATGACATTTTTATTAACTTTACCCTAATAAATTGACAAGGGGCTTTCATCATTTTTCATTATTGTGGTAGAATATGCCCTTTTATTCTTGATACAAATTGGTAATTCACTTCTTGCTTGCTTCTTTGGCTGGTAAAAAAGTAGTCGTTAGTAACATTTCTACCCATATTTAAGAAATTAACCGCGTAATAAGTACATAAGAACGTTCGCTTGCAACTAATTTGAAATCTCAAAGTACTTGAATATATAGATCTCTATAGAAACAAGTTATAACTTGATTTTTCATATCTCGGGCGCGTAGATAAAAATTGCGAAGATTATTCATAATTTCGGACACGACTAAACAAGCTCTGACTTGCAGTAAACTCCTAAAAATTACCACAATAGTAGTAAAATTCGTTGTTTTATCTCAACGATGTAGTTATTTTTGTTATACAGCCTCGAAACTGATTATGAATATATGAACGGTCAAAATGACGGTTCCGGCAGTTATGCAAATACTACAAAAAAACTCTAAATCGGATTAATTTTCTTAATATATTTTTTAATATTCTAAAAGTACATAAAATTCTAGGAAAAGTCATAATACCTCAACACCGTAACTCCCAGCACAACTGAGAAACAACATTTTAAAGAAGACACGTGGTCAAATTGACCGCCGTAGCAGTTCTGGTGTTAGAGTACTTTTTTTGGAGGTACCTCGCTTAGAGTGGCAAAAATGATGTGAACATTAGTTTTACCGAATACAAAAGTATATAGATCTTAAGAGTGAATATTTCTTACGTAACATAGTGTGTGCATTTTTTACATTTTCCACAAATTTTAGCAGTAACCCTCGTATTAAGATAGTATATCAATTACTTGATTTTTCTGTCAGATTTTTCAGAATACCAATAAATGACCTATAGCAGAAAACTTGAGTAAATTGATTAAATCTCACAATTTCATTGTTCATGTTAAATGAATACTGTGGTTTTCTTTCATTTTAAATGTAAAAATAAGAAAAAAAGGGTATGTTAAACATTTATAACGCCCATAGAAAAGGTAGGTGTAGGTATTTTTGGAGTAAATGTCAACGTAGCAAATGCAGGGATCTGACCTTAAGAAAAGATTATTCAGAAAAGCACTAAACATTGTAACAACTCTTTTTTAGTGTTGTATAAAATATACCTCAATTTAGGATCTTTCCTTCATTTAGTTCTAAATACAAGAAATTTTAATTATTAAGATATTGGTATGAGGTAGGCAACTTAATTTGCATATCGTCATAGTACATACTTTCCTAAAGATTTATATTCTTACTTTCAATTTTTATTCATTTCTTATCTTATAAGTAACGCGTCTGCGTTAAGTTATTCTGCTCATATCTTGTGCGCAGAACAGCATCATCTACTTCGAAATCCTCCATTTTTTTCACTTCCTGTTAATTCTCGAAGCATGAAGCTGCTTCTTTTTGATTTTATCTAAATTTATGTGAAAGCGCCATCAATTTGGTGGTAAGAGATATATTTTTAATACATTTTGTTACGTTTTAAATTACCGCATAAACACACATTCAAAATATAAATTATAATTTTAAATAGTTAGTAGCATCATCTTATGGAGAAACAAATCATTAACAAAAATTAGAATTCTACTTCAATGAACTATACAGGTTTCTGTAATTAAATAAAGGAATCTGCATCTTTTAACATTCTTTCCAACACTTCACAAATTTAAACATTATCTACTGATAATGAAAAATTTTGAATAGTTTTGGTGACCTTTTTCTTGATCTTTTCTTCCTTCGTCGGCCATCTTGAGATTTTCTATAAAAATTTTTGTTAACAAGGTGTATTGGGCAATTAACCAGTGAATTGTTACCTTTTTTTATATAAGGGATCAAGTCCATACACTCATTAAACGATTTGGAAGATTACCGTTCAATAAGTTGATTAAATTTCAATTCGTGCACTCCTTAGGAGGATAAAAAAAAGAAAGTTAACAATATCCTATATCAGCTTCTATCTCTGAAACCCTTCGAAGAAGGTAAATTTTGTTGTTATCTGATTTGTTTATTGACCGTTTCTCCTACAGGGTTTCTTTTCCTTATCGAGTTTTATTATTAATCGCAAATTGCAATCACGAACGCAATATCGAGTTACAATTTCGGGTGCGAGCTGGTTATTCCAGAATTGTACGAGCACTCGTTATTGATGGTCATTCAGAGACTTGGAAGACCGGTAGAAGTGTTACCAAACGCAACAGTTGTGCAGGTTAGTGTCGTAATCAGGGAAGTACAATCAGTGCCTTTATTGTGTGTAAGGTCTATTGTCGTGTACATGCTGCAATAAGGAATAAATGTTTACCGATGAATGGTTGATTCATACTTACATTATCGTCTGAGTACTGCTTTCATTCAATGCAAGCATTATTGTTGGCCGTTTCAATATTTATGAAATTACAAAATTAGAATCCTTTCGTCGAGAATTATAAGTGTGCAAACTGTTTCTGTCATACCTACATCAAGCTGTGCAACTCAAATTTCACTCAGTTTTAGTAAAGCAAACAAAAAAAACACTCAGTGATAAAGCAAAATTTGTAAGGTTAGAAACGCATGCATAATAAATAATAAAATTAAAATTCATCCTAGCTAAATTAAGATTTCATGCAGTTTAATGAACAAAACAAAGCAGTGTAAACCCAATCAACCAGCACCGTTTTATTATTTTTATTGTAGTCATAATAATAATTGTGGTATAAAACAAAATAAAAGGTTAGCAATGTTGTCTGCAATATAAGATTTAAAAGCAGTGTTGCCGGATTGTAAAGTTTAATTATTAATTAAAGATCTCGCAAGTTATTTTGCAGAATCGATTATAGTAACGTAAATAAAGCGAGAAGTTGCAGATAGCATCCATTTTAGTTACAGAAGTCGAGTTGTACGTACAAGGCGGCTGATAAGATATATATGTGTAACTACAACTAATTTATCTTTGTGTATTTTTGTAAAGAATTTTGTATCATTTGTAATTGGGCTTTAGCGTGAATTGTCCGATTGTTGTAAAAATTAAATTGGTTTTGGGATTACCGGATCTTGGTGTTTGTGTTTATAAATTAATTTAATTGATTAATGGTGTTAAATGATTGTTTAATTATCGGTTTAAGCATTTAAGTTCATATACGAGTGCAATCAGTTGCCGATTGACGACAGGTAAGAACGGCTATTGGGATCGTGAGCTTCGACCTTCAGCCCTTGCTGGCTCAAGGGTGGGCGAGTATAATAGTGAGTCAGTGGCGCCCCGATTTTAACATCCTAAAATTTTCCTTATCGAAAAGGACCGCACGCCCTCTCCGACTGCGATCTAGGAGCTAGCGGACAATTCATATCGCCCCATTTTTAGCATTGTTAAGCCTGCCTCTCTGTGGTTTGTGTCTCTTGTATAAGACAATATTGTACCGCCTTTAAATTAGAGTTAATGCTTAGAGGATTAGAAAAAAGTCATAGGTAAAAATTTACATAAAATTAAAGCATTTTGTTCTTTTTAGGCGTTTTCCGTACGTTTTCCTTACGTTTTCTTTACGTTTTCTGTACGTTTTCTTTAGGTTTTCTTTACGTTTTCTTTACTTTAATTATACGGTTATCATTAATTCAATTTACAACGTAATTGAATCTTAAGTACGCATTTGATTTTATTGTTGCGTACATTTTTCGTTTTATGATTGCAAAATCTTTTGAATGGATACTTCCAAATAATGCAATAAGAAGTGGATTTAAAAGTTTTAAGAAGAAATGTATACGGATTTTATAAAGATAAATTCAGTTTGGGGTGCGGCTGACAGCATTATGTCAATATTGAATCATGATGACGTAAGAATGACTTCATCTTCTTAACTGCTTCGTAACCATATTTAGATACCAGAGGTTGTCAAAAAGAAAAGTTTATGTACAAAAATTTCTAAGGTATTTATGTAGTGTTTTATTTAGTATTTTAAGCATAATTTTAAGACCTTCATTATTCCATCATTATATTTGATATCAATAAACATAGTCTGTATATTGTTATTTTTTTACATTTTTGTAAAGTCGGTTTAATTGTCCCGATATTTAAAAAAAAAACCATTTGGCGCCCGAGATAACTTCATTCATTTTTTACATTCTTTATTATTAATGGTAAGTGGTAATTAAGCAAATCATTTTAGTGATCCTTCCCTGTTAATCTACCGACATGAGCCAAAGGCACAATTATAAGTGGTGTAAGGTTAGTATTTATGGAGAATTTATTATTACATTATTATTTCATTAACTTATAATTACTTTTAATTATTATTTAAAACCTGCATGTTTTCAAGGACGGTCAGTTCAACTACGGAGATGGATATAAGGGCGGAACAGGAAGGGTGCGACCTAAACGTTACAACAAAATAATTTTAAACACGTTTATGTTTTTCCATTTAATACGTAAAAGAAATAGTAAATAGCATTGCCAAAATAAGGTTTGTGTTAGAATACTTCATTTTACATGATTATACATTTTTAAAAACAACTTGAAAATCTTTACCTGTTGAAACTATAGGTATTGAAGGGCAATAATAAGAATGTAGATTGAAAAAATAAAAATACATAAGAAATTGATCACATTGATTTAAAAGATAAGATTTTTTAATTAAGTTTAACTTCCTTGAGCCTTTCTTATCATTTTCGCATCAATTAAGTCTCTTTAATCAGGTTTTTAAACGTAGCCTTTGCCTTGCGGAAGCGAATTCATATAGAAATCAATTTATAGTTTTAATTAATAATAATTAATTAAAATGATGAGAAATGGAACACCTTTTCAACTTATTTTAAGCTTTATCTTGTTTATCGTTGCTTTGCATTATTTTCTATAAGGTTTGCTTTCTATAAGGTTTATTGCTATAGCAGCTAACGAATTATTAACAAAATTTCTTTTTCATTATAAGATTTGAAGTTACCGGTGATATACATAAATAAGTTAATTTAAATTCAAATCCTTATAGCACTTCATACAGCCTTGTGTTGAAAATATTATGGAAGAGTTGCTGAATTTTACTAGGGCGTTATGGTTTTCACGTACTAACAGAAGAAACCAAATGTTAGCTAGCTTTCTATCAAAATAATTTACATGAGCTACGACTAAACTCTATTTCAACACTACTTTGAAGTAAAACTGTATTTGCATAATTAGTAGGAAGCGAGAGAAAATAGTTCACAAATTCACATAACTGTTGTCAACTTAAAAATCAAATGACGTTAATGTTATTCCATAAACTATAATTTAATTTAATTTATAATTCAAATTTAAGTTAATGGTATTCCAATGATAAATTAACACTATTTTTTTCTAACTTAAGTTAATGGTATTCCAATGGCAAATCAACACTATTTTTTTCTAAATTAGATACGTGAAAATTGAATGTAAAATTTATGAAAAACTGTAATCCTCAACGTATATTTTTATACAACTTTTTATATATTTTTTGGATACTTTTAATTTTTTTCACAGAAAGCTAATACACTTGTATTCGGGTAAATCCTCCGATTTCGGTTCTGTCAGAAAAGTTTTATAAGACGGTAATCCTGTTTCTATTAAAGATTCTTTCAGTAACAAAGCTTTTTTATAAGTATACAAAAGAAAACGAACCGAAAACTTATTGTTAAAAGTATAATAGCTCCAGCTTCTACAACGAATTTGTTTAGATATCAAATTATGTTTACTTATTGGAATAGGAGGTAGAGTTGTGTAAAATAATGAATGCCCTTTTAAATATAAAATAATTATGATAAACTTGTTTTAGTAGGGATATAATTATAATCAACTTTTCCTAATATTCAGTTAGTATAATGCTTTCCAAATATTCGAAATTAATTATAAATTAAAACAATACAAGAAACTTTACTGCTATTCTAAGCTTAAAATCCCGTTCACATCCACTTAAAAGGCGTAACGTACGTGAAAAGCATAAGCTAAATTCTATAGGGGGGATAAAGTCAGTTTACATTCGTGAAAACCTTATCGCAGGTAGCTTAACCTAGTAAAAAGTTGATTTTGGTTCAACTTAACAGTTCACGTTTCTTATATGCACCAATTAAAAAACCTGCAAAACGACATAGAGCTATATAACTTTCTTTCTCGCATTAATGGAAATTGGCAGACTTTTTTTACAGGATAGATTATCTTTGGTTATAACATTTATAATTATAAAAATAACCGTGGAACCAAAACGTTCACTCAAAAATCTACTACTTCTACAAAGTCTACTCCAAAAATATTAACGCCAGGTTCACCTAAACTTCAATAAAATCTTAATCTTTAAATATAAAAGCCGCAAAATGCGAAATAAAACCTAAAACTTACTAAATATTTCGATAAACCTACGTCAAAAATTATTAGCTTAACTAATCCAAAATAAGTAATCGAACGGTAATCTCATTCTACAAATTAACACGAAAAATACGTTACCACAAAACTAAACAAACGCGATAAAAAAAAATCTATGAAACTTTAAAATTTATCAAACGTCGATAACGGGAAATAATACCTAAATTCTTCGAAAAATACAGCTAGTCTTCAAACAAATAACAAACTGCTCACCTTAAATTTGTTATACAAACATCATTGGTACCTAGACGGCGACGGTTATGTGACCGGGATTGATACTACACTAGCTTCTTTAAGCATGACTTAAGTCGTGAATATTCCTTTCCATGCATTTGATTGATATTACAATTGGTTGCAATTGCGCTAATACTTAAAACTTCCATAAAACTTCGATTACGCTACCATGTACAAGTATTAACTATCACTTATTAATTTTAAGATAACGAAAAACGAAAAGCTTTTATTTACAGCAGTTTGTAGTTTGTTTGACGTCGATAACATGCCCAAAAGTTACCATTTTATAGAGGTACTTGTTACTTTAATCCAGAAAAAAACACAAATTGCGAAACAGCAGGTCCATAGAACAAGGCTAAGCACTTCATAAAAAACACGAAAACCACTTCTACGTCCAAATAGTGACAAACTGTATATAACCAATAGAATAACTTAGGATGTCGTTATTGGAAACGGAGATCATTTTCTCCACGATAACCCGATACAACTCCAAGTTAGCATAACTCCTTCCAACCTCTACTTAACTACCCCTTTTGCAGATATTGCGCTGACCGCAAACAAACATGTGAAGTCCAGTACTACATTCCTAATTAGACTGACTATAATTACTCATTATCCTCCACATTGCTTTTTCAACCACCTCCACTCTAATTTGACCAAAGAACTTGAATATACCACTACGCGTGTACACGAAGTCTCACTAGAAGATTAACAGAATGATTGCCTTATCAGCATACCTACTCGAAATATTAACTGAAAAATTTGATATTTAAACTCTTATCAATCGGAACGGTGCCTATCTGGCGACTAACTAGAACCTTTGCAAAAGATGTACCTTACAATTTAATATACGTTTTTTCATTAAATTTTTTATATGACGCAACCCCAACTTGATTTAACCAAATTAAAACACTAAATTTATTTCTAGAAAACCATCCCTATTTACAAATACACAAATATAAAAAATACCGAGAACATTTATTCTAACAATACTCTAATTGTCACCCGTGAATGAAACGTGATTCTACAAATAAAAATTTCCATTCATAGATATCTCCAAACCAAAAACAAAATTAAGCACGTAAAAATGTACACTCTTTCTAACTCGAAATTAAAGAAGTTTGAACAAAACCAACTTATCTACAGGGTGATCTCTTAAAATTTACCCACAGGGTGACAATGAATAAAAAGGAATTTTATTAACAAGGTAAAGTAAGAATCCTTCATAATCCTACGTAAAGTGAAAAGTTGTTTTTTTTTGCATTGTTACTTCCACTACTGTTAAAATTCCTGAAAAGTTGTGTGTCGAATATTTTTTGGCGACATCCTCCTAATTGAATTGTTCCATTAATATCGATGTCCACATAATAGGTGGGCAGTATTTAGGGCTTTCATGATGAAAAAGGAAAACACTATGTATTTCATTTCCTCCCCGAAGGGGAGGGCGGGCTGCTCGAGCTTTCCTAGCTCCTTCAGCCACAATCACGGATTCCCAGCATACATATATATATATATATATATATATATATATATATATATATATATATATATATATATATTTGTATATGAGGTGGGATTAAGGATGGCTGTGGTCAGGATAGGATCGGAAGGAACGGAGTTAGGGTTCTGAGGAGGGAAATACTACCCCAGCATTCGCCTAAGTAGCCGCACATGGTGTGCATATATGCAGTGACCATGCCGCTACATGTGTATGAAAAAAGACCCCTGAAAAAACCTCATACAAAGTAGACGGTAACGGGAATCGAACCCATTACCTCCCTAATTCTAAGCAGGAGTTGTCACCACTACGCTACCAGTGCGGTGGCTTTCATGATGATTCATCCATTCTTAAATAATTATGCACACACGCTGCTGCTAAAATGTAGTACTTTATGGTTTCTACACCTACAATAATTATATCTTGAAAGACTCTCCATCGGGATACTAAAATCACAAAAGCCATTTTCTGTAATACGCCTTGCTTGGGACAAGCTATAATTGAAAATTCTTTGTGAATTTGTTAATGATTTGCCAGAATAAGGTCTCAGTATGTAATCATTTAAAGGAAAAACCTCATCAGCTACGAAAAAATAAGGAAAATATACATTACGTTGTTTTATAGCTGGTGGCAAATCAAACTTCTGTTTTTCAAATAACGCCCCAAAAGTCGATCGAACAAATATGCCTCTGTCACTTTCTGACCCCATGCCACCAACATCAATTAAGGTAAATTTATAATTAGCCTAGCATACTGCTAACAATACTATGCTAAAAACCTTTATAATTAAACAAATCAGTGCGTGTGTTATTTGGACACTGAATTCTGATGTGTTTACCATCAATGGCACCTGAAATACAGATTTTCATTATATTTGACATTTATCTATACAATGTGGAAAATTCCACTGCAAAAAAATCATTTGAAATTTTTAACCAGCTGTAGTGTAAGTTTCTCTTAAAACATTACACACAGTTGATTTACCAACTCCAAACTGAAATGCTAATGTTTGGTGAGATACCCCAGTTGCCAGGAACCTAGAAATGTAATAAATAATTTTTTTAAACAGGCAAAAATATACCTTAATGTGATTGCTAATCGTTGGCCTGGACTCAGTAGCTCTCGGTTATCCATGTTATTCTATATTTCGAAGGTTTAGATGGAATGTATTGACGGAACCGACAATTACTTCGGAACGCGAGCAACATCTCATCAATTATGAGGTTTTGTCATAATGTAAAATTGGATTTGCAATTTTTTACAAATATCTTTTATTGCAATGAGTTTGTCAAGAACCTTCCTATCTTCCCTGGTTGTTAAAACATCAAAACTAGGATAACACAAAAGAAAATTGAATCGCTGAAGTGTGGAACTGTGGGATTAAAAATTGATGTAAGAAGCAATAGACATGTTTTTTTTTAATACGTACAGACGAAACTTCGTAATGGGTGTATATGCTATTCCAAATATTAAAATTGTTCTGACGGTGAACTAGCCCAGCGGGCGAAACGGCCGCGGCGAAACGTCATAGGCCAACCAAATAGTGCTCCAATCTCAACAATACCTCTTTTTCGATAATATATTTCTCTGTTATAATTTTGTCCAAACTATTCAACATGTGTATTTGACTATTATATTCACTATGTCGAGGTCAAAGAATTTATTCCATATATCGACAGGATTGGTCGCATTTCGATATGGAGTTGTAGTACCCGGTAATTGAGTTATGATGTTTAGCTACAGCACAAGTTCGGCTATTCACAGGTAGTGTTTTTTATCTTTACCTAAATATACATTAAGATTACTTGAAAGATATTGGTCGAGGTCAACAATCAGTGGTTCTAGATCTTGCTCACTGCCAAAGTTTTTATCTCATTGTTCAAGCATGTCAATCTCATCATCACTTTCGTCATTGACTTCAGCGGAAATTCCCGTTGTCCATTGCATTCCACACTTCCAAAAACAGCCAAAATTCTCCTCTTGGTCGCCTCCCAAGAACTAGCCACGTTTAAATAAAGTAAGTCAAAGTTTGTGAAACGATACGAGACGAAATATACAAAAATACTTATTATCGAATAGACAACATAAAAAAATAATTTATTTATCGATTAATTAATTAAATAATTACATATTTAATAATTATTTCATTACTTTCAGTTCAAATGACACAGTGAATATAATTTAATACAAAAAAATACTCACCATTAAACGTGAAAATTCACAGACAGCAGTGGTCGCCACAGGTTCTTAGTCCGGGTTGATCAAACAATGCGTCCAGGCAAAGGCTTATGAGCAACTGAACGAACTCTTTCTTCAGGGTCAGACAAAATTAGGAAGCTACTGAAATGGACAGCTCGCGCCCTCAGTTGGTGAAAAAGGGAAGTTCTGAAAACCCGGTCTCAGAGACAGCGCTTGACCAACGGAGGGTTCAAACACTTTGATTAAATTACAGAATAAAATTTACAAGAAAATCATTATTACTATTAATTATGATATAACACTTCTTGTTACTAAAATTAATTTAAAAGTCACAATGTGAATAATCCATTGAGTTCTGTACGTATTTGTTAATTTTAGCTATTTTGGAATAAATGTGACATGAAGTTGAGAGTGCACAAATTTGGATTAACCTTTATAATAGACATTCTTTATCACTCTGTTTTTTAGATTAAGACTAAATTCTCTGTAAAGTAACGTTAGAACGCAAAATTTTTATTAATTACGTTGTTATCAATGATGACCATACAAATTATTGTGATTTCCTGCAGATTGGTTGTATAGGTATAACAAACAAAAAGTATTCCGTTTATAAAGTAGGGCCAACTAAAACACTGAATAATTCTATGAAATTGAAGAAATTAAGCAGGCCATGGAAAACAAAAATGTAGCCTCACTAAGAGGAACTCTTTACTTGACATTTGTCGCTTCATTTGCTAATCTATCTTAAATAGCGTTTGAAAAAGATAGTATTCAGTTTTGCAAGTGTAGTGAAAAAATAGAATTAACCCGAGAACATTTTCCCATAATTATGAGTTTAAGAAAGGTTTAAGTGCATATGACTGCGAAGAAAGTTTGAAATCAACATTTGGCAACAATTTACATATGGCACAAGGAATTCGAACGTGGAAGAACTAAAGTTGATCACCAGAAAGCGCAGACCCTCACATTACCGTTGTGTCAGAGGAAAACGTTGCTGCTGTGAAGAAGGTTATGGAAGCAGATAACAGAACTAATTACGACGTAATAGAGGCTCAACTAGGAATTGGATCATCATCTGTACAAACAATAATACACGATCACCGTCATCTGAAAAAATTCGTAAGTGGTTATGTATCCCATCATCTTACAGATTCTCAAGAGACAGAACAAGTACGAATTTGCCACGAAACTCTAACATTACTTAAGAATGGTGGACACCAAATTTTGTGGAAAATTGTAACGGGCGATGAAATTTACATATCATCTTTCGACGTGCCAACTCCACAAGAGAGCCGCGTACGGCTACATAAGATGAGGCTACACCAAAATAATCAGAAAGCAGCGTGCAATGAAGAAAGAAATGTATGCTGTGTTCTTTAGAACTACCGGTCTACTGAGCGCTATTAAGCTACAGGAGCAGAAGACTGTCACAACTAAATAGTATGTCGAACACTGTTTACCGTAAGTGTTCAATAAAGTGCCAAACAAGGGCAGCTACTCGACAGTATTGGACTGCAAACAAGATTAATGTAATCGAACATCCTCCCAACTCACCGGATATGGCAATGTGTGACTTTTGGCTGTTTTTTGGGACTAAAAGGGAACTACGGGGAAGGAAGTTTTTTTCAGGGGGAAAGATTGATACTGGTGTTCGGTGTTATTTTAATGACGTTTCTAAAACTGCTTGGCTTGGAGCATTTAAACAGTGGTAGGAAAGAATGACTAAGTGAATTATAGCAGAAGGCAGCTACTTTGAACATATCTAAAGTAACATTTTGAAAAAGTTATACTAGTTCTTTTATGCTCAAAACTAATGGTTTGTCTCTCGTATTTAAATTAATGCTATAGAGAACACAATTAAGTTAATTTAGAATAAAGAAAAACAAATATGAATGGTTTGATTTAAGGAACTGATTAGCTCAGTTTTAATAAAACCTTGATAAATCTTCTGATTAAAGTTATTCGATTTTTCATTTCTTATCTTGGTTCTTTTAATACCGTGGACTAATTTTTCCCATCTAAATGGACTTGGAAGTGTCGAATATTAGTGAAAAATTAAATTACTAAACATAACAAAAAAATTTTCTAAGGACACGAGGGTGGCCAAATTTCAGGCCAATTGTAGGTAAAACACATGAAGGAGAGAGCTGCTACGTTCTGTAATACAGGCTCTTCTAAGTCGCTTGTAATCGAAAGGACTTGCTAATGTTCGTACTGTGTACGGCTTATAATAAATTACTGCAGTTTCATTTAATTTCCTTTTCTAATCTATTTGTTAAACCTATCTGCTTCGCAGTTTTTTTTTCGTCACTATCGTTGGAAGTAAATTCTCGTATCATGTGATACATCGCTGAAAAGGTGATAAAAAATACTATTCGATAATGTAAAAATCCAAGATGGCGTCCATATGAAAAACAATAGTTAGTGCATGTATTTCAAAAACAAATGACTGTAGATAAATTATAGTACTTCCTTTAAAAGTGTCATAATAATGTACAAATCAAAATGTTGTCAGACTTCAAATAAAAGAGCTACAGGGGGTAGTAGAAAATGCATAATTTTTGTTTTCTTCAATTATTTCAAAAACAAAAAAAGTTACTTCAAATCTGACTTTACCATTATGATAGCCATAAAATTCTCTAAAACTTTCCCCATTTAACCGACATTCTATCTTCAATATTAACGAATATAGCAATACATGCATGCTGAATCTCGGACACACTGTGTGTGTATATATATATATATATATATATATATATATATATATATATATATATATATATATATATATATATATATATATATACAACGTGCCCAAGATAAGGATAAACAGCATGGGGATCTTGAAAACGGTAAGAGATGCGAAGGTGGTTAAATTAGAGAAGAGTTGTATAGTTTAGGACATGTTCACATGTAGTTTGCAAAAGTTCATTATTGTTTATCGTTTCCGGTATTTAAAACAAAATGCGATTTTTGGATTTTTTCTTTTGTCGTAGTTCCTTCATTTATTTTAATAGATTTTTAAAAACCAAAAGTCTTTATTGTCACTTTTTGAATTTCGTTAGATGGCGTTTTTTATTCGACGTTTCGTCTCCGGGAAACCATCATCAACTTTATTTTTTTATATCGCCGCAACCATCGAAACATCATGAATTCAATAGTATTTTTTATTACAAATTTAACCATGTATTGCACACTATGGTTTTGAAGCTAGATTTTAAGAAAAATTCGGATTAATAGTATTCGATAATATTTTTTTATGTAAAAATAACTCCAATAATTTAAACCTATTTAATTAAAGTTAAATAATTACAATAACTGTTCAAATAGGTCGCCGTTACTTTCTAGACACAGGTAAGCTCTATTTACTGAAGAATTTAACATACGGTCTAGCATATCTGGCGAAATTGTATTAACTGCTGCCATAACGGATACTAACAACTGCTCTTTATTTTCAAAACTCCCATCATATACTTGGTTTTTCAGGAACCCCACAGAAAAAAATGCAACGGAATAAAATCGGGAGATTGGGCTGGCCAGGGTACTGCACTGTAAGTTCCAATCCATTTTCCTGTGAACCGAAATGACAAATAGTCCTGAACATTTCTTGAGTTATGTGCTGGAGCACCATCTTGTTGAAACCAATAGTTGTTAACAAGTGCTAGATCCAAGGCATTTTTCAAATCAGTCCTTAGCAAGTTCAAATATCGTTCGGTATTTAAATTGTTGTGGTAAATAAAAGGTCCTATTATACTTCACCACAAAATGTCCATCCACATATTAAATCCAAATTTATACTGATGTCTTGATTCTTTTTTTAAATAAGGATTTTGATTTGTCCAGTAATGTTCGTTATGTCGGTTCAAAATTCCATTGTTGCTTATTATGCATTCACCAGACCTAATTATTATAAAAGCAAAAATTAGATCCTCGTCACATTTTCTAGTATACCATTCGCACAAATCTGCTTGCCGCTCCTGATCAGCTGGGACAAACTCAAAATGTATATGGATGAACGTTATTCTTATTTAAAATGAATTGTGCTATAGAATTAGCTATACCAACACGATATTCAACTTGTGTTGTCAATATTTCAGGGTTTTCAACAACGGCTTGTATGACGGTATTAGTTTTTTCGTGATTAGATTGGTTTGACGGAATAGAACAAGTTTTGTAAATGAACCAAAATTCTTTTAAGTTATATTCCAAATGTCTAAAAATGGATTTACCAGGTTGCCTTCGTTCAGGATATTTATCCAAATACGTCAGCTCCGTAACTACACAATTTCTGTGGGACAAGATGTACTACGTCAACATATCGCACTTTTTTTGGTTTGCAAAATTTCGTCTTTCGACAGAAACACTTATTCATTAATTATAATTATAAATTAACTAAACAAAACCAAAAAAACAACCCACGAAGTAATGGTAATAAAAATAAGTTAAAATAGGTACAATTCAAATAACAACAACGATCTCAACGCAATAAAACTAAGTTAAACAGTTTTCAACATAATGTTAAACAACTGTTATTTTATCAAAGCCTTCTAATATTAACTGATATCATATGAAAAATGTAAACATGACAATCCGGATAACAACGATCTCAACGCAATAAAAATGTTAAGCAGTTTTAACGAAATGTTAAGCCTTCTAATATTAACTGGTATCATGTGAAAAATGTAAAAATTAAAATCCGATTAACTACAACGATCTCAACGCAATTAAACAGTTTTCAACAAAATGTTAAATAAGTGTTATTTTATCAAAACCGTCTAATATTAACTGATATAATGTGAAAAATGTGAAAATGAGAATCCGAATAACAACGATCTCAACGCAATAAAACTAAGTTAAACAGTTTTCAACATAATATTAAACAACTGTTATTTTATCAAAGCCTTCTGATATTAACTGATATCATATGAAAAATGTAAACATGAGAATCCGGATAATAACAACGATCTCAACGCAATAAAACTAAGTTAAACAGTTTTCAACGAAATGCTAAGCAAGTGTTATTTCATCAAAGCCTACTAATATTAACTGGTATCATATGAAAAATGTAAAAATAAATATCCGATTAACTACAACGATCTCAGCGCAATAAAACTAAGTTAAACAGTTTTCAACAAAATGTTAAACAAGTGGTATTCTATAAAGGTCCTCTAATATTAACTGATATCATATGAAAAATGTAAAAATAAAAATCCGTATAACAACAACGATTTCAACGCAATAAAACTAAGTTAAACGGTTTTCAACAGATTGTTAAACAAGTGTTATTTTATCATAGCCTTCTAATATTAATTGATATCTTATGAAAAATGTAAAAATCCGAATAACAACAACGAACTCAACGCAACAAAACTAAGTTAAACAGTTTTTAACGAAATGCTAAGCAAGTGTTACTTCATCAAAGCCTACTAGTATTAACTGGTATCATATGAAAAATGTAAAAATAAATATCCGATTAACTACAACGATCTCAGCGCAATAAAACTAAGTTAAACAGTTTTCAACAAAATGTTAAACAAGTGGTATTCTATAAAAGCCCTCTAATATTAACTGATATCATATGAAAAATGTAAAAATAAAAATCCGTATAACAACAACGATTTCAACGCAATAAAACTAAGTTAAACGGTTTTCAACAAAATGCTAAACAAGTGTTATTTTATCATAGCCTTCTAATATTAATTGATATCTTATGAAAAATGTAAAAATAAAAATCCGAATAACAACAACGATCTCAACGCAACAAAACTAAGTTAAACAGTTTTCAACAAAATGTTAAACAAGTGTTATCTTATCAAAGCCTAGTATTAACTTATATCATATGAAATGTGTAAAAATGCGAATCCGAATAACAACAACGATCTCAACGTAATAAAATTAAGTTAAACAGTTTTCAATAAAATGTTAAACAAGTGTTATTTTATCAAAGCCTTTTAATATTAACTGGTATCATACGAAAAATGTAAAAATAATAATCCGCATAACAACAATGATCTCAACGCAATAAAACTAAGTTGAACAGTTTTCAACAAAATGTTAAACAAATGTTATCAAATCCTTCTAATATTAATTGATACATGAAAAATGTAAACATAAAAATCCGAACTTTTCAGCTTCAAAACCATAATGTGGTTAAATTCGTAATAAAAAATACTATCGAATTCAGGTTTGTTGGTTCGGCGACATAAAAAAAATAAACTTGATGGTTTCTTGGATACGAAACGTCGAATAAGAAATTTCAAAACCTCATCTAAAACCTTTGTTTTTTAAAAATCATCTAAAATAGGTGAAGGAATTACGAAAAAAACCCAAAAACCGAATTTTGTTTTAAATGTCGGAAACGATAAACAATAATGAACTTTTGCGAACTACATGTGAAAATGCCCTAAATTATACAACTTTTCACTAATTTAACCGCCTTCGTATCTCTTACCGTTTCAAAATCACCATGCTGTTCATGATTATCTTGGGAACGTTGTATACTTAATTTATACGTTGAGCTACAACAAGTAAATTTGTTATTGGTAAAATACTTATCTTTTTAGGGTTTTTTAGTGGTGTATTTTAAACTATACAATCTAAACGTTTCGATAACACTTCGTCTATCTTCGTCAGTAGTAATATCTATTAAAATTGTGAAAGATGTTTTAATTTTTCAACCTGGATAAAATTGTTTTAACATCTTTAACAATTGTAATAGATATTACTACTGACGAAGATAACTGTAAGTGTTATCGAAACGTTTAGATTATATAATTTAAAATACACCATTAAAAAAAACCAAAAAAGATAAATATTTTATTATGTGTGATAATGGTGAAAGTTTACATTTTCATATTGTTATTCATAATTTTGTTAAAATATCATTGAGTATATTTTAGAGTTTGGAGTTTCAATTAACTTAATAACAATAGGTTTGTACACAAATTTGTTTACTGTTG
This sequence comes from Vesta saturnalis, assembly GCA_036346205.1. Taxonomy (NCBI): domain Eukaryota; kingdom Metazoa; phylum Arthropoda; class Insecta; order Coleoptera; family Lampyridae; genus Vesta; species Vesta saturnalis. Next base: position 2,470,307 of record JARFJB010001071.1, on the reverse strand, counting down.
GGTAAACAATTTCTCTAATTATAAATACAATACTAAACTTTTAAATAGAAAAGTCATCGAAATATAATAATAATGAAATCAGTTTTTGGGGAATAAGAAGTAAAAACCTTCATTGACTCGCTCGACTAATTGAAAAACTTTTAATTATAAATTTATATACCTATTGTGTTTTCTGTCATGTGCGTTAAAACCATGTGAACAAGTAAATTACGACGTACATTTTGACTGAAAAATTATTGGTATGAAAATAGTTATCCTTACATGAAAAACGTGTGTATTCTGTAACATTATGACAGGCAGCTAGAATTTGATAATCTTTTGTATATGCGTAACACGAACAATGTGATAAAGAAAATAGAAATAATACCATTTTTTTGTTTCAGGTGAGTGATCTCATATTTTACTCGCCAAGTAAACACATCTTTAATATACTTTATCAGGTAATCCATTCCCAAACGATAGAATTTTTATTAAAAGATTTAATTAAAATATGTAAATTTAGTTAATTGCACAGAACGTCTAAAGTAACGAATGTAAGAATTATTAACTTTCTTTAAAATTCAGTAATTAAAAAAATACAAAATGAATAAAACAGAATAAAAGAAATGAATTAATAATTGAAACGCATTATATCGTTTACAATACAATTTTTTTGTGTTACAAGCAGTAATTAATTATTCTTCCCTATCCATATTTTATAATTGCTCAGAATTTTACATTGTTGTGAATTGTAAATTAAATATGAATTCATAGTATAACGCATTAGGTTAGTCATTCAAAGAGTTTAATTAGTTAAATGTTGAAAGTATAACACGAAGCTAATCTGGGTTTAGTATTGGTATTAATATTTTATACTATGTGCTAGCGTACATAATTTTATATATTTTAGTGCTTCGTTGCTAGTTAAATGCTTCTGTACGAGTTTATTGCAGCTAAATATTGTATAGGGTATTTTTGTTGTATAACATCAAGAGCAGCTTTGTAACTCATCCAATTCCCTTCAAGTTCACCCCTAGTTTTAGAGACATTGTTAGCTCTAACTTAATACGGGCTTAACTAGAAGCACCCTTGTCAGTATATTTTCGCCATTGAACCAAGAATGAAAATATATGAATGTAAGTAATGTTAATTGGGGGAGAATTATTAGTTGGTATAAAGCCCTTGTATAAATTTACAATGAAAGTATCTTTTGTAAAGTACTTTCATCCATTAAGACTAGAAATTTGGGGAATAAATAAATGCCAATTTGAAATATTTACACAAGATTTTTATTTTATAGTTCATGTTTAGAAAATAAATGTAGATGGCATTATCTTATGAAACTAATTCCACTGAAACTCATTTTATTTTTACACTTTTACTGTTCAGAGATTTTTAATAAGATTGGGCCGCAGGGAAGCATTTACTTACTTTTACAATACAGTCTTAGTAATAAAAATTGTGTATTCATTAGTTCTTTAATATATTGTTGATTGTCCTACTAATATGTGATGAAAATGTTTATGAAACTTTTAATAAAATTTTCTTTCTTGATATTAATTTGCTTTTATCAATTTCAAAAATAATAAAAATATGTCGTGCACCTAAAATTCAAGGTAAAGGTATATAATTTTACATTGACAAAGCTTTCCATACTAAGCATATAATTATTTCAGTGTCATCAATCATTCTTTCTATAATTTTGTAATAATATTGTTCTAGACTGACTTTTAGACTAGTATTACTATATGTAACAAGTTTGATTTGAAACAATATTTTATAAAGCACAACACTAAAAATTTACATTAATAACAGAAAGTCATCGCTGAATTAAACTTTGTAAATACATTCAACGATATTGTGCAATCTTTATATCCTTGAATATTGTTTGTAACTATTTTAACTCTTGTATAATCTTTGATTGTACAGAATGCTGTCAATTATTTTGCTAAGGTTTAAAACTATCAGTAGATTATATATATATATATATATATATATATATATATATATATATATATATATATATATATATATATATATATATATATATATATATATATATATATATATATATATATATATATATCATTCATGCTAACCTATACTATCCCACGCTTCTAAAATCCGTTGTTGAAGATCATTTATTCTCCGTATCGTACGTAAGTCCCTTCTCGTGTAAGAGCTTTGTGAGTTTTATTACAATCTCTTAATTTCCAAAAAAAGAACGCTCATCGTTCCGGCAGCGTGATTTTCGCCGATTTGGAGTTAGATCTGTCACTGCTTGCATATCGATAATACGAAGAAGCGGTCATCAGTAGAGGAGCCACAGCCTAGCAGCAAGCGGGAGCCGCCGGAATACAGCAGGAGCGAAGAACGTAAATACCGTTTAATAAAAAATTGTTTTATTTTAACACTTGTTTTCCTCCTTTTTTTATTTAGGACTCTGATTTCCAAGTCTTTATTCCTCGGGATGTGAGACTGCACCTCGGCGGAGATCCGGCCTTTCTTTAAAACAATTATTTATTGCTCATTTTCAAAACCCGATTAACAACAACCGCGATGGTTAAGCAAGGTCGCCACAGTGCTACCTTAACGGTTGTATCCCCAACCCCCAACGCAGCCCGTCCACGTACACCTATACTCACGTCACACACATACGCACACACCCTCGCTTCTCCACCGCCATCCTCACGGACACGATCCCAATCAAACGCTTCCTCCATTTCTACCTCATCAACACACTCCTACACCTCGACACGATCCTTCGTCTCCATGAAACCACACAAAGCCGCACACACAAACCCGCACACTCACACAAACCCGCCCTCTTACCTACTTTCCCAGTCACCTGTACCTGCCGTGATTCCCACACCTACTTCCCCTAATCCTAATCCCACCCGCTCTCAATCCTCGAGGTATTGTATCCGCAATATCCCAAATACTATCTCCACTCAAAAATCACTATTCACATTCCTAAAACGCTTAAATATTCCCTAGTCAAACCATTTCGGTGATCCCACTGTCACCCTTACTCAACTATCCGGTCCCTGTCATTACAACACCACCCCTAGAACGCCCTCCTTTTCCTGCGTGATTCGTATCGTGGATAAGGACATCCTGGAACCCGAGACCCTCGGTTCGGTCGACCTTCCACATGTGAGGAAGGCCGGCCGTTTGCATCACCTCCAAGGCGACCAACAACCCCGCATCCCTTATCCGAGTAATTACCTCTTCCCAAACCACCCTAGAGTACCTCCTCGCACGCGGTGTCATGTTCGGGCGACACTACAGCTGCAAACTCTCCTAATCCCTCAACCTCTCCCTAAGTATTGCTCCACTTACACACAGGTGAAGTATACCGCTGAGAAATGTCCCACCCGATCTATCCGTTACCCCCACTGTGGCGAAAGCCACAGATCCTTCTCTTGTAAATCCACGGTTAACCCGAGGTGTAGCAACTGCGGGAAGCTCGCCCTACCTTCTCCTTTAAGTGTCGGAAGCGGCGGGAACCTCCCTGTTCTCCGTCGAAGATGGCTTCCCTCAAACCTATCCTGTGTTCCGAAGAGTCCGACTCGAAAGACACAGCCCACCTTGAATCCTCTCCCGACACCGAATCCCTATCCATAAAAGACTTCCTACAAATCATCAAACACTCCCTCTTCCAGATGTTCCCCGACCGGCGAGATAGGGTTGTCCGTACCCTAGTCTCGCTATCCCAAACCTTATTCCAACGGGGAATCAACATCTGCGTACGCGGTACGCGGATGAAGGTCGCCGTAATCCGCCAACCCAATCCTTAACTCTTTCTACAATGGATATTTTAACAGGGACAGTTTATTTCGAACACTTAACTCAATAGTATATCACATCATAGTTTCCGAACCCATAGCTCACTATTTCGATCGTGAGTGCTTTCTAGGCACCACGATTACATCAGATCATATACCCCTACTGGTCAAAACTTCATTTTGTCCAGCTTCCCCTACACCTCAATACACAGTCCAGCAGACTGGAATGTGTTATCCGAACACATCAACAACCTTCCTACACCCAATCTTAAAACAACACATTGTGAACTGGATCAAAGAGAAATGACGAATCTATTGTCAATTCTTGCGATCCAGGAACCCGGCTCTCAAGACCGAATACAATCGCCTTAACGCCTTAATCAGGCGATAAACCAACAAATACGCCGAAGACTCCTGTACCAAAGCCACCTCCCAGCTAGATTACAGAAATGGTAAACTCTTCTGGCAACACTTCGATAGACTGATCAGAAGGAAAGTCAACCCTAAATCCCACCTAACCGATCTACAGGGCAACCTAATCTCCTCCGACCAAGAAAAGTCCGATTTCTTTGGTCACCATCTCCAATCCATCCTCCAATCCCCCGATGATCCCCAAGTCGATAACCGGTTAAAAGCACTCATCGGAGGTCGCCTTGAAGAATTCCGCAGCCTTAACCTTCCTGAAATCCAACTCGATATCGAGAATCCCCATCGCCAGACCAGGTCCACACGTATTTCAAAAAATGGAAAAACTCAGCCCCAGGTCATGACGGCCTAAATCGTAGAATCCTCTGTCATTTACCCGACCCAGCCCACCGATTACCCTGCAACATCTACAACCAATGCCTAATTCTATCCCATTTACCGACGGACTGGAAATAGGCTTCTACCGTCATGATATCCAAACCCCACGCCGACCTAGGGGCGACTTAGGGGCCACCTAGATTTTAATGATCTCCTACCCAACAGCCAATTCGGCTTCCGTCCCAGCCGAACGTGTCCCGATCCCTTTGTGAAGATGCCTACAGAGATCACAAAGCATTCAATCACAAGCAATTCAATCTGGCTGTATTTCTGGACATTAAGCAAGCATTTGGCCGGGTATGGCACGCCGGTCTCCGGCACAAGATCCGTAATCTCAACATTCTCGACCCCTTCTCCAAACTCCTACTTTCGTACCTGACCAATCGGTCAGTTCGGGTCAACGCAAGGGAAACCTTCTCAGATCCTTTCCAACCCACAGCAGGCGTACCGCAAGGTTCCGCCTTAGCCCCGATCGTCTATATTATCTTCGCATCCGACATTCCCGAAGTCACACAACCCGGAGTAGTCGTTGCGCAGTTTGCGGAAGACATCGCCTTCTGGACGGTCAATTGGAACAGCGAAACGCCCTCACGCCTCATATCCAAAGATAAGTTTCCAAACATCGTCTCCAGAAACGTTTCCCTCGCCCTAAACCAAAAAAGACTCCCACACCAACAAGAAGTGACCTACTTAGGAATCCTCTTTACTAGAACCCTCAATTGGCTCCCCGATGTACAAAGAACACTTAACAGGATAAGTAACCGCCAAACCTAATGGGCGCCCTCCGAGGTAGAATCAGAGGTTGCCACCCGAAAACACTACAACATACTTACAAAACATATATTCGACCTGTTATGGATTTACGAGCACCCATATACACAAACATAAACCCTAATCACCCTTCCTCTATTGCTTCCTGTAAACGCCGAATTCTCAAACGCATACGCAGGTTACCTCTCAGGTACCCTAGCGACCTCACAACACAATACGCAAACATACCAACCATCACACACAGAATCCAAACACTACAGAAAAACTTTGCACATAAAAGAATCTTCGGCGACACTATCCCTACCAAAGAGATCCTTACCACACCATACAACTACCGTTTTCCCCAATTTCCAGGAAGAAAACCCAAAACAAAATTCAAAGACTCCCTGCGATCCTTACGCAACTCCTTGACAACCTCTCCGAGGAGATAGAAGATTTCCTGGACAACATCCCATATGCCCCCGCATCCCCCCATCTATTCGATGACGACTCAGCAAGAAACCAGACGACGAATCTAATAATCACACAACGCTACACCCCACTGAACAACACACACATTTAAGCCAATTAACGCATTACTAAATATTAAATAAACCTTTTTCTATTTTTTACACCAAAATAAGCACATCTCATGATTGTAAACTATACAATAACACAAAACATCGCAACATCAACAAACATGAATTGACCAGGGCTGAAGAGGAGGACTCCTCGAATAGTCCACGAATAAGATATATACCGCGTGTTCAGCGAGGAATGGGACAGTGCAATATCTCGAGAGCGGATGAAGATTTTAAATTATGAAAATATTTTTGTAAATATCTTCCAAGGGCGCACATTTGTTGGCACAAAGATTTGAATCAACGCCCATCACCGCCAGGTGGCGCTATCTCACTTCAATTTTTTAAATGCAATGCCCTATTTTTTATTTCATTTTGGATTCTATGACATATTTGTGATGACTTTTATTAAGACTCCTACCAACCTATCTTTTGTAGTTTCTGAGAAAAAAAATAATTTTGGAATTTTATTAATTGAAAGCATACAAATTAAATTAAATGTTCAAATGTTTCTCCATCGTTTTCTACACGTTTGATAACGCCTAATTAATGTAACACTAGTTGCCGCTCTTAAAGTTTCTCGTGGTATGTTTCACAAGCAATTCTAATTTTGTTTTGTAACTCCTCTACATCTCTAGAAGGTGTTTCATACACTACATTCTTTAAATGTAATTATGGAATTTGAAGATGCACAGACGATTTTCAAAACTGAAACTGTAAACTGACAGAAACTTGACAGACGCTTCATTACGCGTTTGTTTTCATGGCATGATAAATGTTTCACATGATTCTTAATCAACGACTGTGATAAGTTGGTCCCCTTACAATTTAGTGTACAGCGTATCGCATTATTTCGGCGTTATCTGCATTATTTTGTGGAAGAACAATCTTTTATCTTTCATTTGTAGTAAAATTTGCTATTTTGTCTGTATCACTCAAATGTTATGAGCACTTCCTGAAATTACGTTTTTGTGCTAAAATTCCAAGGATTATTTTTTCTCAGAAACTACAAAAGATAGGTTGGTAGGAGTCTTAATAAAAGTCATTACAAATATGTCATAGAATCCAAAATGAAATAAAAATAGGGCATTGCATTTAAAAATTGAAGTGAGATAGTGCCACCTGGCGATGATGGGCGTTGATTCAAATCTTTGTGCCAACAAATGTGCGCCCTTGGAAGATATTTACAAAATATTTTCATAATTTAAAATCTTCATCCGCTCTCGAGATATTGCACTGTCCCATTCCTCGCTGAACACGCTGTATATATATATATATATATATATATATATATATATATATATATATATATATATATATATATATATATATATATATATATACATTTCAGAAGGTTAGGGTTTTAAACGAAAATTTATTTTTAACTTAGGTAGTTCAATCACTAGATCTGTTCAATAAGAATGGTTACTCAGTATAAAGATTTAATACTATAAAGAGTTTTATTTAAACAAAAGAAGTGGTGTAAACATAAACAATTCACTTAAATTTGTTCCTGTCTGAGATAAAACTTCATCTGCCTACTGAGATGTTATTAAGGTTTTAATGTTGTAAGGTCCTTTCGTGGTTGGTCGGAATTGACCGCTGATGGGATTCCACATTGACACCACTAATTATCATTTTGAAATTAATTGGACTTACTAGGTCAATCGGTGTTTTATATTGGTGTTCCTCTTTTGTGCAAACTTCGATAACCGTCTGACGTTTTGTCTTACTAAGTCCTAGTTTCCTTTGCTTCTGCCACCTTTGATATACAGGATCCGCCTTTGGGAGCTGATCCTATGAGTATCTGCTAAACCAAACTTACTATAATTTTGAAAATTTGGTGACAGGGTAATGATGTTAGGGCTAACTCATCTAAAATATTTTCACGTCCGTACCACTTCCGGTTATACCGGAAGTCGGTACTTAGTCGCTTATTTTAAATGGAACACCCCGTATATTAATACATTTTTGGATTCTTTGTCGAATTTTAAGGTAAGTTTGTTAAATAAACTAGATACGAAATTTCAATTGTTTAAAAAAAAACATTTTTCTAAAAAAATTGACAGATGCGGTCTTAGTAATAACTGTCAAACAATTTGAATAAAACTTTTAGGTGTTGTAGGCAAAGGTTTATTGCAACAGTCTGCAAAAAATGACATTTGTATTTTTCAGAAAAATAAAATTATGAATGTCTAAACTTGACTATCAAAAAATGCAAGTTACTCAAAAAAATCAAATGGAAACCCCTATTTTTTATTATTCAGATCGATTTAACGTCAAAAATTAAGATAAGTTTGCTTAAAACTTTATTTGCCTAAACGTAACGGTTTCATACTTATTATCAAAAAGTCCCAATTTTAAAATTTGTGATAAAATGAGCTACATACTTAAATCTAGTATTCCTTGTTCGTGGTCACCATGGAAACCAAATAATTGAGAATTGAAATAAGGCAAAATATTTGAATAAGTTACTGCAAAAATTATAAAATTGATAATTTTGTGATTCAAAAGTCATTTTTTCAAATTCGATGTACAACATAAGTGTAAAAATTTAATACTTTATGAGTAAAGCGAAAAAACTGCTGAAAACAACTGAAATTTCGTATCTAGTTTATTTAACAAACTTACCTTAAAATTCGACATAGAATCCAAAATGTATTAATATACGGTGTTCCATTTAAAATAAGCGATTAAGTACCGACTTCTGGTATAACCGGAAGTGGTACGAACGTGAAAATATTTTAGATGAGTTAGCCTAACATCATTACCCTGTCACCAAATTTTCAAAATTATATTAAGTTTGGTTTAGCAGATACACATAGGATTAGCTCCCAAAGGCGGACCCTGTATATGAACACGCGTAACTGCAAATCAAGGTGTCCTTTTTTGCAATTAGTGATACCTCATCAGCTCACATGGAGGGAAATAGTTCATTATTAAGTATCTCATCATGCTTAAGTAGGGTTCCTAATAAAAAGCAGTTTGCCCATCGCTTTGAGCCGTTTGTCTTTTATTTGACCGTGTATCATTGTTTCGCGAACATTTTTTTTTGTGGCGAAATAAATTCTTTTTCTTATAAAATCCTAAACAATCTTTACAAGGTAAAAAATCCGCCCCTGCCGTTGAACCCGTTTGCATTAAGTTTACTCTTTTATCGGGACGCAGTGTAGCATTTGCGCGATTGCGAATAAATATCCCCCTTTTCGCATATTTGCGTATGCAATTCTTTAATTCTTTTTTCCATAGGATTTTTGATTGACAATATTCGTGACACATCGATTTCAGTGGAGTGCCACGTGCTTACATGTCTTGCGAAATGACCTACATCTTTTTCACAAAACATGCAAAAATCTTTTCTATCCTTATAATTTTTACTCCGCACTTTTTCTACTTCACTCTATAATAAAATTGTAATAGTCAGTTTTCATAAAATCCATATTCATGTTTACCTTTGCTTGATTCCTTTCCCTCATCTTCAGAGGTATCACCCATTTTGCTATTGCGCTGCTTTTCTTCGCAGTGCTCTTGGAAAATGGGTTTTTGTAGGGTTTCTATACTACTATTAGGTGTGGTCTTCGATTTATTTAAGTCGTCTATCACATTATCCTGAAATTAACAATAGAGGCGCACTTTCTACACATATACCATTGTAATAAGAAAAAAACTAGTTACGCAAAGAAAAGGTATATTATTCCGTTTAATTTAAAAAACAGTCTGTTCAATTGACTAAGCTGATTTTTCTAGTAATAATAACGCATAACATCTTAAAGAGCAATATTTGACCACGAGAGTTGTTTGAAAGTATAATTATCATTGCCGAACAGGCTTTAATTTGATACTATTTGAATCGGCCTAATTGTTATAAAGCTTCAAATTCATGACTACAAACTTTTTCACGCCGACAGCAGTAAATAGACGTTTAGGCACCCAGATAAATACATTTCAAACAATAACAGAATACATTAAACGTATCTCGTCTGCATTAGAACTAGAACTTTGAACATAGTCCGGATCAGCCCATGAGTTATTTGAGGAAAAGTCAAATCCTTCCCTCAACGGACTGCTAAAAACTGATGAAGCAACAAGTTATTCATTACAAGGAAACTGGTATTTACTATCTCCAAATTTTGCGACCCTATGTTTATCGTTGCGTCTATGGTCTGAAGAAAATTTTTTTTTATAGTAATATCTGATATTAGTCTAATTTTTTTCTGATCCGCGATGGCTAGAATTGAACTTGAGACCACCCAATCATTCACCTCCTTCAAATTGTTGTTGTTCGAGACATCAAATGACCATTCATTATGATCGTCGCGGCGGTACCCTAAAATTCGAACACCCAACGAAAATTATTCTATAACAGTGATGGGCATACAACATACTTCACATAAATCACGCTTATTTTACACGTAAAAAACGGAATTGTCAACAGTCGCATTTTGTACGTGTTTTATGTGGAGAATGTAGAAAATGTAGATTTTACTTTTAATATTTACTATCTACTAACATAATATAACATTATTATCTACAAGGAATGAGATCACAAGACGAGTGTGATGCATATGGCATTAATGTGAAGTAGTTGAATAAAAACTGCTTCTATTGCAAATCGCAAATTTTCAGTATTTTCTAAAATAAAATCCATGTCTTACCTAATACTTAGCAACTGTTCAAAAAATTAATGCAAGGTAGTGAGAGATTCAAGTGAAAATTCTTTAGAAACCCCTTTTTTTCTCTTCACCTTCTACATCCCTAGGTATATCCAAAATAAACTATTTGTGTAGAAAGTGGAATAAACCGGGTCTGTTGCAGCCATAATAATATCTTTAAACATCAGTAGGCCGTGGTTTAACAGGTACAATCTAGAAACAAATGCGATTGTGCTAAAAACCCAAATAAATTTAACGTTTAAACGTGTGTTACAAATTGTTCTAACTTAACCCCATACATCACTGGCAAATTGAATTATAAAACGTTACTAAAACCACAGATTAAAACTACACCGAACCTGTTTTAATAGTTTGACCACGGTTACACGTAAAATTTATTTGTTTTTTTTAAACAGTACTATTCATTCTCGATGATTCTGTTAAATAAAGACCTACTAATGATTAACTGACTGACTGCAAAATGTTGATTTCGTTACACTTTCAAAGACAGCCGTTCTCTGTAGGTATAAGGATGTAATTATAAACTGTCCGCGGTTTACCGTTTAGAATCGACTGGTGAAGATAAAAACAGGGTTTTCGCTTTTTCAAGAGTGAGAGATTTCACTTGAATTTGCGAACACCCTGTATATATTTTCGAACATTTGTTGCATATTAGGTAAGTCGTATAAAATTTAACAAGATTTGAGCAAAACGTGGTACTTTATCTCATCTATTCGGATTAGTTTCTCATATTAATAATTAACTCATCTCGTATTTTTGATAATTACACATGGCACGTACCGAAAATTTTCGCGCTTTTAAAAATACTTATACATTAATTTAAACAAAACAACAGAATAAATAATGGCAATTGTGACTTCCAAATAAATATTTAGTTAGAGAATAGTAAAACAATATCACTTACCGCAAATATCACCTTCAGTGTTTTTTGAAACCAAATACAACAATAACGCACCTCTTCGAGCCATATTCACCAATCGATACTTCAACGTTACAACCTGAACAGCGTTAAATTAAAATGAAATCTGCTCTCTGCAAGTCAATGTGAAATCTATTTATAACTTAGGCAGTGGTCCAAGATGGCCTTATACATATATAACGCCACCACCTCATACAATGGAATATGTCGGAACTAAGGATTGAAGTTTCTATCAAAACTGAACCTTTTTAATTTTAACAGAGGCTATTAGAGGCTGTAAGAAATATTTTTACATGAGTCTAAATACATATATATATATATATATATATATATATATATATATATATATATATATATATATATATATATATATATATATATATATATATATATATATATATATATATATATATATATATATATATATATATATATATATATAGTGTCAGAAAGGTGTGGTTAAAACTGCTAGGACGTATGGAGGGCTCAAAATAACCCGTCTTCATTTGAATTTTTTTCCTACCTGTCTTCGTTATGGAGTTATCGGCCTTCAAAGTCAGAAGTTAAAAACTGAATTTCAATGATAATTTTTAAACCGCTTCTTTCATTACCATAAAATTTAGACACCCTAACTACGTTACAGAAAGGCATTTTTTGACACTTAACTGGAAATCATTCTACCTTCATTGTAGAGGTAAAGCTAAAATTAAGATTCTAAATTAACACAATTTTGACAGTATTGACAACTTTGGAATTATAGTAGCTTCATTCCTATCATTTAACAAAAACACTACAACATACTTACAAAACATATATTCGACCTGTTATGGATTTACGAGCACCCATATACACAAACATAAACCCTAATCACCCTTCCTCTATTGCTTCCTGTAAACGCCGAATTCTCAAACGCATACGCAGGTTACCTCTCAGGTACCCTAGCGACCTACAACACAATACGCAAACATACCAACCATCACACACAGAATCCAAACACTACAGAAAACTTTGCACATAAAAAGAATCTTCGGCGACACTATCCCTACCAAAGAGATCCTTACCACACCATACAACTACCGTTTTCCCCAATTTCCAGGAAGAAAACCCAAAACAAAATTCAAAGACTCCCTGCGATCCTTACGCAACTCCTTGACAACCTCTCCGAGGAGATAGAAGATTTCCTGGACAACATCCCATATGCCCCCGCATCCCCCCATCTATTCGATGACGACTCAGCAAGAAACCAGACGACGAATCTAATAATCACACAACGCTACACCCCACTGAACAACACACACATTTAAGCCAATTAACGCATTACTAAATATTAAATAAACCTTTTTCTATTTTTTACACCAAAATAAGCACATCTCATGATTGTAAACTATACAATAACACAAAACATCGCAACATCAACAAACATGAATTGACCAGGGCTGAAGAGGAGGACTCCCGAATAGTCCACGAATAAGATATATACCGCGTGTTCAGCGAGGAATGGGACAGTGCAATATCTCGAGAGCGGATGAAGATTTTTAAATTATGAAAATATTTTTGTAAATATCTTCCAAGGGCGCACATTTGTTGGCACAAAGATTTGAATCAACGCCCATCACCGCCAGGTGGCGCTATCTCACTTCAATTTTTTAAATGCAATGCCCTATTTTTTATTTCATTTTTGGATTCTATGACATATTTGTGATGACTTTTATTAAGACTCCTACCAACCTATCTTTTGTAGTTTCTGAGAAAAAAAATAATTTTTGGAATTTTATTAATTGAAAGCATACAAATTAAATTAAATGTTCAAATGTTTCTCCATCGTTTTCTACACACGTTTGATAACGCCTAATTAATGTAACACTAGTTGCCGCTCTTAAAGTTTCTCGTGGTATGTTTGCACAAGCAATTCTAATTTTGTTTTGTAACTCCTCTACATCTCTAGAAGGTGTTTCATACACTACATTCTTTAAATGTAATTATGGAATTTGAAGATGCACAGACGATTTTCAAAACTGAAACTGTAAACTGACAGAAACTTGACAGACGCTTCATTACGCGTTTGTTTTCATGGCATGATAAATGTTTCACATGATTCTTAATCAACGACTGTGATAAGTTGGTCCCCCTTACAATTTAGTGTACAGCGTATCGCATTATTTCGGCGTTATCTGCATTATTTTTGTGGAAGAACAATCTTTTATCTTTCATTTGGTATAAAATTTGCTATTTTGTCTGTATCACTCAAATGTTATGAGCACTTCTTGAAATTACGTTTTTGTGCTAAAATTCCAAGGATTATTTTTTCTCAGAAACTACAAAAGATAGGTTGGTAGGAGTATTAATAAAAGTCATTACAAATATGTCATAGAATCCAAAAATGAAATAAAAATAGGGCATTGCATTTAAAAATTGAAGTGAGATAGTGCCACCTGGCGATGATGGGCGTTGATTCAAATCTTTGTGCCAACAAATGTGCGCCCTTGGAAGATATTTACAAAATATTTTCATAATTTAAAATCTTCATCCGCTCGAGATATTGCACTGTCCATTCTCGCTGAACACGCTGTATATATATATATATATACACATATATATATATATATATATATATATATATATATATATATATATATATATATATATATATATATACACATTTCAGAAGGTTAGGGTTTTAAACGAAAATTTATTTTTAACTTAGGTAGTTCAATCACTAGATCTGTTCAATAAGAATGTGGTTACTCAGTATAAAGATTTAATACTATAAAGAGTTTTATTTAAACAAAAAGAAGTGGTGTAAACATAAACAATTCACTTAAATTTGTTCCTGTCTGAGATAAAACTTCATCTGCCTACTGAGATGTTATTAAGGTTTTTAATGTTGTAAGGTCCTTTCGTGGTTGGTCGGAATTGACCCGCTGATGGGATTCCACATTGACACCACTAATTATCATTTTGAAATTAATTGGACTTACTAGGTCAATCGGGTGTTTTATATTGGTGTTCCTCTTTTGTGCAAACTTCGATAACCGTCTGACGTTTTGTCTTACTAAGTCCTAGTTTCCTTTGCTTCTGCCACCTTTGATATACAGGATCCGCCTTTGGGAGCTGATCCTATGAGTATCTGCTAAACCAAACTTACTATAATTTTGAAAATTTGGTGACAGGGTAATGATGTTAGGGCTAACTCATCTAAAATATTTTCACGTCCGTACCACTTCCGGTTATACCGGAAGTCGGTACTAGTCGCTTATTTTAAATGGAACACCCGTATATTAATACATTTTGGATTCTTTGTCGAATTTTAAGGTAAGTTTGTTAAATAAACTAGATACGAAATTTCAATTGTTTAAAAAAAAACATTTTTCTAAAAAAATTGACAGATGCGGTCTTAGTAATAACTGTCAAACAATTTGAATAAAACTTTTAGGTGTTGTAGGCAAAGGTTTATTGCAACAGTCTGCAAAAAATGACATTTGTATTTTTCAGAAAAATAAAATTATGAATGTCTAAACTTGACTATCAAAAAATGCAAGTTACTCAAAAAAATCAAATGGAAACCCCTATTTTTTATTATTCAGATCGATTTAACGTCAAAAATTAAGATAAGTTTGCTTAAAACTTTATTTGCCTAAACGTAACGGTTTCATACTTATTATCAAAAAAGTCCCAATTTTAAAATTTGTGATAAAAATGAGCTACATACATAAATATAGTATTCCTTGTTCGTGGTCACCATGGAAACCAAATAATTGAGAATTGAAATAAGGCAAAATATTTGAATAAGTTACTGCAAAAAATTATAAAAATTGATAATTTTGTGATTCAAAAGTCATTTTTTTCAAATTCGATGTACAACATAAGTGTAAAAATTTAATACTTTATGAGTAAAGCGAAAAAAACTGCTGAAAACAACTGAAATTTCGTATCTAGTTTATTTAACAAACTTACCTTAAAATTCGACATAGAATCCAAAAATGTATTAATATACGGGGTGTTCCATTTAAAATAAGCGATTAAGTACCGACTTCTGGTATAACCGGAAGTGGTACGAACGTGAAAATATTTTAGATGAGTTAGCCCTAACATCATTACCCTGTCACCAAATTTTCAAAATTATATTAAGTTTGGTTTAGCAGATACACATAGGATTAGCTCCCAAAGGCGGACCCTGTATATGAACACGCGTAACTGCAAATCAAGGTGTCCTTTTTTGCAATTAGTGATACCTCATCAGCTCACATGGAGGGAAATAGTTCATTATTAAGTATCTCATCATGCTTAAGTAGGGTTCCTAATAAAAAGCAGTTTGCCCATCGCTTTGAGCCGTTTGTCTTTTATTTGACCGTGTATCATTGTTTCGCGAACATTTTTTTTTGTGGCGAAATAAATTCTTTTTCTTATAAAATCCTAAACAATCTTTACAAGGTAAAAAATCCGCCCCTGCCGTTGAACCCGTTTGCATTAAGTTTACTCTTTTATCGGGACGCAGTGTAGCATTTGCGCGATTGCGAATAAATATCCCCCTTTTCGCATATTTGCGTATGCAATTCTTGAATTCTTTTTTCCATAGGATTTTTGATTGACAATATTCGTGACACATCGATTTCAGTGGAGTGCCACGTGCTTACATGTCTTGCGAAATGACCTACATCTTTTTCACAAAACATGCAAAAATCTTTTCTATCCTTATAATTTTTACTCCGCACTTTTTCTACTTCACTCTATAATAAAATTGTAATAGTCAGTTTTCATAAAATCCATATTCATGTTTACCTTTGCTTGATTCCTTTCCCTCATCTTCAGAGGTATCACCCATTTTGCTATTGCGCTGCTTTTCTTCGCAGTGCTCTTGGAAAATGGGTTTTTGTAGGGTTTCTATACTACTATTAGGTGTGGTCTTCGATTTATTTAAGTCGTCTATCACATTATCCTGAAATTAACAATAGAGGCGCACTTTCTACACATATACCATTGTAATAAGAAAAAAACTAGTTACGCAAAGAAAAAGGTATATTATTCCGTTTAATTTAAAAAAAACAGTCTGTTCAATTGACTAAGCTGATTTTTCTAGTAATAATAACGCATAACATCTTAAAGAGCAATATTTGACCACGAGAGTTGTTTGAAAGTATAATTATCATTGCCGAACAGGCTTTAATTTGATACTATTTGAATCGGCCTAATTGTTATAAAGCTTCAAATTCATGACTACAAACTTTTTCACGCCGACAGCAGTAAATAGACGTTTAGGCACCCAGATATAAATACATTTCAAACAATAACAGAATACATTAAACGTATCTCGTCTGCATTAGAACTAGAACTTTGAACATAGTCCGGATCAGCCCATGAGTTATTTGAGGAAAAGTCAAATCCTTCCCTCAACGGACTGCTAAAACTGATGAAGCAACAAGTTATTCATTACAAGGAAACTGGTATTTACTATCTCCAAATTTTGCGACCCTATGTTTATCGTTGCGTCTATGGTCTGAAGAAAATTTTTTATAGTAATATCTGATATTAGTCTAATTTTTTCTGATCCGCGATGGCTAGAATTGAACTTGAGACCACCCAATCATTCACCTCCTTCAAATTGTTGTTGTTCGAGACATCAAATGACCATTCATTATGATCGTCGCGGCGGTACCCTAAAATTCGAACACCCAACGAAAATTATTCTATAACAGTGATGGGCATACAACATACTTCACATAAATCACGCTTATTTTACACGTAAAAAACGGAATTGTCAACAGTCGCATTTTGTACGTGTTTTATGTGGAGAATGTAGAAAATGTAGATTTTACTTTTAATATTTACTATCTACTAACATAATATAACATTATTATCTACAAGGAATGAGATCACAAGACGAGTGTGATGCATATGGCATTAATGTGAAGTAGTTGAATAAAAACTGCTTCTATTGCAAATCGCAAATTTTCAGTATTTTCTAAAATAAAATCCATGTCTTACCTAATACTTAGCAACTGTTCAAAAAATTAATGCAAGGTAGTGAGAGATTCAAGTGAAAATTCTTTAGAAACCCCTTTTTTTCTCTTCACCTTCTACATCCCTAGGTATATCCAAAATAAACTATTTGTGTAGAAAGTGGAATAAACCGGGTCTGTTGCAGCCATAATAATAT
This sequence comes from Vesta saturnalis, assembly GCA_036346205.1. NCBI lineage: Eukaryota > Metazoa > Arthropoda > Insecta > Coleoptera > Lampyridae > Vesta > Vesta saturnalis. Next base: position 2,452,659 of record JARFJB010001071.1, on the reverse strand, counting down.
CTTTAAACATCAGTAGGCCGTGGTTTAACAGGTACAATCTAGAAACAAATGCGATTGTGCTAAAAACCCAAATAAATTTAACGTTTAAACGTGTGTTACAAATTGTTCTAACTTAACCCCATACATCACTGGCAAATTGAATTATAAAACGTTACTAAAACCACAGATTAAAACTACACCGAACCTGTTTTAATAGTTTGACCACGGTTACACGTAAAATTTATTTGTTTTTTTTTTTAAACAATACTATTCATTTCTCGATGATTCTGTTAAATAAAGACCTACTAATGATTAACTGACTGACTGCAAAAATGTTGATTTCGTTACACTTTCAAAGACAGCCGTTCTCTGTAGGTATAAGGATGTAATTATAAACTGTCCGCGGTTTACCGTTTAGAATCGACTGGTGAAGATAAAAACAGGGGTTTTCGCTTTTTCAAGAGTGAGAGATTTCACTTGAATTTGCGAACACCCTGTATATATTTTCGAACATTTGTTGCATATTAGGTAAGTCGTATAAAATTTAACAAGATTTGAGCAAAAACGTGGTACTTTATCTCATCTATTCGGATTAGTTTCTCATATTAATAATTAACTCATCTCGTATTTTTGATAATTACACATGGCACGTACCGAAAATTTTCGCGCTTTTAAAAATACTTATACATTAATTTAAACAAAACAACAGAATAAATAATGGCAATTGTGACTTCCCAAATAAATATTTAGTTAGAGAATAGTAAAACAATATCACTTACCGCAAATATCACCTTCAGTGTTTTTTGAAACCAAATACAACAATAACGCACCTCTTCGAGCCATATTCACCAATCGATACTTCAACGTTACAACCTGAACAGCGTTAAATTAAAAATGAAATCTGCTCTCTGCAAGTCAATGTGAAATCTATTTATAACTTAGGCAGTGGTCCAAGATGGCCTTATACACATATATAACGCCACCACCTCATACAATGGAATATGTCGGAACTAAGGATTGAAGTTTCTATCAAAACTGAACCTTTTTTTAATTTTAACAGAGGCTATTAGAGGCTGTAAGAAATATTTTTACATGAGTCTACAATCATATATATATATATATATATATATATATATATATATATATATATATATATATATATATATATATTATATATATATATATATATATATATATATATATATATATAGGGTGTCCAGAAAGGTGTGGTTAAAACTGCTAGGACGTATGGAGGGGCTCAAAATAACCCGTCTTCATTTGAATTTTTTTCCTACCTGTCTTCGTTATGGAGTTATCGGCCTTCAAAGTCAGAAGTTAAAAACTGAATTTCAATGATAATTTTTAAACCGCTTCTTTCATTACCATAAAATTTAGACACCCTAACTACGTTACAGAAAGGCATTTTTTGACACTTAACTGGAAATCATTCTACCTTCATTGTAGAGGTAAAGCTAAAATTAAGATTCTAAATTAACACAATTTTTGACAGTATTGACAACTTTGGAATTATAGTAGCTTCATTCCCCTATCATTTAGCAACAAAAAAGATACTCTTGTGCGAAATCAATATCTCTTACCGTTTTCGAGCAAAATGCATTTTACATAAATGTACTATCATTCTGTTAAGTTCATTAGAATATGAAAATGAATACGAAATGAAAAAATTTGAAATAGTAAACTGCTTCTCCTGAACACTTGCATTTTTGAGTTAGGTATACTTATTACAAACTTGCACTAAAGCGGCTAACTAATGTCTTCAACATTATTATAAACAACAAAATAAAAGTAAAGCAACGAAAAATAACTGGGATTTCATTACGCACTTTCTAAAATTACTCAAGGTATGCTGCATGTTTGGATCATTTCTAATAACGTCACATTTTGTTAATACCCTGTCTAAAAGTTCTTCTCTGCTATTAACATTCTTTCGCATTTCTTCTAAAGTGGGGTGGCGCATCATCATGCATAAACCACACGCCGTGTCTGCACATCTTCCGGGAACAAATTTAGGTGTTCTTCTAAAAACTTGCGATATTTTGGTCCTGTTAACGTTGAATCAATTACATACGGGCCTACTACGTTGGTATTAATTATTCCCATCCACACGTTTATTAAAAATCTGTTTTGATGTTTTGTTTGTATGATGGTGTGTGGATTCTCATCGCTCCAGATATGCAAATTATGAGAATTAATAATTCCATGCCGTGTGAATCCAGCTTCATCAGTAAAAAGTACCTAGCTAACAAATTCAGGTGTTTGTTCTTGTTTTTCCAAAAACCATCTCGAAAATGCTACGCGAGGTGGGTAATCCGTTTCAGATATTGCGTCCGCTTTTTGCAGATGATAGGGATATAATAATTGCTCCCGCAGGATGTTGTGAACTGTAGATTTTCAAATATTCGTTTCCATGTTAATACGTCTAGTGCTTTTTGCAGGATCTGCTTCCACTATTTCCAGTACCCGTTCCTCAGCACGAACTATTCGCACTTGCTTAGGCCTTTTATTATGGTGCTTGGTTTTAAATGATCCTGCGAAGTACATTGTAAAGTATATATATATATATATATATATATATATATATATATATACCGTACTTTGTTTACTCCGATGTATTAACAGATCGAGGTAGGGGAAACCTACTTGACACGTCTTTTATCAAAGAATCTAGAAACCCAGTTGATGACCATATCAGTTAACCCAAACGAGATAAGTTTGGTATATAAACACTTATGTCAAACTAGGCCAAATGCCGTTGAGATATCTAAAGCGACTACAACTGTTTCATCGGATTGTTCTAATGTGTTGAGACATCTCAAGATGAAAACTGAGACAGAAGATTGTTAATTTTCAAAGTAAAGAATTCAAATAGGTCTTGGATGTTACTACCATTAGGGGATCTATCCTTGCAATAGTAGGATTTCTCAAATTTAGGAACAGAGTGTTCAAACCAAATAAGGTCGAATTTCTTATTCTGCCAAGAAGAAATCCTCTTGCAAGAACTGTTGTCCTTGATATAATCACATACGCCTCGTTTGTATCGAAAGTTAGAATGAAGGTTGTATTGGGGAAATTGCGAATCAGGTGAATACGAAGTTTCAGAGGAAACGTCTGTTTCAGGTAGAACAAAATGTCAGCTTCTAGTTGTTCAAGACGTTGGTGAAGAGTATTAAGTTCATCCCTAATACGGCGGATATTGCAATAGTGAATGAGAAAGTGATAACTGGGAAGGATTTTACGTCTGGTATTTACCTTAGAAACCATAGAAATCTTTTTCAACTTTTAGTTTTGAACTTTTGATGCAATGGGAGGCGAGGGCGAAAAGAAAGAATAAATACAAGAATAGGGTAGGGGTAAAGAAAAAGGTGAATATCGCCCCTTAACGCGCCCAAAAAAAAGAAAAGCCAATATTAAGGAGCCAATGGTAAGGGTGGTGGCACACATGCCTTCCACCTTCAAAATATAAAATATACTTTGTAGGAAAACAGTACTTAAAAAAATACACACTTAACTCTTAAAACAATAATAACACACGCGAAATATGTACTCGCACACCACATAGACATACTCGCACGCAAGCAATGGACGCACGCCCGACCGTCCGTCGATCCCTCCTTCAATCCATCAACCCCCTCCACGTCCCATTGCGAACTTGGGTTTCGACCATTTTCTAATCAACCTTCATCTATAATTATTATTGATAAAACAATGCCAACTATAGTGTTTCTTTATTTCTAAATGTTCGTTGATCGTAGCAATCTAGGACTAGAAAATCAAAAGGAGTACTACGGAAGTGTGAAGATTATAACACATATTTCGTAAATTTGTTCTAACACCTTAGACAATTCTAAAACACTTTATATGTTAATATACAAATACACCGTTTAAACCCAAAAGACAATTTTAATTAAGAAAAATTACTTTATACCTGAAATAAACAAATTGTCATTTCCGACTTTTAGAGTGTAGTGAAGGATAATTTCTTCTCTTTCAACAAATGTTTCCTATTAGTATTTTCTGCTCTGCGAGATCATTTAAAAGCTATGCCAGTAGTAAGATAATCGAAACCTGTATTAGATTCACAAAAACACACAAATCAATTTATACAATGTTTATAATTCTTCTAATAATTCCTTAAACAACGTAAAATAAGAGAAAACGAACCATTTATAATGACTTCACCACGTGGTAGAAGACATACTTTATCTGGTCTGGGCTAATTTTAACAAATAATGTCATCCTAAAATGCATAATTTTGGAAAAAAAAACTGTACAGCACAATGGTACACAACTTAAGCACAACTGAGCACCAGAATTTTTGGATAACGGAAAATGGTTCTTTACACACATAAATCCTTCACTCGCGTTATTTCTTAATCACAAGTTATTATTAATAATTAATTACCGTTATTATTATTAGTTATAGACTAAATTCTATTGAATCTAAAAAAAAAACTTGTTCTGCAGTAGTGTTAATATTTAGGATGAAGTGCTATATCCTCATGAAGGTGGTATTACAGTTATGAAATAGTTATAGAACACAACCTGAATCTGCACTATAAACGTTTCCTTTACATTATACGGCCCCGCTACTATAGAGGATTAAATCTAACTTAAATCTAAACGCGCTCACGCACTAACACACACACATACAGACACAATCACACACTCACACACTCACACTCACACACTCACACACACACACACACTCACAGACTCACACACTCACACACTCACACACTCACACTCACACACTCACACTCACACTCACACACTCACACACTCACACACTCACACCTCACACTCACACACTCACACACTCACTACACTCACACACTCACACACTCACACACTACACACTCACACACTCACACACTCACACACTCACACTCACACCCACACTCACTCACACCACACACTCACACACCTCACACACTCACACACGCACATGCACACACTCACACACTCACACTCACACTCACACTCACACTCACACACTCACACACTCACACACTCACACACTCACACACTGACACACTCACACACTCACACTCACACTCACACACATCACACCACACACTCACACACTCACACACCCTCACACTCACACACTCACACACACTCACACACACTCACACCACACATCACACACCACATCACCTCACACACCCACACTCACACACTCACACTCACACACTCACACACTCACACACTCACACTCACACCTCACACACTACACACACTCACACACTCACACATCACACACCACACTCACACTCACACTCACACACTCACACCCACACACACTCACACCCACACACTCACACCTACACACACTCACACCTACACACACTCACACCTACACACACTCACACCTACACACACTCACACCTACACACACTCACACCTACACACACTCACACACTCACACACCACTCACACTCACCACACACTCACACACTCACACTCACACACTCACACACTCACACACTACACACACTCACACACTCACACTCACACTCACACCACACTCACCACACACTTCAACAAACTCTAATGACAAACAATTCACAACTCCACACTCAACACTCATCAACATATTATACCTACACACTTTACTGAAAATTCAAAACATGAATAATATGAAAACAAAAATCAAATAGAATTTAATATAATAAATTTATTAATGAGCAAACTTCATCAATTTTTTGAGTGGATCGATTGTTTTGCCGATGAGTGTAGTATTGTGAAAGTTGAAAGCTTAAATAATAGTGAATACTAAACAAAAATAAATAATAGTCATTTGTACTACGAGGTCAGAAGCCATAGTTCTGCCAGTATGAGCAGAATAGCAAATCAAAAAGTCAATCGACTATGACAGCTATCAGCAAATACTCATGAATGAAAAATCAGTGATACCAATTTATAATTTATAATAAACGGAAGTACAAACATGTAGTTGTAGTGCTGGAAGTTTTGAAGAGCAAAATATACAGGCTAGATCTTTAATTTGATATGTCTGGATTTTTTAGTCATGTTTTTTCCTAAACCATCTTGCACTAGCACTATACGTTATGATAAAATTTGTTTCACGATTACGGCATTTTTCATTGCCAGTATTCGTACTCCGAAACATCATTTTGATTACGCTTTAGTAGAACCTAATCTCTTAAACATTGAGATAGTTAGTGCTGCCGGTTATAATGTCGTATTTCTGTTGACTTATCAATTATTCCATACCAAGCTTAATAATTAGGCAGGTTTTTTACAAACCTATTAATGTAAACTTTAATTTTAGTCACAAAATATGTACTTCCAATTAAATTAGTAATATTTTACTTCTAGGTATATGTTATTATGTTATACGATATAGTGACTTAAAACCTTAATTTCAGTTTCATAAAGGAAATGTTAGCAAATATGTAACTCACGTAGTAAGAGCAATACGAAACCTCTATATCACGTCTCAAAAGCTACAATAGCAACAGCACCAGCTTGATGTGAATGTGCTGTACAAGGAGTCTTGTATTTTTTATTGACCTTATAATACATAATTTTAATTTTCAGTTTATTTGACATAGTATTTGCTTTTTACCTTATTGCGGATACAAATACTAGTCGACTAGGGTTTATCCAAGTTTATAAATAATAAAAATAAGTTAAAAAAGATTTATTAAAAACTGTAGTAAATATGAAGGTAAATACATACATGTATGTTTGATTCCTCAAGTTATTAACAGAAACGCTCACCAAATATTTACCAACACATAATGTAAGATGTAATATAATGTAATGTCTAACCTAAGGTTATATACGTAGCAATTTATCGTACCACCCTTTCAAATTTCGAGTTAAAGAACATGGCATTCATGGATTGAATTGCAGTTTGTAGTGGTTTCCTTTTAACTTTAAACACCTTCTTCCTGAATGTAAAATTATTTAACAAATATTTCTGGAAATACTATACTTATACAATGTATTTAATTTGTTAATCTGTGTATTTTTACACAGAATGCGTTGATACAGGAACTACATATACTTACAACATATGTAAATGACAATCACTGAAGTCGTTTCGTCCTCAGCGGTCGGTCATGTATTGAATTCTTTTGAGATATGTTCCGTAAATAAATCAATAATAATTTGATATTAATCTCGAGAACACACTTTTCCGTGATAGATGCGCATTAGGCGTCGTGCAGGCAAAAGTTTAAAAAGACGGAATAAGCTACCTAATGCATGCATCGATAAATAATTCTGTGAAAGGTAATCACTAAAACTTTTCTTGTCGCTCTTTTCGCACTTATTTAAACGTTGATTAATACCAAAATAAATAATAATAACTAAATAGTACCAAGCCAGTTTGGAAAATACGCTAATTAATATTTAAAATGAAAAACTACGCTGATTAACTAAAAACAAAAAACATTCAATAAACAATAATTAAGATCAAGATATTGGTCTTACTGTAAGTGTTTTAACACAGCAACAAACCTGAACATAGAACATAACAAAAAAAACTGATTAAATACGCCACTAATTAAGTCACTGAATTTCCTTTATGCAATTAATAATGCAGGGGAACCACGCATAATAAAGATTATAATACGATTAGAGTTAGTGTAATGAAATTAAGGAAACATATATAACTGAGTACATATGTAATTGTACAGCACATTTTGAGCTAAATGAGTCAAGTTTTACAATTATTGCAATTTATGCATGGTTGTACCGGGCGGGTTACGACTTCCAAAAAAAAATTCTTCAGTAAATGTGCAAGAGAAAATGCTAGAAATAATTTTAAAGTTTGTAAATAGACCGCTAGGTGGCGTAACTGCTGTAGTAAATTAAAAAATGTCTAATAAGTAACAGAAACTTAAGGAAACAATATATTGGAAATATCGGAGTTGTATTTTTGGGACAATTTTACCCATTTTTTGTATAAGAAGTTTTTCTCTAACTTCACAGGTTTTCCGTAGGGGGGAGCTGCGAAAGTTGTCAGACAAACACGTAATTATCTTCGGAACCAGTCATCGAATCTTAAAAAGTAATATATCGTTGGAAAGGTATGTAACTCGCATAATATTGACACTGCTAATAATTATACGCTTAAAACAAAACCCCGAAAATGTAGTAATGATCACAAAGATCTCCCAATGTGATATATATGTTACCAATCAACATCTAAAATTCAGTGGCTGAAGGCCTTATCACTTACAGATACATTAAAAGTCACTAGCTTACATTAAAAGCCTAAAACGGATCACCCTGTGTAAGGGAGTGTAGTTCCGGAAGTGTAGTTCAAATGACGGTATAATTCCCATGGTTGGGTATCAGTTTATTTAATTTCACTCTGTATATATATATATATATATATATATATATATATATAATATATATATATATATATATATATATATATATATATATATATATTTAAAATAAAGTATTCTGGATTACAAAATTAATTAACGTAATACGATTTTGTAGAATTTAGAAAAAATATAAAGTAAAAGTAATAATATACTGGTATAAAATAGTACACTTAACCAACCATCTCCAAATGGTCTCGTCAGAGAGGCACGCCTGTGGGTTCGCAGCCTTCTACGTTGCTGGCCTGGTCGGGTTGCTGGTGAGTCGCTCGAATACGCTAGGGACTTTCTCTTTTACTGTAAACACAATTTGTGTATACTAATTTTAAATATACCAAACAACAATATAGCGGCCAGTTGTTGTAACGCAAATTTTTGTAAATTATTGTAATTGTATTGGCTTATTTCGAAGCCAACCTTTTTAAATACAATTTTTGTGGTATTAATCGAAGTTTTCGGAATTCTGGTTTAATTATATAGGCGGTTCTTAAGTAGAGCAGGATATACAGAGGGTTTAGATTTTTAACTCAAGGAATCCCTTAAAAGACTGCATAAGGTCGTTATTATTGTATTCTAGATATTTAGAGCCAATTCGGTCAACTCTAAATACGTAGAACTTAGTGATACGGGTGTCTAATTTGGCGTTCCAGACGCATTAGCTACGTTTGATCTCCCCATACGATGGCTTTTAGCCCGAAAACGAATCAACGCTACCGCCGAAGTGATTCAGCCAATAGCACAAACTCGGTATCAGTTGCTAGTCCCCTTTTCCGTCACCTTAAGTTTAAAATAATTTATTGGTAACCTGAATTAACAAATATTTCAACTGTTTGTGTTTTATAACTACAGGTTCAAAATATTCAAATACTTATTAAATTAAGTATACATTGCAATGAAAACTGCTTTAAAAGCGGGGGTCGGAATTATGTTTCTCAAAAAGTGAAATTTTGGTAAAAATATAGGAATGCTGGTATAGTAATAAATTATGACAGAAAAACGGAGTTGCAGAGAAATATTCTGCTGTTTCTCCACCAATTTAGTACCATATTGATTTTCCTTTTCCTTCTCGTCCGCTTTTTCTAGCCTTTCTATTCTCCCTATCAGTACGTTTATTTTCTGCCATGCCTTATCTCTTTCTCTCATTTCTTTCTTCATTGCCCTGATTTCATTTCTTTCATTCCATCATTTCCTTTACTAATAATTTCACTTACCCCATTTCTCTTTCTTCTTTCTTTATTAACCTTTTCCTGATCTCGTTTGACCCTTACAGTTCCTGTCTTGGCTGCTGCACGTCTGGTGATCTTATTATTTTCTTATTCTTCCCAAATATCCTTTGCCTTTCTCTCCTCTCTCGCCATCTCGCACCTGTCCCTCTCTCCCTCTCTCCCTCTCTCCCTCTCTCCCTCCTTCCCTCTTTCCCTCTCTCCCTCTCTCCCTCTCTCCCTTCTCCCTCTCTCCCTCTCTCCCTCTCTCCGTCTCCTTCCCCCTCTCTCTCCCTCTCTCTCCCTCTCCCTCTCTCCTCTCTCCCTCTCTCCTCTCTCCTCTCTCCTCTCCTCTCTCCCTCTCCCTCTCTCCCTCTCTCCCTCTCCCTCTCTCCCTCTCTCCCTCTCTCCCTCTCTCCCTCTCTCCTCTCTCCCTCTCCTCTCTCCCTCTCCCTCCCTCTCTCCCCCTCTAACCCCTCCCTTCCACCCTCCTTCCCTCCCTGGATTCAACATTCAACTTTAAAAAGTTTAACTGACACATTCATATCATGAATCAAACTTCAAAGATTTATTAATTTTCAAAGAACTTAGATAATTCTTTGTTTCAATGTATTAAATTTACATGTTAAGTGTTATTCGAGTTATAAAAACAGTTTCCTTATGATGTTGCTAATTACTTTCGCATAAATTTCAGTTCATGATTGTACTTTATGTGAAACTTGTAACATCAGCGTTTGTATAAGTTAACGTACTTCAAACTGCTTCTTAACCGCAATAACTTCTTATCTTGTTACTAAATTGACTATTCTAATATTTTATATTGTGAGATTATTTTGAGACACTAGGTATATGCAGTCTTGTGCGTAGGACGTGTTTTTGATGAAAGTAAGTTTGTACGAGAGTTTTTTTTGTGTACATAATGTAATATAGTGTATACGTTACGCCAATGGAATTCTTAATAAAGCGTTGAGTATTGCATAAAGGCATATTTAACTTCGGTATAAATATTTATGGGCGAAATATTAAATTTGAATTAGAAATAATGTTTTAGCAACACCTCTGTCGAGACCATAATGAAAATTACTGTAGTTGGCTACTGCATTTTAAGGAATGCATGTGTATGTGTGTGTGTGTGTCTATATATATATATATATATATATATATATATATATATATATATATATATATATATAATAACCCCAGTTTTCATTTGAATTTTTTTCCTATTTGTCTTCGTTATGGAGTTATTGGCCTTCTAAGTCAGAAGTTACTAACTGAATTTCAATGATAATTTTTTAACCGCTTCTTTTATTACCATGAAATTTAGACACCGTAACTACCTCATAGTAAGGCATTTTTTGACACTTAACTGAAATTCATTGTACCTTTATTGTACAGGTAAAATAACCCTAGTGTTCATTTGAATTTTTTTCCTACCTGTCTTCGTTATGGAGTTATCGGCCTTCAAAGTCAGAAGTTAAACATTGAATTTCAATGACAATTTTTAAACCGCTTTTTTCATTACCATAAAATTTAGACACCCTAACTACCTTACAGAAAGGCATTTTTGACACTTAACTGGAATTCATTCTACCTTCATTGTAGAGGTAAAGCCAAAATTAAGATTCTAAATTAACAAAATTTTTGACAGTATTGAGAATTTTGGAATATTACTATGGTAGTTTCATTCCCCTATCATATAGCAACAAAAAAGGCACTCTTGTGCGAAATCGATATCTCTTACCGTTTTCGAGCAAAATGCATTTTAGTGAATCCGTGTAAATTGCGAATTAAGTCAAACAAAAAATGTGCTATCATTCTGCTAAGTTCATTAAAATTTGAAAATGGATTCGAAACGAAAAAATATTGAAATAGTAAACTGCTTCTCCTGAACACTTGCATTTTTGAGTTAGGTATACTTATTGCAAACTTGCACTAAAGCGGCTAACTAATGTCTTGAAAATTATTATAAACAACACATTAAAAGCAAAGCAACAAAAAATAGCTGGGATTGCACTAAATGTCTAAGAAAATTGTTCAATACGACCACCTCGTTTCATTACTCATTTTCTTAAATAACTTAAGGTATGTTGTACTCGAAACAGCATGTTTGGATCATTTATAATAACGTCACATTTTGTTAATATACCAATCCCTTCAGGTGACCCCACAAGACAAAACCTAAAGGATTAAGGTCGTGAGACCGAGGTGGCCATGAGACGGGACCGCCTCGGCCTATCCATTGATGCGTTATTTAAATATTCTCTCGCATTTCTACTTAAGTGAAGGGGCGTAACATCATACATAAACCACATGCCGTGTCTAGTGTTCAACTACACATCTTCCAAGATCAAATTTAGATGTTCTAAAAAATTGCGATGTTTTGCTCCTGTTAACGTTCCATCAATTTCATACGGGCCTACACGTTGGTATTAATTATTCCCATCCACACGTTTATTAAAAATCTGATTGATGTTTTGTTTGTATGATGGCGTGTGTATTCTCATCGCTCCAGATATGCAAATTATGAGAATTAATAATTCAATCCCGTGTGAATCCGGCTTCATCTGTAAAAAGTACCTTTCTAATAAATTTAGGTGTTTGTTCTTGTTTTTCCAAAAATCACATCGAAAATGCTACGGAGGAGGGTAATCTGTTTCAAACATTGCGTGTACTGTTTACAGATGATAGGGATATAATAATTGCTCTCGCAGGATGTTGTGAACTATAGATTTTGAAATATTCGTTTCCATAGTAATACGTCCAGTGCTTTTTGTAGTATCTGCTTTCACTATTTTAGTACCCGTTCCTCAGCACGAACTGTTCGCACTTGCCTAGGCCTTCCATTATGGTGCTTGGTTTTAAATTATCCTGCGAAGTACATTGTAAAGTATTTAATTGTGATAGAGCTTAACTTCGTCAAGTATCTGCTTCTCGTAAATTCCTATGAAGTCTTGTAAAGGTTCCACGATTTGGGAGCCTCCTATTAGGAAAGGGATTGGCATAAAGTCGAACTGCTAAAGAAGCATTTTCTTCTGACAAACCATACATTAAATGCATGTCTGCACACTCCTCATTAGTAATTGCCTCCATATCTTTACTACAGTTTTAGCGGTATTAACTTTTTTCAGTTTTTATTAACCGATTTACATCAACAATCAACAACCACAGTCATTTCCATAACAGAGAAACGTCACTTACAAAATGTTTACAGATTGTTTTTTTATTTAGAATTTACGTTTTAAATAAAACAGTATTTTCAAAACCGTTCGAAACTTAATTTTCACTCTACCTGTACAATAAAGGTACAACGAATTCCAGTTAAGTTTAAAAAAATGTCTTTCTACGAGATAGTTAAGGTGTCTAAATTTCATAGTAATGAAAGTAGCGGTTTAAAAATTATCATTGAAATTCAATTTTTAACTTCTATCTTAGAAGGGCGATAACTACATAAAGAAGACGGATAGGAAAAAAATTCAAATGAAGACTAGGGTTATTTTGAGCCCCTCTATACGTCCTAGTAGTTTTAACCACACCTTTCTGGACACCCTGTATATATATATATATATATATATATATATATATATATATATATATATATATATATATATACAGGGTTAGTCACGCTCAACGGGACGGAACCTAGTGTTAAAACGGTAAATGATATCAAAAAATCGTTTGACACAAGTATGTAGGTCTATTTGGTCTACAAATTAAAATTAGTGTGGAATATACAGGGTTACTCAAAAAAAGTTACATATCAAAGTTATGTTTTTTAAATGGATCACCCTGTATTTTATTACTTTTTTGAATCCTACTTTAAAAATAATATGTATTTATTCTAGTAACCCTATATCTAAGTTTGATAGTTTTCGAGTTATTCAACTGTTTCTAAAAATGTAGAGTAATTGAAAAAATTAATTACAGCTTAACAGACATTTTTTAATTAATTTGCTTCTTGGACTGTCTATCAGAATAATTACAATAGTAAAATAATATGCAGGGTGTTCCTAACATCAACTTTGATTTTCTCCAAGTATTTGGTGCTATTACTTTGTTATTTTAAATACAACACCCTGTATTTTATTCCTTCCTGAGAAGGGAAATTTAATACTCTTTTAAACTGATATATGGTTCCCTATCCCAATTTTTAGTATTTTCCGAGATATTTCCATTATTTTACCAGAATGCATAAATATTGATGGTTTTATAGTAAATACTGGCAAGATGGCCTTGAAATATAAAACAAATAAATTGAAAATATTATAATTTTACAAATTAAATAATAAAACGAATAACAATGAACGTAATTACAACATTAAAAATCACTCTAATAAACTCATTTTATAATAAATGCGCAATGTGATGTCCATTTTGTTGAATACACATTATCCTCTTTTCAAATGAGCGTTTCACATTATTTAGCATTTGGGGTGTGATTGTCGCGAATGCTTCTCTAATGCGTATTTTCATGTTTTCCTAGGTAGTTGGAGCAGTGTGGTACACAAGGGTTTTGATGTATCCCCAGAAAAAAAAGTCCATTGATGTTAAGTCGGGGGACCTAGCAGGACAATTCCTAGGACCTCCTCGACCTACCCACTTACCTTCAAATGTCCGGTCTAAATATTCCCTCACATTTCTTGAAAAATGTGCTGGCGCACCATCTAATTGTAGCCACATTTTTTGCCTCACATCTAAAGGAATATCTTCTAGGAGAGTCCAAAATTCGTTTTCCAAAAATCTTAAAAATTCTCTTCCATTCAAATGTCTATTAAAAAAATATGGCCCTACTATATCTTTTCCTATTAGTCCCCCGTATACGTTTAGGGACCAACGATTTTGTCGACCTATTGTTCTAAATTGATGATGATTCTCAGTGGCGTAATAGTGAAAATTATGCCTATTAACCAGTCCATTATTGTAAAATGTAGCTTCGTCAGTGAATAACAAATTATCATAAAGATATTGATCTTCTGCCGTATGGTCGAGAAACCATAGACAAAATTCCAGTCTACGTTGAAAATCCACTCCATACAAATGCTGATGCATTTGTATATGATACGGATGATAGTTATGTTTTCTTATTATTCTACTTACGCTGGATTGACTTATATCCAGTTCTCGAGAAATAATTGTCGAAGTGTTATTGCGATTTTCAATTACAGATTGCAAAACTGCTAGTTGTAAATCTTCATTTTCCATTACGGGCTTTGCTATTTCTCGTGTTTTATATTCAACACTGCCAGTTTCGATAAATCGGTTTAAAAGTCTTTCGAACACTTCTTTGCAAGGATGGTCTTTTTCAGGATATCTTTCAGCATAAACACGTGATGCTAATAAGCAATTTCGAAAACATTCACCTAATATAAAAATCATATTTTCTCGATCTTCAATTGGGTATTCTTTCATTGTATTAATTATGTTAAATAGTGAAATCAACACTAAATAAGTTTTTACTATCTGACATAAGAAAATGTTTTATTTGTTAATTTTCTCAAAGCCTACTTAGAGTTTATCATAAAATCTTCAACATTTACGCATACTGATGAAATAATGCAAATAATTCGGAAATAAAGAAAATTCGGATAGGGAAAATAATATTAAATTTTCGTTTTCATGCAGGTATAAAATACAGGGTGTTCCATTTAATAATAACACTAAAAACTTGATGCACATCAAAGTTAAAGTTTGGAACATACAATTTTACTTATTTTATTAGCAAGTCCAAGGAGCGAATTAATCAAAAAGTCTGTATTAAGTTGCAATTAACTTTTTCTGTTACACTACAGTATCAAATTTGAGTATACGGTGACCTAAATAAATACGTTAGTTTTTTAAGGACAATTAAAAAATGTAACAAAGTTCAGGGTGATTCATTTAAAAAAAATACTTCTTTAATATGTAAATTTTTAAATTATAAATTTTTTATTTATTTTCTTTTGTATTCCAAGGCTATCTTGTCAGTATTTGCTATAAAACCATCAATATTTATGCATACTGGTAAAATAATGGAAATATCTCGGAAAATACTGAAAATTGGGATAGGGAACCCTATATCAGTTTAAAAGAGTAATAAATTTTCCTTCTCAGGAAGGAATAAAATACAGGGTGTTCCATTTAAAATAACAAAGTAATAGCACCAAATACTTGGAGAAAATCAAAGTTGAAGTTAGGAACACACTGCATATTATTTTACTATTGTAATTATTCTGATAGGCAGTGTAGAATCGAAATCTAAAAGCAAATTAATTAAAAAATTTCTGTTAAGTTGTAATTAATTTTTTTCAATTACTCTACATTTTTAGAAACAATTGAATAACTCGAAAACTATCAAACTTAGATATAGGATTACTTGAATAAATACATATTATTTTTTAAAGTAGGATTCAAACAAGTAATAAAATACAGGGTGATCCATTTAAAAAAACATAACTTTGATATGTAACTTTTTTTTGAGTAACCCTGTATATTCCACTAATTTTAATTTGTAGACCAAATAGACCTACATACTTGTGTCAAACGATTTTTTGATATCATTTACCGTTTTACCGCTAGGTTCCGCCCCGTTGAGCGTGACTAACCCTGTATATATATATATATATATATATATATATATATATATATATATATATATATATATATACAGAGTGGCCCACTTAAGCAGGATTGCTCCATAACTCCCTTACTATTACAAATACGAAAAAATGTCTTATATAAAAGTTGTCCACACGTTATCTGCACGTTCTAAATTATTTTCAGAAATGGCGGACTTCCGGTTATACCGGAAACTCATTCGTTAATTTAAATAGAACATTCTATATATTCTTACATTTTTTAATTCCTCGTTGAATTTAAAGGTCACTTTAATAACCATTCTATGGGTCTACGTCGCATTGCTTCCGAGTTATTTGACATTTTGTAGAAAAAATGACGCTTTCAGTGCCTCCGAAAACTTTCAATATCTCGAAGACGGATACCGGTAGAGATATGTGGCTTTCGTTTTTTACTTCCGAAAAGGGTACCGCATAATTCTCAATCATTGCCTAAAATCTTGCTTTTAGAATTCAATAATTTCTATCGCTCCGAAGATATTTTTGGAAAATAAACAGGATAAATAGAATTTATTGTCCAACAGAAAAATATCAAATAACAGGACAATTTAACTAACGCAGTACACAACTTACTAAATACAAACAGAAACATATCTAAAACGTAAGCAAAACGCTTGATTAATATCAAAAATAAAGCCAACTATAGAATACAATTTAAGTAAAGAATAGCTAAATCCCGTTTTGTAGAAATGAATTTCGTACTTTAATTTGGTTAAATCAAGTTGGGATTGCGTCATATAAAAAATTTAATGAAAAAAACGTATTCGGATATTACATTGTAAGGTACATCTTTTGCAAAAGTTCTAGTTAGCCGCTAGATAGCCACCTTTTCGATTGATAAGGATTTGGTTTTAACATAAAGAAATTGGCTTTAGATACATAGCCATTAAAGCCTATTTTGAAAATTACAGTTCATTAAATATCAACTTTCTCAGACAAAATTTCGAGTAGACAGGCTTGCTGACAAAGCTCTTTGTAAGTTGAGTTGGTCGGCCTATTTTCACGGTTTTTTTTGAGCACGACGTTTCGGAAGCGTACTCTGCTTCCGTCATCAGGCACAGTCGAGCTTGAGCCGAATTCATATGTGATGTATAATTTTTTCCCAAGCACTTGACTACTCTGATTCGAACTTGGTACCTTTCACTTACTAGACTGACACCTTTACCGCTGAGCCACTGAGTAATCCAATATATATATATATATATATATATATATATATATATATACTAATATATATATATATATATATATATATATATATATATATATATATATATATATATATATATATATATATGTATATATACATACTTCGCTGGCCATTCCAGGGTGTTCAAATAGACCTCTTGCAAATACGATGCCTGCAATGTGAGGTCTCGCATTATCGTACATCAAAAGAAAGGTGTCACCAACATAGAGTATGAAAGGCAGAGCAAGGGCTTCTAAAATGTCTTTCACATATCTTGCAGCATTTAATAATTCACCTTCTCCGATATGAAGTTCTGTGCACGTTTCCAAACAAATACCACCCCATACCTTCAACGATCCTCCTCCATAAGGAACTCTTTCGACAATATTACATTGGGCATATCCTTCATCTGATCCTCGCCACACTCTAACTCTTCCATTAATAGACCATCATCGGTGATTTCGAGCAAAAGCCTTACGAGTTACTAGGTGATGCCTGGTTAACAATGGACGTTTGGCAGGTATACGTGAAATCATTCCTGATTCTCTGATCCTTCGTTTTACCGTTTTTGTGCTTATGTTCACCTGGCGTACTTGTTAAAGGCTGTCCCTGATCTCTGAAGCAGTGGCAGTCCTGTTTCTGAGCTCGTAGCTACCGATAAATATGTCGGCTCCATTTGTTGTTGCTCTTTTCCGACCTTGTTCACGACGTCTTTTGTATTTTACCGTCTGTTGATGCTATCGCACAACACGAAAAGTCACTGGTTTTTTAATATCCAGCATTTCGGCCACCACTCGATAACTGTATTCTATTAGAGTGACAGCTCTAGAAACCTCAACTTTAGTAAGACGACACACCTTGACTTAAAATTGCTTATTAAGAGTAAATAACAATTATTTGAAATATTATCGAAATATTTCCACATTTGTAGGGCCTTAGGAACTCATCATTGAATGTTTGATTAATATTACATCTCACGATTTAAACTTTCTTGTAAAGTCTTCTCCGAGAAAATTAAGAAACATTTTATGATCCATAGTTACAGAATTTAGAATATGAAAACTTATGGTTCATGTGAAACCCACCTGTATAGGTGTACCATCCTATCCTAAATACTTCGAGAAAGTTATTGTATTAGGATTAAAGGGAAAAAACAGTCCACATACCTTAAAGCCATTTATTAATGTCTCTGGCTTAACAACTTATTCAACAACATATTTAATAGCGGAGTGAAAGAGGTTTTATTAAGCACTCGTCCGAATTAGTGGTATAACGGCCTTTTTGCAACCAATTCTAATGGGCCTTAATACTGCCACACCACATAGTTGAAGAATTCTAGTGGCATTCGGATACAAGGCAATTATTTCGATGCTCAATTTATCGCAGAGTATTCTCAATTCGTACGTTAGGTTGTATTTACGTCCATCCAGAAGTAATATAACAGGGATTGATATATTATTTTCCACTAAATATGGATAAAATATGTCTTTGTTTTTATATTATCATAGAATGTGTCTAAGGTCATCCAACCATTCTCTGATCGTCCAATTCCCCAAGTAGTGTTCACGGTAGCACTTATGTTCTCAGGTATTCTTTTATAGGGATAAATAATTATCGGTGGGCATGACCAACCAGAAATAGAAAAGGAAAACATTACATTAACGTTTTCCTCTGCTGACCCTTTGTCGATGGAATAAACGTTCTTCATGCCCTTTGCATCAAAAACTTTGCCAGTGTTTGATAGAATCTGAAAACCTGTTTCATCCCCATTTCACACTCGAGAGGAATCGTTAACATCTACACTTTCAATTTTCTTGAACCATTTTCTGACATTTGCTTCAGATACACAAGCACTCGTTGTACTTACTACCTCGCTTGCTCTCTTTACAATCGTTGGGTGTCGTCTCAGAAATGTCTAAGCATAAAATTGTAAAACAAACCATTCATTTGTAAGGATATAATAATTTTGCCTTAAGCCAGCATTCATCTGGTCGGTTATTGCTAAACGGGATAGGTGGTGGATTTTCCGTTAAAAATTTTTGAATACTATTAAAAATGTCTTTCTTTCAACTTGCATCATGTATGTGCAGTATTTTGATAACGTATGTAAGGTATTTTAAGTGTAGCTGAAGTGGGTTTGGCTGGAAAAAGAATTTGTTTTTTGTATGTGCTTAAGGTAAGTTGTGTAAATGATACGCAACTGAATTTTTAATCAAGCCATAGTTATGGTATGAAGGAATAGTTGAATGTTATAGAAAGATTTTCGTGCTGAAAGCGTTGAGAAATAATGTTTTGAGTACATCTTTATTGATACGGCACTGGTAAAACTACTGGTCCTTTTGTTGTAGACGTACGAATAAGTGAGTTTGTGGTATATTGAGATTGTATTAACGTGCAGTAAGGAATATGAATGCATGTTTTTGATTGTGGCAATTTTTGTTAACGTTGTGCAATATTGGTAAATTGAACGCGTATGTGTACGTAAAGGGACATTAGAATGGGATGATTTCGCGAAAATGATGCGGAAATAAAATTCGCGCACATGCAGAATATGTATGAAAAGACGAAGAACGACCTGGTGAATATACTGAATGAATGTGGTGAGGATGGATGATTTCCTCGAGGAGATTTTATACATTTTCACGTTAAATGAAGATGGCGGCAAGTGTCGTGCAGGGTAGCGTGGTTGAGTCCATGTTGGACATTGTGACGCGATGTAGAGACGCAGTGAATACACGATGATGATAGGCAGACTTTGAATTTAGCGCGAGATGCATTTGGAAAGGAGAGCTAAAAACATATAAGGGAGTGTCTTGAGATAAAGGGAAGAGAAGCTTAAGCGTTGACTGGAGTAGACGTCGCGCGCGCTGAGTTATGAATAACGTTTAGAATGTTTCAGTGCGGGAGTTTTGTTTATGAAAATCGTAATGTGTATAAGTAGATCGAATGCAGTAACCCTCAGTGGGATTGATCATAAGTAGACATTCATAAATAAACGAAGTAGTAAATTCAGGGTTGAAGGAAAAACTATCTTATATCATTTTTCTTCAATAAATTAAAAGTTCTTAAGCAGATCTGAAAATTAAACAAGTATTTTGTTAAAAGTGTTTAGTACAGCGCGTGACATTACAAAAGTTTTATAAGCTTAAGTAACCACTTAAGTTAACGGACCGAAAATTGTAAAAGTAGCTAACGAAGTGGTGGTTTTATGAACGTTCGAAGTATATTCATACAATCGTCACCAAATACAATTCGATTGTGTAAAAACCAAATAATTGTCGATATCCAAAGGGGAAGCAAACATGCCCTTTGTGTTAAACATATATGTAGTAAGACCTAACATCTATACATAAATACGACTTTATGCTAAATTAAAGAAAAACAAAAGGGACCATGTGAATGAAGAACTGTTCGCGGGTGCGCTAAAGGAATACGGTTGTTGTGTGTGTACCCAAGTGCTGGCCAATTTAATGGCCGTTACGAAATCAAGGATTACATCTCATCGATTAAATGGACTACATATCATACCGGCAGAAAACGGATTAAAGGACCTTTATTGTAAGAATTAGTTATAAGACTTATTGACGAAACGAGCACGATTACCTTTTAAAATAATCTTCTTTCTTTGCTTTGACGATTATTTATTTAAATTAAAATAAAAAAAAGGTAGTCGAGCTGTATCGATATTTTTTTTGTATATGTTTAGTTCTAAGATTTAGGGATTTTTTTTAATTAGGGCTATTTAGTGGTTTCGACCACGGTTGTGTAAATATTTATTCACAATATATGTACAGTGTTTAAATTATTTATTTGTTTATTTGCGATATTGGTTACATATTTTTAATAATTGAAAGTAGTTTTACCATATTTTATTTTGGAGATTAAGGATCGACCTGACATCTTGTATTGGCCAGATCGATCATAAAGTTTCAGTAAAACCTTGGAAAGTAAAGCAGAACATTAGTAACAACATACTCAATTTTTATTTACTATTTCCATAAAGCAGAACATTATTTTGAAGTGATAAAGCATAAATATATTTATGCATGTCTAACTACGATCACTAAAGTTGGTATTTAAAAAAAAATATAAAGAGATCATAATGAGGAAAGCACTAATCATGCTAACGTTGAGTTATTTAGCAATTAACGAGTAGTTTTCATTGTGATAATGTATATCATTAAATCGTTTCGTTTATTCATTTTGTGTTAGAGGTTTTTCTGAATTGGGCATTGACTATTTGTTTAATTTTAAAGTTCACTGACCGTTGCAGATTTAATTTGGTAGATATACGATAGACATTTTAAAAACTACATAAGCTAGCGTTTTATTTTTGTGTGAATTGGAGTTTACATTTATACAGGGTGTGTTCAGTAAGTTATAACGACCCGTGTATCACTAAATTTTCTGAAGCTTTGAGTTGATTTGTTTCAAAGTGTGTTTGACTTTGTGAAGTTAGTGTATGAGTTTACTGAGCAGGCTTCAATCCGGTTTTCCACGATCAAACAGGATTAATTTACCATCTTGTCTAAGACGATTTATTTTAGCAAAATTTAAGATTGTGGTTGCGTCAAGAGACATCTTTCCCGAACTGAGCTGTATAAGTTGTGAATTTATGGTAAGTGCAAGCTGTTTGAGCTTGTTATTCAATCATTTTATTCCTTATCTCGACCAGACCCGTTTTCACTGTAGCTGGCGTGCAACCCGCTCACTAATGTAAGCCTACGCGACGTGTAGTACGGATTGGACGTGTAACATAATTAACTGGTACCCAACGTGGCGGGTCTGTGTGAGTACTTGCGTTTGTGCCTTTGCGTGTGATTGTACTGAAGTTTAGATGACTAATTTTGACAAATTAGTGATTGGACTTTGTTAGTTCAGCGTATATTGATACATATGTTATTTTTTTTGGTGAGGAGACATTTAGCGTTTTAGTATTTACATTAGGGATTTTGAACGTTTTGGTTGTTGAGTGAAATCTCTTGTTGTAAATGGTATGTAAGTGATATTGAGTTGTTCAGTGGTAGGCCTGGACTGCCGCGAATATTTCTGAAGTGTTTGGTAATATTTATGGAATTGTTTTTTTGTTTTTGTGACAAGATGGGTTATAAGATTCATATTGACTGTGTGACATTGAATGAAATCAGATACGAGGTTCCTATTAGGGGAGGTGATGCCTCCCTAGGTATTACGGCTTAACGAAAAACACTTAGGAATTTTTATAACGAAGCAGGGTAGGGTAGAGATTGAGAAATTAATTACAAATTAATGGCACTACCAAAACTATAGCCACTATTGAGACAAAATTTAAGTACATATTTAATCGAATGCTGTGTCAAGAACGGAAGTAGAAAGTAAAGAGAAAGAGGAATTTATTACGGGCATGGCAATTTTAGTTTCGAACTATGAAATTTAGATAGCCAAGTTGTACCTAGGAACCCAGGTAATGCAGGTTCTGTAGGGATTAGGACTGATGACGTGATGGTTTCACCATCAACCGATGTTAAAACAGCATTACCGATGGTTGATCCTTTAGTTAACGTAGCGCTTATTATGAGTATAGCTGAGAGTGTTCCCGTGTGCAAATGGAAAATCTCTTTTTCAGGTGACACTTTATCGTTGAATGCATTTTTGGAAAGAATTAGTGAGTTACAAGTTTCACGTAATGTTAAAGATGAGCAACTTTTTGCGGAACGTCTTGATTTATTTACTGGGATGGTACTTATTTATATTAGATCTATTCGGAAAGAGGTTAGGTCATGGAGTGAGTTGGTGAAATCGTTGCGCTTATAATTCCAGCCAAGTGATTATGATGAAAGATTAATTCAGGTAATTAAGCGACGCACTCAGTCGTCTGACGAACCTATGGGTATCTATATTGCGATTATGCGTACGTTGTTTTCGCGACTTAATGAGCATTTACCTGAAGGCAAACAATTGAGAATTTTAAGTAAAAATATTTCTCCTGTGTATCAGACTCAGTTAGGACTTACGGAAATTTTTACGATTAGTGATTTAATTAAATATGGTAGGCTAGTTGAGGAACGTATACAGGCGATGGATAATTGTGTACCCCCAATTAGACGGAAATCAGATTTGGAAACAGATTTAGGTTATGTACGCGAGGTAGAGAGTGTGGGCAATTCACGTAGCATAGGGAAATGTAGTGATGTTAAAGCACCGGAAAGAGTAGAAGTGAAACCTTCTGGGTTGAGAAAAGTTTTAAATGTAGGGAAACCTTTATTATGTTGGAACTGTAAGCAGGCGAGTCGCAAAGCGATTCAATGTCAAGTACCTAAAATGAATGTATTTTGTTATCGATGTGAACGTGTCCTAAGTGTTCACGTATTTCACGGAATCAGGGAAAGGGGACGGGAGGCAATAGACAGCCGTATGTTGTTTTCCAAAAGTTGTGTAGAGTCGGCTATATTTTATAATAGTTCACGAAATAAAGCTGAGATGACATTTTCGAAAAATAAAGTCTTGTTAGAATATTTATTTGACAATAAGGATTCAGAAGAGAGACTATTCATTTATGTTAATGTTTATAGTCGGTCAATGTTAACACTATTGGATAGTGGTTCATCTAGAACAATTTTAGGGATAAAAGGGTGGAACAGCTTAGAAACGTTAGGAGTTAGATGTAGAAGTAAGATTGTACCTGCTTGAGTTGTGGCGAATCGCCAAAAGTTTCATCCGTAGGCACCGTCGCGATTCCTATTGAAATTAAGGGCAAAATTGTGATCACGGACGTGATAATAGTACCCGATATAAGAGATCAGTTAATTTTAGGATGGGATTTTTGAAAAAGGACCAGTATTGCACCCGATTTTCGTAAAGGCGAATGGCAATTTGACACCTAAAATGAAATTGAAATTTTAAAGACTAACGATTTGTGATGGTCAATACAAGGACGAAAAGTATAGGTTTTGTGTAGAATATCGTAGGTTAAATAAAGTTACCGAGAAGGATGCCTATCCTATTCCGTACGTTTCGTCAATTTTAGATCGTCTTCGTGACGCTAAGTTGATTTCGTCATTAGATATTAAATCTGTGTATTGGCAATTGCTAATATCGGCAATTGCCAATATATATTAAAAATCTGTTTTAAACCAGTAATTGGATAGTGTCTAACAACTACAAAATACGAAAAATCTGTTTAGTAATTAATTTAGTAATTATAGCGGTAAAACTATAATAAATTAACTCCTCTATCCTTAAGTTTAGAATCTATCCTCAATCATCTCTTGCATTAATATGACATTACTTTATCAATCAACTTACATTAACAAACCAGTAAGAAAACCACATTCACCTGTACACTTTTAGATGAAAAGACTTTTCGCGCCAAAACAAAATCCAGATGTCTACTGACTGAAGTTAGCTGTTAAAAGGTTAATAGTGCTATCTATACGAAAGCAAACGAACTAATCTAAACAGAAACCTTATTTTATTCTATTAAAAACAGAGTATCCAATAACTCCCTCATGTCCGACAACTGGGTGGTTTACCCTACTTATTTATAATATGGTACATATAATAAATAAAGTTACAAAAAAGATCTTAATCTACTTTTGTCCAAAATTATCTAGAAAAGCAATGCATCATTTATCGACCTACTTACTATAGAAATAATAAATTATTACAGAAAGGCTTTGTTTATATACACATAACGAAATAGCATGCTCATTTGAATAGAACATAAAGCCAACTCATTTAAAATGGGTAAATGGTTGTTACTAACGTGAACCTTAACCATTATATGTGTACTAAATTAAAATATAAAACCATACACAATACAACTTTGAGAAGTTTTAACATCAAATTTACATAAAATACTATTTCCACTCTGAAAGCGGCTATTAGAAACAAAATTTTATATTATGCAAATTAGGGATCACATCGATCTATCCTATGATGAATGTGTTTACTACACGCAGTACGAGTCTATATTATTGTTGCGCTGTGAATATCTAACACATTGTTAAACAACAACAGTAGCAATAACGTAATAGAAGGAAAACAGTAAATGGATAAGATTTAATGTAAAGCAACACATATTGTTTGCTTTTAAGCGCACAATGTAACTTGCGGTTTACTCTAGATCTAGAGAATAGCCACCCTTATATATGATGCATTTAATTGGAGAGATATCTAGAGCATTTCAAGTGTAAGATCTAATTTAGAACTTCATATATGGAATGCACGTATAATACATATTCCAGTTTCAATTGTAACACTTCTAAAATAGCTTTTTTCCGTTTATAGATCAAAAGCTTTTCATATTTGTTTTTTAATCCATTTAATATATTCAATGTAAATACTCTATAATAAAGTATTCCTTTAATAGCAATTCCTCTCAACACAAAGTTGTCATGGTCTAATAAATGTTAACCCTTTGTAACGTAAAGATGACCTTTTGTTTGAAACTACACTTCCAGGAGGGTTTATTATGTTGGAATTTTTTTCTGCTCTATTAACCTTTAAGATTGTGTAGTTGTTTTTTTGATATAAACGAAAAAGTAAGCATATCCTGAATAAAACAGGAACACAGGGTTTCATATCTTATCTCTATTTCTACATTATTTCTAGAAAATTAAAGTGTTGTTAAGAAAGACTTTTATAAACATTTAATAAAAACGTTTTTTCTGGTTTAGTATTGCATTAAACCACCAAATATTACTTAAATCAATGTTTGTGTTGTCAAATTTTTATGTATGCCATTTAACTTTAGTTAACTTTATTTACGGGTATCCTTTATAAGTACAGCATAAGTGGAGAACCTGGC
Organism: Vesta saturnalis; assembly: GCA_036346205.1. Taxonomy (NCBI): domain Eukaryota; kingdom Metazoa; phylum Arthropoda; class Insecta; order Coleoptera; family Lampyridae; genus Vesta; species Vesta saturnalis. The sequence continues at coordinate 2,426,500 of JARFJB010001071.1, read as the reverse complement.
CCTTATTACAGTGAATATAAAATTATAGCAAAATCAGCAACTAACTCTTTCTAGTGAAAAATATCTTCAGTATAAAAATCTTAAAAGTCTAATTTAATACGGTAGTAAAGCAGTACCAAACCGAATCTACAATGAAGAATGAGAGACGGTGGTGGTCATTTTGAGCACAAAATGTAAAATTATTGAATACAATTCTCAGTTCTAAACCTTCAATGATTTATTATTCTCAATTTAGAGTTTTTGAGAGGGAGCGTGGTTGAACAGTTTTTCTGTTGGAACTTTCGAACGAATTTTGACAAAAATGGTTGTATCGAAAAATTAAAACATTGAGCTAGTTTTTTAAACTATTTAAACACTACATGTAGAGAATAGTATACAAGTTATGAGCAGTAGAGTATATGAAATCGATTTTGCTTTCTTACACATTCTAATTCTGAATCTCTACAATTTTTGCTTCTAAGCATATTCCTCATTATTTTGAATTGTTTAAGTGAAATACATATTCTACTATTGAAAATTGAACTAAAATTACTATTTAAAAGGATCAACTCCTACAAAATCGGCTCAAACTGAACGAAAATAAGGAATTACCTGCAAAATTCAAATTATCTCGAAAACCGTAGAGTTTTGGATATAGGTAAACATATATATATATATATATATATATATATATATATATATATATATATATATATATATATATATATATATGTGCTCCTTTCAACTCTGACTAAAACCCGCTTAAAAAAACAAAAGATCAGCGACATGTAGAGTGATTTTTTTTGATGCAACACCCTCAATTTTATTTTCTACATAGAATCGCTATGAAATTCTGAATATGACACCATTTTTATTTTTATTTTAAAGTGAGAAATAAGTTAGTTAGAAACAATAACAGAAATTGTTGTAGTAGGCCATGCATTGCACAAATGAAACACAAATTTATTTAAGAAATGAAAACGAATAACAAAAATAAATATCACTAATAACAAACAAATTATTCACATTATTTGCTCAAAATGTCCACCATTGTAATCGAGACATAGCTGCGCCCTTCTTAATAAATTTTGCCGACATTTTCGTCACATTTCAGGTGTTATTTGCTGGGTTGCCATTCTAATTTTGTTTTTCGGCTCTTGCAAATTTTGAGAATTAATACTATAAACTTAATCTTTTAAGAACCCTCAAACAAAGAAATCTAGTACTGTTAGATCAGGTGATCTAGGTGGCCAAAAATGGGGTCCTCTATTTCCAAACCACCTATTCGCTACTCAAAAAGTTTGTCACTTGTTGTGCATTATGGGGATAGTGTCTAAGCAATCTTGAAGTTCATTTTGAAGAAAATTGAAGTAATTGTGTTGATTAAGTGTTTTATTATAAAAATATGGTCTTAATAAATCACCAACTACACCTATTCACACATTTGTAGAAAAATGAACTTGATTTCTTGTCTAGTGAACTCTTTGAAGATTCACATCATCCCAAAAATGAGTATTATGTTTACTGAAATCACCATTGCGATGAAACCTCATTACAAAAGGTAATTCGATTTTGGAAATTACTTGGTTGTAGATTTTGAACAAGTTGTGACTTAAAGGACCTCCTTTTATTTGTTTTTAACGTTTTCCGTATTTTATATCTCGAAACTTGTAGTTCCCGAGTTGCATCCAAACGAGCAGCTTATGAGTACAACTAAAAATTCATATTCACACCATACGATTGGGCATATTCCACTAAATAAATGTACAGAACGCTATCATTTAAAGGGAAACCATTTTGAAGATATTTCAATTAAACCGATGTTAGGGCGCCATTTTCCAAGAGCTCTTTAGTGAATGACATGTAGCGCTCTTTCGTCTTAGGCAGTAATGTGATTTTACCGGGGATGACTGGAGCAATATCTTTTGTTATGAAATGTGAATCATAGCCTAAAAAGTTACAAAAAAATAGAGAGATAATCGCGTGTCCTTATACAGGGTATTTCACCCTAGATGATCCCTACCTCTAAAGCGACTGCTGAAATAACAGTGATCTCTCACTTTAATATGATGTTCTAAGCAGGGATATTCGCCAATATGGCAATGGGTGGATGCATTAAATTCCAACATTTGAATATCGCTGAACGTTTCCGTTGGTATTGGATTGTCAAGGAACTGCTGCAGATTACTTGCAATATCCAACAACTCATTGGTAAACCAATTAATGCACTCCTCACCCCTATGCAACCTAAATTTTGATAAGGAATACTTAAACGTGCAGTGGAGATAATATACGATGCTGCATAAACATAAACATTTTTATACGTCATGTGACGTCAACGTAAACATTTATATAGGTCTAGCTTTCTACATCATATATCTAATAATCCGCGGTGACCCAGAGGTACTGCTTAGGTTTACCATACTAACTCTCCGAGTTCGAATCTCGCACTGAGCAAACAATTGTATACTTCCTCCGAAAGTAGGCGCATCAAGGTCTACACCAGCAGCGGCAAGCTTCTGCGGAAGTAGCTCTTCACCAGCACCAGCGACGAAGACCTGGACCAACGACACTACTGCTTCCGACAGGTGGAGCTTAGCTCTCGTCTCTCATTGGTACCAGTTTGCGTCGCTGATGAGTGTGACGCCACTTCCTGTCGCGGAACATATATAGCCTTACTACTTAATTACCAAGAAGAACGAGTGGTGCCTAACAGATGCAGGTCTAGTTTATAGCTAAAGATTTGCTTCTGATATCTCTTGCGATCCGTTGATAAGAAAAAGGAGATCTCAATTTACAGTCAGTATTTTAGCTTAGGTCTCCGCTGAATTAGCAACTGGTGTAAAACTATATATATATATATATATATATATATATATATAATACAGTGTGATGCATGTGTCCATGATTTTATAATAGATTTCAAAATTATTTCTTAGTAATTTGTAATTATCCTAAATGCAGTGTAAACTCTCCTAATTGGATGTAATAACACCTCAACGTTTGGAGAAGCTTTTCTATTGTAAGGTTTTTTTACGTATTTGAAAGGTTTAGGAATTTTATTGTGATTTTCTAAAACAAAAATGAAGCTTTTGTTGTTGATCGAAGCAAAATGAAAGTTTAAAATGGAAATGTGACATTTTTGGTATCGATGTTTAGGAAAACTAAGGTGAGAGGAAACATTCGTTAGGGTATTTATAAATAAGGATAATTTTGTATAAATAAATGTTTTTGTTATTTTAAATGGGGCGAATTTTCCTAAAACAGGTCGAGATTGTATCATACAAAATTAAATTAAAGAACGCATTCAAATTATTACATTGTATGTTACATCTTTTGCAAGAGTTAAAATGTAGCCACCAGTTAGGCACCGTTTCGTTTGATAAGGTTGGTTGCAAACAAAGAATTTGTCTTTATATATAGGGCAGTGAAGGCTAGAAGATTTCAATTTACCATATATCCATTACTCGAGTCCATTGATTTTCGGGTTTGAATTCGTGGATGCACGTACTTGGAAAATTTGAGTAAACTTTTCTTTAATTGAATAATTTAATGGAGGGAGTATAAAAAATCAATGTGGCGACAAGGTAAATTATTCACGAGAGCACGAGCAGGAGTAGAAGCGTAAAATTTTTTTGTGTTATGATAACGTAAAGAATACCGCAGACCAAGGTTGACCAAGGCCCATGTTGAAGGAACTATCGTCACAAGGTTCTCATTCCCTCACCACCCTAATAAGGGATTATATAGTTGTTTATCCATCACGAGACAGTTTATCGTTACGTGTAGTTGGTTCATAGGGACTTATCGAGATCCAGGAAGGCGTTTAGTGTTTAAAGTAACAAGTGCTTTCGTCTTTCCCTGAAGAAGTATTCGCTTCTTGCGGAAAGATATAACGTTTATTCCAAAGTTTCATACGTGAAATTCACAGTTTGCCGTTAATTAAATAACCTGCTGTAAGTAGACCAGCTTTTTCGTTAAGTTACATATAATAAGTGTTAATAAGGACTGGTACATAACTAAATGAAAGTAATAAGTATCAAGCAGAACCAGATCACAGTAAAGTAAAGTTAAACTGTCCGTGTACATACAACCAATTGAAAATGACATAACATGAGACTAAAGAGAGGCCGTCGTTAACTGAATGGTACGGGGAGCTAGCTTCGTGTTAACATCAACCATAGAGCCGCGATACTCCTGCAGGTACGTTCCACATGAATGTGTAACAAAATGGGCATCCCTCACCTAAGGTAACATTTTTGTTTTTTTATTGTTGTGGTGAGTGATTAAAGCTAATAAATTTATCGTGTGTAATTTGTTGTATTTTACAAGTTCGTAGACATGGTTAAATACGCCTTTTCGTTAAAGATTAACTTTTCGTTGTTCAAATTTTAGTACAGGTGTATCCATCCGCATTATTATCCAAATTTATTTGAAGGTTTGTTTTTAATGTTTGTTTAAACTGATGAATTTACATCGAAATTATGTGACTAGTACGTTTTAAGCACGCCATTTATTTGTAAAAAGGGAAGTAATGATGTATTATTTTGGAAATTTGAACCAATTTTATAGTCATCGTGAGCTAGCTAGTTTCCCGCTAATAGAAAGCCTAGGTGATAACTGTAAGATTTGTGTTGACAACTCGATGGTTCTGTTGTTTTATTTATTTATTCACAGTACATATATTTAGGTTATTGGACTTGTGTTTTTATGTGAACCTATTATTACACAGCATCTGACGACACGTATTTTTTTAATGTTTTTTTTTAAATTTGCTCTTCAAATTAATGTCATTACATTGTGTTTATCTATATAAAACAATTACGGTCGAAAGCTTTTCAAGCGATTATTTAATTATAGCGTTACCAATTAGAGACCGATGAATTACTGCATTGTTTTCTTTTATAATTTGAACATAATAAATTGCAATTTGAAGAAAACTTTTCAAGTGGTTGTCTACAGACTTAAAGTGTTTTTTTTTGGTTGTTGAAGTGAAATTACTTGAGCATCGAATTTTAATAACGTAACGTAATAATATACTATTGTTTTTTTGATCAAATTAGTGATTGATTTTTTGCGGCACACAATTATTTTAATTAAGTGTGCAAATACTCATGAACCCCTTCAGGTTGGCGAGATCTGCTGGTCCCAGTGCCGCCTGCGAAGATTACGTTTAGGTAAGCGAGTTGTTTGAGTATTTTGAGCGATCTGTGAACTGACGTAATTAGGCATTGCAACCGCTATCGTCACATTTCAAATAATATGGCCCCCTTTTCCGGTTTTATGTCGTTTCAACCCCTATTTTGACTTATATATGATAAACTATCTTATTGTGCGAAAAATTTAGTACACCGAACCCACCCCGACTGCTGGCTAGTCGTGCAAAACCCAAGTTTATCTGTTATTTCGTTTTACTGCTAGTTATACCGTAACAGTGGTCCAAAGAGTTTGATCGATAAGAAAAACTTTCTTAAAATCGATTTCTCAGAAAATTTTATTCCAGAAAAAGGTTTGTGCATCACGTAAAACTAAATATGCACAGATTCTACCAGTGACGCACCGATTAGTGGTAAATGACTGATAATTGAAATTTTCTCAATAAAATGCCCCTATTTTGCAAGATATCGAAAAGGATTATTGGCAATAGTTGCCTATTTTTGATTGACATATCCAAGTATGAAGTTTGGATGACATATCGAAAAGTTGTAAATTTTTGTTATTTAGGGGAATATTAATTTATCCCAATTTTCGGTCTAAAATTGAATTAAAGTGTACTAGCCTAACTATTTGGTAAGAATGAATTGAAAAATTCAGGAAATGCTACGTAACAAATAACATTTAAACGAGAAATGGAAAAATTACGGCAATGGCGTCGATCAATGACTTTTTAGAGCATTCGGTGGTATTATTTCATAAAATAATTTTTTAGATTGGGTTCTGAACAAACAGAATTTGTTTAAATCACCTTATTTGTAAGGTATTTTTCACAACAAAAATCTATTTATTAGTAAAATAAAAGGTTTATTGTTACTTTCAACAAGTTCTTTCTTATGGAAATTTTATTTTTGTTAGATAAAAGCTTCAAAATTACGTTAAGTGTCAAGGTCATACTTCAATAATTGCGAAAATGTCAGGTGAAAAAGCTGAATTAGTTTTAATATGTGGCAACAATTATAAAAGTGTCAATGAAGCGACTGCAATCTTTAACCAACGACATCCTAATAACCCTATAAGTATTCCAACGGAACGCCCTATTTTGGCAAGACTTAAACCAATGGGTCTTTGGAATTGCAATACAAGAAGAAGTATAAAAAGAATATTTTCACCGAGATAAATCAAATGAAAGTGTTACAGACAGTAATTGAACGTCCTCAAATTTCTCCAATGAATTGGAAGTAGTTTTAAAATTATGCATTTTGCGAATATTAAAAGAAAATAAATATCATCCTTATAAACCGCAGTTTGTTAGTAAACTTTACGATCAGAGATTGGATTTTCCATTTTGGGTTCAAGGCGAAATAGAGGAAGACCGGAACTTTGCAAGCAACATTTTGTTTACTGTCGAATCGACCTTTACAACAAACAGTGTCGTTTCCTCCCAAAATTCTAGATGGTGGTCAGTAAATAATCCAAATTTTGTTGTCCACAGATACTACTAAAAAAACAGCGTGTGGTGTAGTATCTACAACGGGAGGTCATATTTATTTCTTCTAAAGGTAGAAGGTATGTCTCATGGGCCTTTAATATCGGTTCTCCGATTTTATGAGATTGGTGTAGTTGGTCATCCTATCTTTACCCTTAATACATTCTAATCGTATTTTTCCTTTTGTTCTGACTGTCCTTTTATCGGATTAAAAATAAAAAAAAAGATGTTTGTAGTTTCCAGGGTAAAAAATCCCGGACGTAAAATACTGTACTGTTCGGATGTCTGGGAAGACGGGGTCCAAGTAACATCGGTCATCGAAAGTACTCACTTTCTTATCCCTTATTGTAACATCCGTGAAATTAGGTTTAATCTTAATGCTGTTCAACAACACTTTGAACAACTGCAACCTGACACTTTGTTTCTCTCTGAACCACAACTCTCCTTTGAAATCTCCGATTCACGCGACTTTGCAATTTCCCGTATACAATCTTCACTCTAACTTTCGGTAAACTGCTCTTTCACCATTTGATGTCATCGTCATGGGCATGGAGTTATACATTCCGTAAAACAAAATCGTACAGATCATACTCGTTCCAAACCCTGGTTCAATAAAGCTTATTCTGATGCAATGTCCTTTAAAAATGAGTCCTACACAAAATAGAAATATAATAAAGAGTCATGCAAACTATGTTGGTGCTAGAAATAAATACCTGCAAAGGTGTCATAACTTAACCTAAAAAGTTGTTTGAACAACGAAAATGCAATGACATAGCTATATCTCCTTTAGGAAGTGGAAAATTTTGGTCTTTAGCTAAAGCCATCAGTAAAAACTTTGCTACAGTTTCATTTCTCCCAGTAACATATTTTGAGGGATTTGTATTTGCTGATTCTGTAGTGAATGCCAATCTGTTTGTGAATGCATTTGCATCGAACTTGTGTCTTAGTGATTCGGGAGAAGATGTACCTCTATTCAGCTCTTCTTCGTACGCTGTGAAACACATTCACTGTAGATATGAGTTACTCGAATCGATCACCAGTAGTCTTAATCTCAATAAGTCCACTGTCATAGACGGTATCCCAGTAATTGTATCAAATAAATGTTCCCCCTAGGTAGTTCCAGTCCTACCCAGGCTCTAGTCGATCTCTATCCCTTCTGGGGTATGTTCTTCATCATCCAAATTAGCAAATGTTCAACCGGCTCCCAAAAAAGGTGACAAGACCGATCCCTCTAACTACCGACTAATTGCTGTCACTTCCATTTGGTCTAAAGTCATGGAGAAAGCAATAAATCACCAGCTACTCGCTTTCTTTGAATCTCGTTATTAACCACGTATACGGTTTTAGGCAGTCATTGAATAGGTGATGTTCTTTCATGTTTGACTCAGGTTTGGAACAATACATCAGAACAATCCGGTGAAATAGTTGTAGTCCCTTTGGATATCTCAAAGCTATTTGACCAAGTTTGGCATAAGTGTTTACTTGCCAAGCTCACCTCATTTGAGTTAACTGATACGCTCATCAACAGGGTTTCTAATTTCCTTGATAAAAGGCGAATACGTGTTGTAGTTGATGGCTTCTTTTTAAAGGAAGTTGGTATTAGTGCGGGCGTGCCAGATGGATCAGTTGTATCTCCGATACTTATTTTTTCAACGAAGAACTCGATCAATTTCTTTGCTGACGACAGCACTCTTCCTTGTATTTCATCTGCACTTACCTATAATGGTAATCCTTCTTCTATCTGAAATCAAGGCATTAAAGCTGGAATGGCCATTCCAATCAACGAAGTCTTTCAACCTATCCTTGAATAGAGAAATAATAATCTAGTTAAATTTAATGCTAATAGAACTCAGTGTTGTCTTATGTTCGCCAAAAAAGGTTGATCATTTTCTATTGTAAGTATAAAGAGCTTAGATCTTACGTTTTCGGACTCTATTGCTATGTTAGCAATAACTGTATCTTCAAATATATCATGGGTTGACCATCTTCAGTCAGCTACTAAAGAAACTGCTTTTTGTACAAATCTAAGCAGTTCTTTACCTAACGACAGCTCTTCTTGCTGTATAAGGCCCGAATTCGACCTCATGTGAATAAAATTCGCACCTTTGGGTTAGTGCTCCCCAATATGCTCCCGATATCGTTGATTGCATTTATAGAGGAGCGATTAGCCTTATAAACGACCCGTCGTTAACTTCTGACATACAGTCCCTTAAGCATTGGAGAATTCTTTATTTTTGTACTATCGGTATTACAATTGCTATTGTGCTGATGAGTTACACACTTTGATATCAGCTCGAGCCACCTCTGCTAGGAATACATGGGTGGATCATTCACATCTTCATTTTGGAGTACAAATCTCTACTTATGCCAAACGGGCGTAATCCAAATTCTTTTACACGACTTTTAAACTCTGGAATAATTTTCCTCGTTCCTGTTCTCCTCTCACTTGTATCTGAAAAAATGTAAGGTAGCGATTCGTAAACATCTCTTGGCAAATCAATATCCCCCTATCCGTCCTCCTTGGTGTTCCTAGGTGTTTTCGAATGTTAGGCTAAACTTAGCCTTTTCAAGACCGTGATTATTAAAAAAATAAGGTTCAATTAGGTTTAGTAGTTTAAAAACTATGTTTATGTAGACGTACCTTGTTTATTTATTTTCTAGTTAACTATAAGTGTTTTTGACTTCAAATTATATGTTATGCTATGCAGCATTGCTGTGTAGATTAATGTCACTGGAGTATCTACGGTTGGTTTCTTTTATGGCCAACTAACATGCAAATTTGTCGCCTGAACTTAAAATTTAGTTAAAAACAATTATGTACAGATACTAAGAATTAATTACCATTTATATTATTAGTATTAAAAAAAATCTGTAGCGATTTATAATATAATCAACACTACATGTGTGTAACATAACGACGCGTGTAGATACACCACCAATTTAGTTTTTAATTAATAACAGTACAAAAGAAAATTTTCAAAGCCTTGTTTATGTTTTCAGTTTATTTATCATACAAAGCGTTGTTATACGTATAAAATGTTCTGTAAATAACTTAACTTCTCAAGCACGAAAGAAATACGGTTATTTTTGATTAACTAAAATGTTTAAAATGTTTTCCCAGTTTTAATACAATTTACGTAGTGTTTGGTTTTGTACAAATATTGCTATGATTTTTATATTATACAATAAAACGTAAGATACATTGTGTCACATAAATCAATGTAGTTGCTCACAATTGCTAAGCATTCACTTTGTTTTTTAACAAAGCAAGTTTCTGTTAAAAGCTGTGTACTTTCTTATTGGTCCTATACATTTCAAAACGGAGATTAATGTATAAGCTTTATTTCCGAATCGTCTCGCCGTTAATACAATTGAATTACTAGAATAATGGCCCTTTCAATCAATGCAATCGAACAAATACACTAATTAATAAATTATTGTTAAACTGATTAGCCTCCTTACTTTTTTAATTTCAACTAAGCTTTGGAATGGGCCATATTCAACACTATATTTATAAATATAGCGTTATATATGGATTACAAACCCAATTTCCCAAACTTAATTGAAATTAGTCGATCAAGTTGCAACACCCTTACGGAGTGTATAATTATATTTAAAATCTTCCCATATCTGCCTTGTAACGTGAAAAAATCGATTTACTGACGTTACCATGCACGTTCTATTTCATTATGGATTGAATTACTTTTTGAGCGAATTTCATAAAAGTTAAAGTAAACATACTGGTGCCATCTATACGTGGGTTCTGGTTAGCTTTAAATTTATGCGTTTTATAGATATCTGTTAGTTTGATAAATCACCACTAGAGGGTGATGCCATCAAATAATTACATATTACTAAACATGCTTTATTGAGATACATCTTTTAACAATTTTGGAATTCTGATAGGAAAAATTTTGTTGAATTCCTTGCTCCTAAGGTGTCGTTTCTTATCGGTCACTTTGTGTGGTGTAAAATATATTTCAGAAAATTTCTCTGGTTGCTGTTCTTCTGCGTGTAAATCACCAGTTTCAGATGAGAATTTTTTCACAAAAAAATATTTTTTTATATGGTGAAGTAATATTATTCGCTATTGCGAATGCAAAAAATATGTTCCTAACACACACATCTTTCTTTTAGGCCAATTAAATTGAAAGAAGTATATTTAACCAGTTCGTGTTAAATTATCACATATAGCTCGTCTGCGATCTATAGAGGTAAAATAACGTTATAAAAATAATTTGCAATTATATATCTTACCTTATTTCTAGCTTTTTCTTCTCGTCTGTCATTCTCTTCGTTTACTTTACATAGTCGTTGAATATCCGTTAGTGCTCTTAACTGGGACTGCTCGTAAGTGACTACTGGTAGCTGTGCTGTAATTACGAGGATGTAATCTAAACGGTATTAACTACTGCAGTACTCATCCATCAAAAGGTTAGATTTTGCCATTACGTACTAATAAACATTGTATTGCTGAATTTACTTTTTAACCCATCATCGGTTATACACAATGCCTTCCGCTGGGATAACTACAGTATCTACAAAAAAAAAATGTAATACATTGCTTGCGTTTATTGCAACTTCGGTGTCATCTTGATAGCCGAATTCATTGAAGTTTCGTAAAGATTTCACTAGTATAAAACTGTATAAACGGATCCAATCATTAACTAATATGTTGTGCACTTAATTTATCCAAATTCAGAGTGATTATTACTGAACTTTTATATAAAACACCCAGGGTTGTTTTAGCATTTAGCTTTCATCTTTGGTATTATCTTATTTACGGTTTAAGCAATCGTGCATAAATTGTGCATACCGGTTGTCGATGTCGTATTATTTATACTACAGGTGTTAGCTTTTAAGTACAAAGTTTCTTTT